>VZRO01000700.1:145493-199882 GCA_013397915.1 Daphoenositta chrysoptera
CGCGGTCCCCGCCGCGGGCGGTGCGGAGGCGGCCGCCGGCCGGGCGGTGGGGGCCGCCCCGGCTCCCCACGAGTTGCTTGGGGAGCAGCTTCGCGTTTCTGTAGCCTTGAGCACCGCTGAAGGCACTTTTATTGTTACTTCCCCGCGCTCCCCTCCCGCTGGGTTTCTCAGCGTGACTAAGGGCGGGCGCGGAGCCCGGCAGGAGGTGCGGGGCCGGTGCCCGCGGCCGGAGGGTGCAGCTGGGGAGAGCCGCCGGGGGCTGCAGCCCGCGGGACTCGGCGGAGGTCCCTGGGGCCGGCGGGGAGAGGCGGAGGGATGCCGGGGCACACAGTGGGATGTGCTACCCGTGCCCCTCCGGGACCGGCCGCGACCTGCGGCTCGCCTCCCCTTTCTATAACGAGAGCTATATAAATACATATAGGACTCCTGGCTCTTAGATGATACATGACATTACGGGGAGGGGGTTAATTCAGTGTTGTGGAAAAGTGCATTCTGTCTTATTTTTTTGCATTAATTACACTGCGGGTTATGGTGGCTGTAGATCGGGCACGTTATATCCATGTGGCACTCCAGATACGTGTAGTGAAGAAGGATACATACACGGAGAAGGATCACGCTGTACCCTCGCAACAGTGTGGATCCGTGAATAACTCCAGCGAGAATGATGTGTTAAGCTGCGCTGACGTTGTAGCGTAGGGAATTTGGGCCAAACTTTTGGTTCTAAGACAGCAACGGAATTCAAATAAACAATGCTTTGGAGAATTAATATAGTTTAACAATGTAGTTCTTACTTAAAAGCAAACGAGGCTGTTTTGAATATTATAAAGTGAGAAATTTTAATGATAGCTTATATATTTGAAAGGATGGTTAAGTATTTTCAAAATCAGTATTTTCTATGGAGTTTAAGAAGCTGTATTACCACGTTTGGTATTTATTTTATTAAAACCTTTTTTTCCTGAACTATTGACCCTTGCCATTTGATAATACTGCTTTCTGCATTGTTGCTTTTTTTTTTTTTTTGTGTGTGTGTAAAATCAGAGCTTATCCTACCTGTCCATAAAGTGCACAAAACTGGACTGTGGCTTGGTAGATCGCATGCTTTCAATGTATCACTAATGAAATGGAAGTTTTGCCAGTGAGTTAAATGCTTAACCTCCTATTTTCTTCTGCCCGCCTGTGTGGAAGTCACTCTTTTGTGACAGTAAAGACGATGTGGATTAGTTTTCAGAGTTAAAAATAGCCGTTTACAGCTGCTTGATTTAGTTCCAGGACAATCATGAGGTTCGGTTTCACAAATGTTAACGCCTCATGCCTGAGCTTTTCACTACAGAAATTTGAAAGCTTAAACCAAACAAACTGTTTTTCTCTCTGGTTAAGTTTCAGGTGAATCATTTAGCTGAATCTACAGTGCACAGTCTTGCTCAAATCTCTCTTGGCTGGCAAAGGAAAGCCACTCCTGTCTTGTGCATTTTCCAAGGGAACTGTAGATTCTCACAGTCTCTTAAACCATTTGGAAATGTTTGTATTTAAAAGGGCTTAGAAATTTGAGTCCTAAAACCAAAATGTAAGAGTTAAGGAGCACTAAGCGTAGCTGTGATTAAATGGATAGTGTAATTTCTTTTCAAAGTTTTTACTTGCAGTGAAGGAAATGGAGATGGGTACTGAGCACCAGCAAGGCTTTGCTAGTAAATGTTTGCTTTCAGTGCAAATCTTACCTCCTGATTCTAGCTTTACATGACTGCAGAGACACTTAATTGGTACCTGTCTTTTCCAAACTGGTGGAAGGGCAGTAAAGCTGTGCTATATTTCAGAGTATGGTCTACCAAGTGGTAAAGCCAAAAGTTAGAAGCTTTTGTTTGTTTTACTGGGGAAGCAAAGCTTAAGTGAGAACAATATCCATATCTGTTTTCCCTTTAATACCTTGATCCCTGGCCAATTGCAGTTATATTTTACGAAAAGGAAGAAGTTTCAAAGATGTGAAGATCCTGTACATGAAAGCAGGTGCCACAGTAGAAGAGAATCTCACAGCTCCTCTGGGGAGGAGGAGGCTGTGTATCCTCAGGCTGTCTTAGACCCATGTGGGATCAGCAGAACAGAACTCCCAGAAGATGAGATCTCACACGAGTGTAGATGGGGCTGCGGACCACCCGGGAGGTAATTTGCTTTCAACAGGGTGGAAAGGGTGCAGTGCCTGAGTTGCCCTTGTGTGTGTTGCCACAACATCGTATTTGCTCTGAACCTGTGTGAGGACATCTGTTTTATGGCCCAATTCTCATATTTGCCTGTCTTTCTTTCTTCTACGACAATTCTTTTTCCTTACCAGGGCATTTTAACTATTAGGTAAGAGTAAGTTAGCACAGCTGGAGGGTGTATTTTATGTGGATTTAATTCCTGAAGAATGGACTAAAGACGATTGCTTGCACAAAAGCGCTTTTTTTCCCCATATCTGTGTTTCTTTGTGTACCGTGTTTGTGTCAGACGCTGAGCAGATGTTTGTGAGAGACTATTTCCTACTGTTACTTAATTTGTGTCCTAGGGCAGTTCTCAAATGCACACTGGGCTTGCAAGGAGAGGGTACAAACAAGGATGGGGGTTGTATTTAACTCTTCATTACTTGACCAGTCTTATTCTGGTTTCTGTCTTCCTTAGGGATATGCTTTTTCAAGTAAATGTTTAACTTCCCACTTTACCTGGATCTCTACTTGACAGCTCTGCTGGATCAGAGGCTTAGTAAGGAAATTGGAAATGTTTCAAAATACTTTAACAATCTGAATTACAATTTTTTAATTGATAACTAATTTTAAGTTATAGATTTAAAAAAATTATTTAGCTCATCGATTTCTGTTGATTCTGGGGTTTCCTTTGCCTAATTGTAGAGCCCTTTAGTGATCCCTACAGAAAAGGCTTGTGATGTAGCCATGATTAACAGATCAAAGTTAGTTGGATTTCATACTTGCCAGTGTCTTTGGTTCTGAGGTTACATATTAATGATAAGCTTGATACGTCAGTAGTCAAAAATACTGTCAAATGCCTTGTGGTAAATACTGCAAGATGGTTTAGCCTTTAAGTTAATCACTACTTTAATTTTTATGAAGGGATGTTGAAACCTTCATGCACCTTGCTCTTTGATTAGTTTTCTGCATTTTGACAGCAAACCTGCTTGTTCTGGGATGTGTTGGGAAGGATTTCATCACGAGTGCTGAACTGAGAGTAGTCTTTCACTCTTCCCAAGCAGCTAGTGTTGCCGTTTTTGTTTATACAGTACTTCACATTGCACACTCTTAGCATATAAAAACCCACTTAGCAACACTTGTGAATCTTTCCTTTTATAAATAAGGTTAAAGAAGACCTTAAAATGAACTCTTGTTTCAAGCAGCTTTTTGTCTGGTTGAGATACAGTGCTTCTTTAACTTCTTGCTTGAAGTAGATTAATAAAAGATCATGTTTTGTTCCTGTTTTACCCATTTTTAAAATTTAGCTATGATATTTTTCCCTACTATTCTTCCAGCCTCCATTTTCAGCACTTTCCAAGCTGGATATAGGTTTGCATTGTTTGCAACTTGCAGAGGACGAACATTTTGAAAGGAAATTAATTTCTTTTTCAGCTCTTATAAAGCTTTATGGTTCACAACTTTAAATATAAGATAATACACTGGCAGAAAAAAGCATCCTCTGTATATGAATATAAACGTTATTATTACTTTAATAAGTATTACTTTAATAAATGTGGTAGGTGTCCCCAATACATTTCCAAGTTCGATCGTAGGATTTAATTTTTCCTTTTAAATAAAATTCTAGCAGGGCAATAGCTTTTGAACTCATCTACAGAGTACCCCTTGGTTGTGAGTGGAGAACTGACTAGTTGTGTGATAAGATCTTTCTTCCTTATTTTCCCTTTGCTGGAATGTTACTTTTTTAAAGGCATACAGAGAAATGGTTATTAATAAGCTCTGGAAATTTTTCCTGGAAATTAAAAATTAAAAGATCTTTTGCTGCTCTTTCATACTCTTCTGTCCAAGCAGCCCTGTAATCATTGTCAATACCTCAGCTTTTAGTGGCTCTGCACATCTCCCAAGGTCTGAAGTAAATAATTTCATAATGGAGTCTATTTCTGGGAAAGGCAGGAAGAGGACCGCAGTGGTTTAGGATTCCTGCAACTCAGATGAGGAATTCATCTGGATTGCCCCTGTTCATTACATTGTAGCAGAAGAGGGTCCAAAATACCTGAAGACTTGGATTTTTACTAAGGAATGCAAATGAGAATCCCCCTAGTCCTTTTTACTTTCTGGAGGGGCAAAAGGCAAAATAAGTAGCATACTCATAGGATCACATTGAAAGATCTGTCCCAATACAGTCTTCAAAACATCTTGCCTTTTTGTCATAAGATATGTTCAGGATACCAAAATAAGTTAGGCAGAATCTGAGCACTAATGAAAAAAAAAAACCCCAAACCCAACAGAATACTCTCATTTTAAATGAAGCAGTCTGAGGAGAGGAAGATGCCCCAGTATTGATGTTAATAAAGGATATTGGTAATGGTCACTGTCAGTATTCATGGTTTTGTTTCTTTAAGGCAGAGCTCTCTGAAGCCTTGCACAGGAGAAGGAGAAATACACATACTTTATTCAAAGCTTGGACTCTTGTCAAAACATTATCTAGCCTTGCCCACAAGTGGAATTCAGATCAGCAGGTTTTTTCCCCTTTTTTATCTCCTTATTTCACTGTAACTTTTTTTTAAGGAGAATGCATATTTACAATCTCTTTCAAAGCGAAGAGGATGGCTTCTCTGTGACAGTGTTTGGCCAGGAGGCATGAGTTGGAAGGAAGGATAGGAGCAGGGTGCCAGGCTACTACCTGCAAAGCCAGGCACCCCAGTTTCTGACCTGTGAGCCCCCGAGCTTTGTGTGCTGCTCTGGCCCCCTCTGCTTGCCTTTCTGGGGTGAGTTTCCTGTTCCCAGGCACCACTGTGGTGCTGAGATGGCTAAGGTGAAATGAAGGTGCTTGTCTTGAAATGTTAGCAATGTGTTATGTGGTAATATTAAAGGTAAGGAAGCACCCGTGCTTGGAAAGGAGGGGCTGGATTGTGTCTGCATAGGGACTGACCACCACCTTGTGCAAGACTAAGCCAGTAAACAACTACAGTGGCATTTTATTTTCATGCAGTGGAGGCCAAATGGCACAGAAAAAGGCAGGAAAATCCTGGAATGATTTGGGCTGGAAGAGCCTTAAAGGCCATCTAGTTCCAACCCCCCTGCCGTGGGCAGAGACTGCTCCCACTAGACCAGGTTGCTTAGAGTCCCATCCAACCTGGCCTTCAACACCTCCAGCATAGGGCATCCACAATTTCTCTGGGCAACCTGTTCTGGTGTTTAACCACCCTCATAGGAAAAAATGTCTTCCCTGTAAAACAGTTGAGCGTGTCTCTGGTGACAGAGTTAATGTAGCACTGGTTTAATCTATTCAGCATTACTTACAGCACCCACCAAACAAAGAGACTTTTTTATATTGCCCCAAGTAGTGCTGCATGTCTGAATAATTTATAAGGCTGCAGCAGCAGCTTGTATATCCCATCTTCCTGTCCATTTTCAGGTGGAAAACAGTTTCAGGTATTTTTACTTGTAACATGAGAACCAAAGCATTTGGCTCAGCGGCCTTCAGGGCTATAAAAATAGGCTTGGCTTGAACTGGACTGATGGCAGAGGACTGAGATAAGCAGCTGTGAGTGCTTTGCCATGGCAGCATGCCCACCTGGGGAAACAGCCTGTGGGGAAGCGGTGCTGGGGAGAAATTATTGCTGCTCCAGGGTGGGGAAGCCGTTTCCACCATTCCAGGAGAGACAGTGCATAATGCATCTCACTTCTTCCTCCTGTGTGCTCTTTCCCTCTGTATGTGGTGGTCTGACACAAGCGCTCAGCATCACATTCAGGGATATGGGAGTCATTGGGACTGTGGGACACCCACCACGACAGTGAAATGCCTGAACTCCCCACATTTCTCATGCCCACCTTCCCCAGAGCACTGGGACCTAGGCATAATGATTAAGTAATTTGTTACAATTTGTTTCTACATACCAGATTGAAAAAGTCCCTATTCAACAAAAACCAATTTACCTGATGGTAGTGTTTGATCTGGCAAGGTCTGCTCTGGAAGTAATGTAAGGGCTTGGATGTTGGGTATTTTCCTGGGTGAATACTTGGAGTATTATGTCTTTATGCTGAAATCTAATGTTGTCTGTGCTTATCTTTGAGTGTGGTGAGCCCTTATCGTTTCAAAGGAAACAGAGCCTTCCTACAGCCGTTGGAGGAGACCTCCTTCATCCTCTTTCTTATGTACCTACCCAAATAAGTTCTGCAACTCTTTTTTCTGGTGGTAGAAGTGTAATAAATACTTTCTAATGGTATTGTATCAAAACCTGTTTATATAATTCTACAAAATTCAACAAAGTGTGGTTGCATTAAGCCATTGTCATTAGTGGCCTTGCATAACTGACAGTGTTATTATCCATCAAAAACATGGATTTTAGGGTGGCCTGAGTGAAAGTTACAACCTGCTAAACATCTGAGTTTTGAACTTTTAGAGAAATCAAATCAAGATGATATGAAAGATGTAGAGATGTCCCCAAACATTTATGCTGGGCGCCACCACTGGCCAGCAGTAGCTTCCTGGCCACTGCCCTGGGCTGTATCCTGCCTTGGTGCAGCTCAAAAGCTTCCACCTTAGCCTGTAATGCCCAAGGCCTGGCACCCTCCAGGTGGGCTGTAAGAGGTGAGGATAGAGGCTGCCGTGGTCCTCATTGCATCTCAGCTCTTGGTCTTGCCTTGGGCCACCCATGGGGTCGTGGTCATAGGTTAGGTCTCCTGCGTGGCGGGGTGGTCGAGGCCAGATGGGAATCAGCTTCATAATCCTCCCATCCCTCTCCCAGCAAGGACATTAGTCCTAGGGAGAGCTTCTGAGATGCCTTGCAGAGCCAGGCAAGCAATCCGTGCTATTTGGTGCTGTCCCAGGAGTGCCCTTTTGTCAGGCTGAGCTTATCCTGGTTGGTGTGAAAAGCAGCTTTCTGTTCCAGCTGGAGCGCAGGGACTGACGGCAGGGAGTAGGGAACGGGTACATCCACGTGTCCTTCCTTGAGTTCTGCCTGCGCCGTGGGCTGTTCCTTCAGCCAGTTTGCTTGCCTCCTCTAGCAAGGCTAATTGCTGCCCACCATGGCTATTGTGAGACTCTAATTGTTTGCAAATCACTGTGGGATGGAGGAAGATATGTGGAGAAGTGTAATTAGGATTCAGGGTATGAAGTGCTTCTCTGCCTCAAAGAGCCAAGATTAATTCTGCTTTATTGAAGCTGTTAGTTCAATTTCACTGTCCTTAAAAAAACCCTTTATTTTTATGATCATCTGAATTTTTTTATTTGTTCTTTTCTCCCAGTTCATGTGCCTAAGCAGCTTAGAGTGATTCTTGCAGCTATTGACTCTCCTTGTAAAACTGCAGCCACTGGGAAGCAACCTGTGCTGTTAGCTCCTTCCACTTCCTGGAAAGAGGTTTCTCCTTTCCAGTAAAGTACAGCTTTTTTCAGACAACTGGGCTTATTCTTCTTTCTGCCCCCAGCTTTCTCTGGTGGAGCAGATGTAGCAAGCTGCAGTGAGCTCCCAAGGATGAATTCGAAGGCATGCTTTTCACTTCATGGTTTTGCACTGGAGCAGTGCTGGTCTGTGACTGTAATTGTAAATACCTCAATTTGGTGGTTTTGTCTTACAAAAATAACCTTGTATGATTTAAAAAAAAAAAAAAAAGGGTATGAGTACTTAAAACATGGCTTTGGCATGATATGAGTGAGTGTAGCCAGCAAATGCTCTTTTCCACATCCCTGCAGAGCAGCCTCTGCAGTCCCTAGAGACCATGTGGTGCCATCACTTTCTTGACTTTGAAAGTGCCAGGTGCCTGCAGCCGAGAGAAGCCTCAGCTTTGGAGTTGCTGAGCATCTCGGCAATCTGGTTCGGGTCCTTGTATGGTGGTGGGCCTCTGCCTGTTTTCTTGGAAGGGCTAGATTTGGCAGATACTCTTAAGTCAGGTGTTGTTGCACATCTGTCCGGCTGAGCTGGTCTCGGGTGCAGTGGAAATCTCAAGTATTTTTTTTTTTATTTCAAAGTAGAATTAGGAGAAGTGGAAGGACAATTTTCTCTCTGCTTTAAACTTCTGCAGCAGTCAGTTTGTTTGTACAGTGACTAAAGGTGTTCCCCAGGATGCTGGAGATGCAGGCTGGACTTTGTCTTCTCTGTCACCCCTTTGACTTTGGCAGAGAGCGTGTAAGTGCTTGATTTGGGAGGTTCAGGGCTGTGTGGGAAGAGTTGCCTCTGTGAGCATCTGACTTGCTGTTCCCCAGATTTTAAAAGTGTCATCAGAATTTCTTACCGACTCCTTGCAGGTACTGCATGTAATTGCTTCTTTGAGCTACATTGGCTTTCGTTCCCCACTTTGTAATGGATGTATGAGTTCATGTTAAACAAAAGATCCTGGCTGTGGTGACCAAATGTCTTACTTAAAAACCAAATAGAACTGAAAGGGTAACAATGCTGAGTGTCGTGACACCGCAGGCTTCCTTGTCACTTAGATTTAATTCTCCTTTTTTTTTCTTTCCTTCTCCCCCTCCCTCTTCCCCCCCCACCAAAAAAAAAAATCCCCAAACAAACCAAAGCAGTGGTGGCTTTGGCCTTTCCCCTTTTTGTTTTATTTTTTAGGAGAGTTTTATTAATTTACTAATCCCAGACTCCTAAGTGATCAATCCAAGTCCTTCTGCCTTGCAGCATGGTTTAGCTGTTGAAGTGACCACCCCATTTTTGAATAGTTCTCAAAAATTTCCATCTAAGACCTTTAAAATATGATGGAGGTAGGTAGAAATCATCTTGCTGTATGTAGAGGGTGTCTTGGACTGCCTCTTGAATATTGTCATAAAAAATGGAAATAACAGATAGTTTTTCAGTTTGAGTTTCTAGTTTTAATTCAGTTTTACTCACCCTTTGCTCCGTGTCTTGGAAGTTTAAAACGACTTTTGAAATCCCATGTGGATGATTAACAGTGATTCAGGAAAGGAGCCTGCATTCTTCAATTTGAAAGATACGGAACGTTCAGTAGAAGGTGGTGTTAGGTTAACTTAGTGTAAACATATTCCTTTTCCTAGATTAGTTATGAACATGACACAAGATAAGTTGTAATGGGATCTTTTATCTCTCCGTGTGGGTATAAGAAACCATATCTTCAAAGATGAAGAGTAGAGCACTTTTGCTAGTTCATTTGAGAACCTGATCCTTATAGAAATATCCTTGATGAATTTTTTTTGTTTGTATGTGTGTGAAGAAATGCTCAACAAATTCATGATGTCCTGTTTGTGTTCTATTTGGTTACAGGTTGACCTCTCTAAAGGGGAAACAGTACCTACCAGTTGTAGAATTTGAAATTGTTTCTTGCTAATTTATATACTACAATTTATTTCTTGTATTGTATCCATAGTATGCATGTACATTTGATACAAACAGATGTGCAATTGGAAGTACAACAGGCTTGTTTTACTTGGAGGTATCCAGTTTTCTTTATTCAAGCAACAAAATATGCACGAAAGTAGATGTTTTGGTGAAATAAAATCTACCAAGTAAAGCATGGGATTTGTAGTGAGTTTTCCAGATAAGTTTTATAAATTTACTTCTGAAAAATATAGATAGATGTTGCCTCTATCTGAAATCCAGCTTCCAGCTAAAGTGATCAGATTTATTGAGAAGCATATAATTTCACTAGAAAAGTGTCTTTCCATTTCTCCTGTCTTCTTCTCCATGTATGTCAAAAATATGCATATTACACGAGACATTTGCATGTGAATTTAAGCCTAAAAATATTGTTTCTGCATGAAGAAACTTGCACCTTTTGAGGAACTTGCAGTTTTCTTCTGTCTGTGGTCTTTTGTGGGAGGCTTTGTAAACCCATGTCTGCAGCTTTCCATAGTACAGTTACTGTATGGTTAATTGCTTTTCCTGAAATATTTCTGACCTCTTGGGAGGTCAAAAAACAGTCAAGAAGATGGTGAAGTGGCTTATTAAAGGGGAAGAGCTACTCTGAATTAGAAGTTCCTCCCAAAAATCTTGTCCCAAATAGGGTAAAAAAAAAAGGCGGGTTTTAGGAAGAAAACCAGGGTAGCAGTTCTCTTTTCCTCCTCTGCTTCTGTTTCCTTTTCGGTTTTTTGCTGTCCTGTAGTATAAAAGGTTTCACTGTTGTCTGCAATGTGGAAGAGGTCTGCATCACCCTGACTGAAGGCAAGCTGATGCATCAATATGTGAGCCAGAGGTTCTTAATGTAATTATCTTGCAAGCCAGATACCTTTTGTTTTTTAAACAGATTCCGTTTTCTAAGAGACCCTTCCATGGAACCAACTCTTAGGACATGTTATGAGAAAGGTGTTTGCTCACAAGCTGGGTATTTTTCAAAGTGTGTTTCAGAATCAGTGTCCTGTTGTTTGCTTCTTCATTCAGGGATCTTTAGGTTGGTTGTTTTTCAATGTTAGGATGCAAAAGTTACCCCAAATGAATTATGAGGCAACTTACAGTGGAAAAAATTTGCCTCTGATTTTTGTAATTTTCTTGCTACCACCGTTCAACTAAATTATCATATTAGGCCCGGGTATATATATTAGTGTTGAATCCTTTTCATGCTTCTGTGAATGCACTCTTAGTAATCTCTTTTCCCCGTTCTCTGCCCCTCTCAGTCTCTCATCTGAAAAATAAAGGAGCCCCGAACATGGGGATGGGACCCACTCTTTGTGCTTGTCCAACTTGAGCAGTACTTGCTGTTATTTTCCTGTGCTGCCCTTGTGTCCCCTCTGCAGCAACCCCACGGCTGCTCCTCCTGGCACAGAGGTGGGGCAGGACAGGGCTCCCTGTCAGCCACAGCGATGGCTCAGAGTCATTTGTCTGTGGGGTTGCTGTGCCCTTGCAAAGCTCTCCTAGCGGGGCCAGGCCACCTGGGCTTTATTCTGGCAGGTATCCTGATGGCCACACTCTTCGTTCTTTTCTTTGTGTCTTAGTTCTGGCTCCTCTTTGTCACCCTGAGTTAATGTTTTAGCTATGGGTAGTTTAGACAAGGGAGGTGATTATTTCTTTGTACAGTTGAAAGGAGGAATGGGTTTCTTTTTAATAGTTTTTAAGCAAAATGGAAATTGTAAGCAGAAGTAAACAGTGAGAAGAGGAATTGGGTTTTCTGGTCTGTTTTTCAGGAAGAGAAAAAGGAATTAATTTTGCATAGGCTAAGAAGTAAAACAAAACTTTGCAGCTACTTCTGTGCTTTCATGTGTTTTTTCATGGTTTCTGAAAGAAAAAAAAAAGCTATTTCACAAATCAGATGTTCATTAAGCATTCTCTAGGGATTTTGGTAGCACTCGCTGTTAGTTGACTTTTTTCCATGACTTTAGTGAAATGAAAAAGAAATCTTTCTCCTAGGTCTATCATCAGGGGAAAACATGTACAGCACAGAAATTTCTTCTTTTTCTTTCCTGTGGTGTTTCAATTCTGAAATTTGAAAGTTAAACCCTGTTTTTGTTCTCTGCATCATTTGATGCTCTCTTACTGGCTTTAATCCAACTGTTTTGAAGACTGTGCACTAAAGCTGGTGCTCTGTTTTCTGTGAGCACAGCTAATTTGCTGCCTTTTATACTAGGATGAGTTTTTGTGCTTTTTTCTTGTAGTTATAGGAGAGCATTTGGCGATTTCAGTTATTATACGTATTGTCGGTCTGCAAATTCAGATCTCCATTTTGAATGATGGGTGTAATATCTGGTCATGTATTTAAGTGAGAAGAAAACTTGTTGAAGAATATTTCAGCCTAAGGTTTTAAGACATATTGTGTCCAACTTCTGCTTGGCTCTGAAAGCGTCATTGATGGTGTGTGGGGATGCAGGGAGGAAGTACTTAATGTAGTTTTCTTTGCTCTCAGAAGGTTATTGATGCTGTTCCATGTGAGCTTATTACGGCTTCTAGACCAGAAAGTGGTTGAAATGCTGTTTGGTTGTGTTATACTCAAATTAATTAGCTGTTGTTTGTTACCCAAGTGAGAAGGCAATTAGGATGAAGACTTTGTAGGTCTCCATTATTTCCATTAATCGCTTAGGGGATGGTCTGGAGAATGCCATATTTAAAACAACATGTGATGCCAAGGGCTGGCAAACCTTTTGGAGATGGAGATTAGTTCCTTTTGTGTTGGGTTAATGGTGAAGGAACAAAAATTCAACAGGTTGAAAAAGTTACATGTGCAAAGGGAAAAAGAAGTATTACAGAAAACTTCCTAGATACTCTAGTGATACATACAAACATGGTGAAGCTGTTCCTCACTCTCTGCCATCCGTCTCCTTAGGAGATTGTGTCTCTGCAGGATGCACAGGAAAACTGAATTTAAAGCTGCCCTGAATTTCTATTTGTAAGCACCATGAACGAATTCTGAGTTACTTTAATATGCCAGCTTGCAAATCATGGCATTTGGATAACTTTTTCATGGATATCTTGGTTTCGCATGCTCAGGGGAATGGGTAGCAAGAAACTCTGGCAACTCCAGGTGTCCTCCAGACTGAAAAGTCTTTTTTGGGGTCAGGAATTGCTCTAGCTCTTCAAAATGAATGTTCCTGCATTGAAATCAAGTGCTGATTTACAGTGGGATGCTGCTGCAAGCTTTCTTGGATACAGCAGTATGTATGCAAGATACAGGAAGTGATCTTGCATTCTGCTTGTGGCTGAGACCTCAGTAGCAGTGAGCATCAGGTCCAGTTTAGAGTGTCATGCTTAAAGATAAGCCAGAGAGATTCCAGTGTAAGTTCAAGAACAATGAGCTGTTTGTAAAATATGACCCACAAGGATGAGGTGATTTGGGTTTCTTTAAAAAAAGAGAGATCATTAAAGGGTGGGAAACTGTGATGTTACTTTTTCATTATGTTGAGCATTAACATCAGAAGTGCCTGTGGCCAGCTATTCTGCATGTTCCAGGGAGTAAGAATAATTTCCAGCAAGAAAGTTTGAGATTGTGGTAGTTGGCTTGTTTGTTTGGGGTAGGGTTTGTCCTATTTTTTGTTTTTTTTGTTTTTTTTTTTGATAAGGAAGGCTAATGAAAATAGTGGAAGAGGCTACCTGGGGAAGCTGTTGCATTTTGGTTGTGGCAGGTTTTGAAGAACAGGTTAGACAAACACCACTTACAGCATAGCTGTATTTATCCAAATTCAGAGCAGGGCTGGAACAGTAACTTCTTAAGATACCCTCAGGTCTTTCCACTTCAGTTCTGTGGTTATGTACATATATATGAGGTAAAACCAGAAACACAGAGAATTCTATATGCTTTTGATCTTCTAATCTGGTTTGCCTTTTGCATTCTGAGCACCTGTAAATCACGACATAAAACTGGGGAAGGATCGTTATTGTTATGTTCTGTATTTTAATTTTACAGCTTTAAATGTGAAACAACTTGCAGGCTACAGAAGTGAAAACTGGCATTAATCCTCTTTTCCCCCATTTTTATTTGCAGGTCGCTTGGTTGGTGCCCTGGATGCCATGTTAGACTCTAATGCACGCGTTGCTCCGTTTCGAATTTTACTCCAAGTTCCAGGCTCACAGGTTTACTCTGCCATTGCATGTGGTGAGTTATTGAATGGATCAGAAGTTTACTGGGCCATAGCTATTGGTGAGTCACAGACGGAAAACCCCAAACCCATTCTGAGCATGGTCAGTGTCTGCATGTCCAGGAAGCTCAAGGTAACCCCAGCTAGTTGTGTGTGTGTGGAAAGCTTGTTTAACAACCAAATTAACCTCTGGTTGAAATCACAGATGGGAATTAGGAAAAAGTGTTACCTAGGAACACTAAGTTTCTATGGAAAACTTGTTTAGCTGCGGGTGGTTTGCTGCGTTAATTTTCTCTGTTGCAAGGTAGTGTGGTTCTGTTCATATGCATATCTTTTCCTACAGTAGTAGTAGTCCCTTACAGCAGGAAGCTACTTAGTCTAGGCTTTCATCAGCCTAGTCTTTCACTTGCTTGCTGTGAAATGTCTTTTCACACTTTGCTATAGTAAAATATAACTGGAACATTTGGAAGATTTAGGAGGTAAAGTTGTCGGGGAGGGGGGAATGTCAAATTCCTGATCTGTTATGCACTAATTCCTTTTGCAGTGGTTCTGCAACTTCTGGAAGTCAAGCTCATCTTCAGGAAAGTGATATTGACATAAATTGCAGCAACCTTGCCATGACCTAGTAAAGGCCATCTGAATGTTCCATTCATACCATTGTTGCTTGGCCAGTGTGCAGGGCTGTTCTTATCCCTTCTGCTCCCGTCTGAAAAATCCTAGCATTGAAATTTACAGCAGTTTTTCTTTGGGAATGGTTCAAAGCTGCAACTGGGAAGCATTAGGAAGCATCTCTTTAATGAGGGTGGCCAAACCCTGGAACAGGATTCCTTCTGAGAGGTGGTTGATGTCCCACCAAACCTGCCAGTGTTTTAGAGGCATTTGGACAATGTCCTTAATAACGTCAGCTTTTGGTCAGTCCTGAAGTGGTCAGGAAGTTGGACTAGACGATTCCCAGGATTTCAAGGAAAACCAGGAGGGCTTCTTGAAATGCATCAATAACAAAAAGAAAACAGGTGGGCCTGTTACTAAATGAACAGATTGTCCAGCGAGGTTGTGGAGTCTCCCTCACTGGGGACATTCAAGAACCATCTGGACACAATCCTGTGAAATGTGTTCTGGGGTAACCTTGCTTGACCAGGGAGGTTGGACCAGATGACCCATTGTGGTCCTTTCCAACCTTTCCCATTCTGTGATTGTTGTAGATCCCTTCCAACTGAAAATATGCAATTTTATTCTGTTCTTTCTTACACAGATCAAGTGATGAAATGGTTATGTAATGTAAATGTTGCCATGTCATTGATAGTGTTTGACATAGTAGTCCTTTAAATGGAAGAGTCAGTCTATATATTCACCCTAACCCTTTCCGCTGCACAAGCTCATCCAGCAATTTTTCCTTGGTTCAGCAGAGATCCCCTCCCATGTTCCTCATTACACTGGGAATTTTTCCCCGGGTCAGATGTGTGTGAAGAAGCTTGCGTAAAGTTTGTGCTATTTTTGTTTTGGCTAGGTTTTCTTTGTTTTGCAATTGCTCTGTGCTTTCTATCCCTACTCCCCTCCTTTTTATGTATAAGTAATGCCATCTCATGGAGAAATTTAAGAGCTTCATACTGTTAAAGTCCTGTGATGAAGCCAGGTAGCTTTTGCTGGAAAAGTGTTGCTGTCATGGCTTATTGATGATTTGAACATATCCAATACTCTTTTCTGGGGCTGAGCCTTGCCCATTCACACTCTTACTGCACACAGAATTTGGTTTGGTTTTTTGCTTTTGGGTTTTTTTTTAAATTTTTTAAAGGAACTACAGACGACAAACTTGCCTGGTTGGAATGGCTAAGGATTTTACTGAGACAAACTTACACAATTAATGTTTTCTAAAATTCTCTTTGGCTCTTCTGAATGGATGCTCATCCCTGAGAAAATGAGATTTATAGTAACTGAGCGGAAAGCAGAGGGATCTGTTTTGTGTGCTGCGTGGGTAGAACATACACAGTTGCCAGAGCTGCACAGAAATAAGGAAGCATGGCAGCAGAAGCTGTTTGTGAATAATATTGCTGCTGTGAAACCCTGACATGAGTGTCCAGGGGAGAGCTGGCAATAGGAGTCAGAGGAGCATCACCCTGACCCCTTCTTGGGAAGCTGGAGAAGGACATTCCCCACGCAGAAGTGGCCATCACTGCTCACCCAGCTCTGCCCTGTCTGAGAGAGTCATTTCATGCAAACACAGTTTTTGGAGTCTCTTACTGACTTTGGAAGGAGCAGTGAGTCAAATTAAAGTTCTGCTGCTGTATAGCAAGGGCAAGGAGCAGCTCCAGGAACTCCTTCCAGTCTCCCAGTATAACTCCATTGTGGATAGCCATCGTGTCATTAGGCATTTAATTAAAATGACATTTTGCATTGTGTGTTGGCAGTCCTCTGTTCCAGGAGCTGTAGACTTAAATGATAATATATGTGTAAGGGTCAGATGTGTGGTACAGACATTTGCGACTCTTGGAGGGCTGCTAGGAAGTCTGATCTCTGCACGGCTGCTCTGGCAGAGATATATTAATGCAGATGGTTAATCATGTTATACCAGTACAAGAAGAAAAAAAAAAAAGGCTAACCTCACCCCTTGTGTAGAGCCACTTAAAATTTTCCTTTCAGAAGGCTCATGGGCAAAACAGAAACTCAAGTCCCAGTCAAGAAAAATAGGTTTTAGGAAAGGAAGAGCAAAGGATTTGGTGAGAAGTGAGTTTAAAGAAAAGATTCTGAGGAATGAGGCAGTGGTTAGACAAAACACTTGGCATGAGCAGGTGAAGAAGGTGGGTAAAAGGTGGAATAAAATGCTGTGCAGAATATCAGCACAGGAAGAGGAATAAGGAATGGAAAAAAGGAGGAGATTGGCAATGCTTGGGTCAACTTTAAACTATGAAATGAAAATTAGAAATATAGAAGGGACTCAAAAAGTTGAGTTGGCCTGACCAAATGAAAGGGCCAAAATGATCTTTTGGTATTTGAACAGAGTCCCTGGAGGCAGGCAGGAAAGACTGCAGGAGCCCCTGAGGGATATAGCTGGTGCCTGGGCTCAGAGCAGTCCTAGCAGTGTGGATGAAAGGGATCTTGCTCACAGCTTATTTCACAACAGGCAGCCCAACAGCTTGCCCATACACTTGGTATCTTTTAGATTGCTCAGAAATAAAAATTCAACTCAGTATTTGCTTTGTGCAGCCATTTCAGTATAAAATTACTGTATTTCTGGTGTTCTTAAACATTTATATAATTTGTTTTCTTTACCTGAAGGGCTTTTAAGTGTCTCTCATTTTATGATTTTTTAAATTTAAATTTAACCTTGATTAATGATATTTAAGAAGTTCCATTACAAGACCTTTCTGTCAGGGAAGTTAAAGCTTGGAAGGTTTCCCTGCCAGTTGGCATACTGCATGGAAACCAGAGCAGAGGGAAGCAGAAAATCCTTACCTGAATTCATCATTTTTTGTTGTTGTGAGGCAACACAATACATCACTAATGTACACACAAAACAAATCTTGAGATAATGGGTCTTCTATTTGGGATTAATTTTATTATTATATTCATGTGTGATTTGTATGTCTCTTACATAAAACTATTTCTCTTCTTTCTTCCACAAACAAGGCACTGAGAGAAGCAACTATTACTGCCCTTACTTTTTTACCTGTAATGTCTAATTACTGACCAGTAAGGTCTGGAGGGGCCCGATTTACCTTGATGGCCCTGTGTGGTGCCCATCTTGCTATGACTTTTCTGTCATCGTATCATGCAGAGACAATTCAGTTTCAAGCAGAAAGAGACAAAGCAAATAGGTAGTGAGTGAAATATTATTTCTGGAGTTAGTGTGGACACATTACATTTAAAGAACCAGCAAACCCCTCAAATCTTTAGAGAAAGAAGCTTTAAAGATTTGAAAAGCTGTTTTAGTCAAAGATTTCTGTTCGTTTTATTTCTTCCCCAAACCAGAGATGTGCTCTTGTAGAACCTTTAGGTGTTGCTGAACTGAAGTCTTTTTTCAGGTACTTTATTACAGAGAGCTTTGTATTCCTCCCAGAGGGTATGCACGTGTGTGTATGGCAGGGGGTGTGTGCATGTGGGTGTGGAGGGAGGGAGAAAGGAAGATCAGGGACTTTTGGGAACAGGGCATAAATCAAAGGTTTCCAGTGGCTGTTTATGGAGCATCATGTCAGAATAAACTGCAGTCCAGCAACTCAGGATGAAGTTTTGCTGGTTTTTCTGCTTTGACTTTTAATGCAGCATTTGCTGGCTGAGAGCACTCGAGAAGATAAAACTAAAAGCACTAAAACTAATTCTCTAAAACAATGAGGTTTTTGTTTTTCTCTAACTATACTGCTATGAACAAGACCTTTCTGACCTGTTTGCTACTAAGAATTCTGAGGTTGAAAGTTCAGTTTCTCATAATGAATTCATAAAATAGTGCATTTTATTACTTTTTTCCCCTTCCTTTCAATTTTGTTTTGTAGGATTAGTTTCAATATACTGTTTTTTGCTTTTCTAGGTGCCACTGCTGAGGAAATAAACCAGCACTGGGAATGGCTGGAACAAAATTTGCTCCATACTTTGTCTGTGTTTGACAATAAAGAAGATATTGTTAGTTTTGTCAAAGGGAAAGTGAAGGTAAGGAAACTGTCTCACTTTCACCCTCCCCTGCCTGAGTAGAAGTGGTTTATTAGAAGAATGTCATGAAGTTGTTGTCATTCATCCATGGTTTTGACCATCTAAATATTACTGGTTTTCTGTGTGAATCTTTCACCTGATGTGGCCAGCACATGAAGCTGCTGGCTCGCCACAGGGTTGGAGAAATGAGCATCCTTTTGGAAGGTTAAAGAGTTTTAAAAGTAACAGAATTGTGTGACCATAAATTGGATTAAAAATAACAGTGGCATATGGGGAGTAACTTAGAAAGCCTGCTGTCCCGAGCTCTGCTTTTAATGAAATACATACTCCAGGAGGAGCTTGGTGATGGCTGGTCGGGTGTGGGTTCACTAGTGGCTGCTGTACCTCAGGTCCTGCTACAAGCATTTCCTTGCTAAAAGTTTTAGTCGGATGCTCTTCCCCCCACAGCCTCTTTTCCAGTTTGGAAATTTTGTAGGAACATAATGCTTTTTGTGAATTTCAGCCTTGCTGCTGTGAGCTCTGTGGGCTCTTAATCTGGGGGAGAAGAGGACAAAAACGAAAACATCACTGTACAAATCCTAGTTTTTATCTTACTTTCTTTAAAAAAAGGCATTTTGTCTTAAGTACACTGAAATACCAAATACAATTAATCTCTCTTGATAACACAGTGACAGCCTGGTGCCTAGCACAACGCATACTTAAAATTCTTCAAGTTTAATTAGTTAATGTTAAGTCCAGGTTTTGGACTCTTGCACCTGGTGTAGACTTTTAGCATATTAGGACTCCTTGGTAATTGCAAATTATACCAGGTGCTGTAACATATGGATTATTTGTCTGCACCGTGCGATGCATACTTAACTCCTTCGTTGTAATACCACTGTTAAAAATCTGAAATCTTGATTATATTTATGTAGATGTTCTTGAAACCATGTTTATAATGGTTCCAGGCATGTCTCAAGTTACTGACACATCTGACTGCATTGCTTCTTCATAGGTAAATAGTACTGGTCTGTATACACAACTGCTACTCTACTTTTGCTCTGTACATACAAAATAAGAGCAACCATAAGCCATAGTGAAAGTGTACAGATATGGTTCTGGCAGATTCATTGAAAAAAACTGTATGTAAGGAAAAGAAGGGAGCTTTGGGAGCTTTCAAAATGTATGAGAGCTGCAAGCACCAGAGAAGTTTCCCATTTGTGAAAATTGCATGTTGACTGGAATTTCTTTGTAAGAAAGGGTTGCATTAATAAAATTTGAATGGGTAGCTTGTAGCAGCTTGCCTGAGTGTGAGTGCCATAGCTTTATCCTGATACATGGTCTTGTTCCTGACTCAGGCACTGATTGCAGAGGAAACGAGCAGCAAGCTCGCTGAGCAGGAGGAAGACCCCGAGAAGTTCCGAGAAGCCCTGGTGAAATTTGAATCCAGATTTAATTTTCCTGAAGCAGAGAAGTTGATCACCTATTATTCCTGTTGCTGTTGGAAAGGAAAGGTTCCTCGGCAAGGCTGGCTTTATTTGAGCATCAATCATCTCTGTTTTTATTCCTTCTTCCTGGGCAAAGAATGTAAGTGTAATTGTGTAAGAAATCTTATGCTGGGGATATAAAATAACTACATTTAAAAACAAGAACAGCCATGATTGTTATAAAAAGCCTAGTTCACCTCTGAAGTTTAGTTTCTGAGTTTTCAGTTGTTCATGTGAAAAATCCTGTTTAATTTAGTTTTCACTTCAGCCTTTGTATTTTAAGACAAATCTAGTAATGCAAGAGCACACGGACAGTTGTTATATATTTTTTCTTTTTGGCATAGTGAAGCAACCTTAAGATGTAGCAGACCTCCTACAAGTTCTAAAATAGAGGCTTTTAGTGCTGAAAATGGTGAGTAAGGATGGGTCCCTCCCACAGGCAGAGAAGCAGAGTCACCACATGGCTGCAGGGTGGTAGGGCAAGGGCTGGTGGGGCCAGGGATGCCTGAGTCAAGCTGCCTGCTTGAAGATAGCCCAGGAAGTGTAAAAGGAATGTGTCCTGGAGAGCAAGGTGAAAATTCAGAGTTTTTGAGGAAAAACAACAGCAATTTAGGGATTTGTTTGTGTTTCTGAATAGAAGTGCAGTTAAGGTCATAAGAAATGTGTCCTGGGGCTTGTTAGACTTTCAGATGGTTAAGCAAGTTCTAAGGATTTGGTTGTGGTGTTCCTCTACAGAGAAAGAATTATGTGAACAAAAAGCCTGTCAGAATAGGTATTAGAAGGCAAAAATGAAAGTAACAGACATAAAATGGTAAAAATGAATGTAGCCATTTAAACTCTATAGCACTTCTCTGTTTAGTAAAATTGTTCATAAACCTCTAGCCTTTTAAGGCCTGTTTATCCTGTTGAAACTTAAACAAGGTTAGCAATAGAAACCTATACTGCTGTAAATATAGAAATATTTGTCAGTTATAATGATTAGGAAAACTTTGCCATAGTCCATCTGGATTTAATATTGAGATATAGCTGTAGGCTTAAAAATGAAGTGCATCTTAAGAAAGATAGTAACTTGTAATTTCTAAGACTGAAAACATACAAAGACATGCTTAGAGCTGGAGGTCCTTTCTTCCCTTATATTATTTCAAGCCAATTATTTTGTCATATCAGCAAAAGGTGGAAGAGTTATATTTGAATTGCAGGCAAAAAAACAAAAAAAAAGGTGAGTTTTGCTGGGAAGAGTAGAATGGAATTTCTTGATACATACTAGATATGTGAGTTTTTGTTTAATTTCCTTGTTTTCTGGTTAGAATTAAATAATATTCTTTGTCAATCATTTCTTATTATCATTGCAGGTTTTCTCTCATTAAATCTGAGATAGCCAGTCTGCCAAAGCACACAAAGTAAAAATGGTTCTTATTAATGACAGATAACAGAGGAAGGAGGAGGGAGAGAGAAAAACCCTTTATATTGTTCCAAAAATTTTGTTTATGCAATACCACAGATCGTTAAATGCTAATGGAAATACAATATCATGCTGTATTGTTTAAGAAGAGATTTCTTCTCATCTCTTTATTAATATTCATTATGAAAAGGCAAAAGAAAACCCCCAAAGCCTTCAAACAATTACATATTATCAAGTTTTTATTTTGAGCTTGGAAAATACACTGTTCATTCACTGTTGTAGTCACTTGCATTACCTTTGTTCCCATACATTTACATGGAAATGTGAGAAAAACCCCCTTAATTTTCTTTTGGTTAAACAAACTTCCCTAGCTCAGTGGGAAGAAGCGTATACGCTGAAATCATTCCCACTTCCTTGATTGTGATGAAGCAGATTACTTCTGTTTCTAGGCTAGTGTTTTGCCATATTTATGAAATATTTGTGTTACAGGGAATAATCCAGATTTAATATAGTTCTGGTTGTTACTATCTGAGAAGCTGATGCTGATTACATGCAGAACAAGTGATTCATTGCCTTTTATATTTTCAAGTAGTAGTCACAAATTAAATCTGGTTAAATCTGGTCTTGAAAATATAGCTAAGAAGTCTCATTTATTGTGTTCTTTAATACTGAACAGAGAAAAAACCCCCCAATATATGAGTTGCAATAAAATTAGTTCTCAATTGTGTTTTACATCTATAAAAATCCCCCCAGATTGTAGACTGAAATCTGTTTATAGGCAAAGTGTTAAGTCTTCTGCTTCTGGCAGGTCTTTTCCCTTCTTGTTTCATTTTGTGTTGAAGTGATCCAGAATGCAATATTAGAACCTGTTCTCAACTTCTCATAAAATTAATTTACGGCTTGTGTGAATATAAACTTAATGGAAAATTTTTTCCAGGACAAGTCCCCTTTTATCTAAGCCTCCAAGTATTTGTAGGATTTCAGAGGCTTAGATCGTCAGATAGCTTGAAAGGGCGTGCCAGGGTTTCTGCACATTTTTTAATTAAATTTATGTTTTTCTGAAACTTCGAAGACTTTTTATCAGTGGCTTGGGTCCCGTACAGGCTGTTGTGCTTTTCCTATAACCAACACTGTAGAGCCTGTGTGGCTCTGACCTGCCTGAACAGCAGGGCTGTTGCTACGGCGTTATTTAATCTTTCTTCCCTTGGCTGGGCTGGTACAGATGATTTTATGACCATTTGCAACAGTCTGTGCATGTTGATGCAGCTGCGCTTTATTTAAGTAAGAAAAAATGTAATCTGCAAATAATCTTGACAGCTGTGGTTCATGTAGTACAGCAAACTTGCTGAGGGTAGCTCCTCAGGTAATTAATGATCATGGATAAGTGTCGTATATATGACAATGTTTGTTATTACTGCCTTTTTATTGCTTTATTGGCATCAGGAGACCAGCTAGGGATGTTAGGGGGTGTAGTCATGATGTTATTGGCACAGAGAAGTCTGGGAAGCTTCCAACAGTTGTTGAGAAGAAATTGAATCTATTTTGAAGTCCTTTCCAGCCTAATTTCTACCCAGAGATTCATGTGAGAGGCAAGTAACATCCTGCAGTAGTTATCTAAAGTAAGCTGATTCTGTTTGCCACTTGTATATATAGAATTTAACAGCTTTAAGTATAGAGAACAGTGTCCTACACTTCTTGTTCTCTATAAGTAAGTCTGACAATAGTTAATTTAGGGCAAGATGTGCCTCTGCATGTTTTCAGTAAAAAGTAACCAAAATGGGAAGATTCCAATGCCTAGGCAGCTTTATTTAATGTCCTGTTTTAGTGGTAAATACACTTTATAGCAGTCTCCATGTGCAAAAACTTCCTTTTGGATGGGAGTTAGCTTTATTTTAAAAGCTAAAGTAACTGTGCATGTAATTGGTTTTCCACCTGCCTACAGTTTTTTTTCTAAGGGATTACAAAGCCTTTCCCTCTTATCTTTGTACTCTGGAGATGAACTGTTTCTTCTGATGGTAAGGAAGCAGGCTGCAGAAATGACTTGTAAAGGGGTTAGGAGCACAGTGTATGGCAGATGTTCTGCAAGGGCACCACTCCGTGGTCTAGCATTTCTTGTGAAGAGAGTTAAAATTTTGAGGGAGAGATTCTGAAAAAGACACGTCTTTTGGAGTGGGTGAGATTGAATGCAGAGTCATAACAGACATTTCAGTGTGTGCTTGGTCTTGCCTATAAAAATGGATCTCTCTCTCCTCTTTGGTTTGCATTTCATTCTGAATTCGATTGTTTCCCGAATCAGAAAAATGTAAGCAGAGTTTCCAACCCACTTCTGCTCTTCTCTTGGATTGCAGTGAAACTTACCATTCCTTGGGTTGAGGTCCAGAAACTGGAAAGAACCTCCAATGTCTTCATGACTGACACCGTCCGTGTCACTACAGCAAATAAAGAGCGCGACTTCTCCACGTTCCTCAATATTGCTGAGGCTTTCAGAATCATGGAGCAGCTGGCAGATGTGACACTCCGAAGGCTACTGGATAATGAAGTCTTTGAACTGGATCCAGGCCTGCAGGATCCTACTCAGATTACCAAGAGGTAAAAAGCTAAACTGTTGTGTGAGCAGAGATTCGATAGTGGGCTTCATGGTTTGATGTGTTTGCTCGGTAAGATTTCAATGCTTTGTTTGATTGCGTGCCAAAGAGTCTTCATAATTTGTTATGGTGTATCCACCAGGTGCATTTTAACTTGTATGCAAGATACATTTTTTAACTTTATATTCTTCCCTTAAACAACACAAAGTTTCAAAAGTACTGTTCCCCATAGAAGGGAAGATTGCAGCAAGGGATATTTTCTGTCCTCCCTGAAGAGCAGCATTATTTTGCTTATAATTTGGTAATGTGTAGGCTTTCCTAGTGCCTTTGGTTCTCTAGAATTACTGCTTTTGATCATATCTGAAACATGGAATTCCCACGGTGTGTGATTGCCACAGCCAACTTAGGAAGCAGTTAACAAGACTTAAAAAATACACAGTTGTGATACTGCTATTGTCAGCTCTACTCCATGCATCCCTGAAATGCATCTCTGCATTCCTCTCCCACTACAGAAATGCATTTGGCTCTCAGGGAAAGATTGATGGCTATTTCTCTGCTGGTAGCACAACACACAACTGTGTTTTATTTGTTGCTGTGTGAAAGGGGGAGGGAAACTGCCCTGAGAAATTTTAGGTGGGCAGGATGAAATAGCCTAAACTGGAATTTGCCTGGGGCATCAAGGTTAAGGTGCTGATTTAAAATACTTCTTTTCTGAATGGGATGTGAGTGGAGCAGTTATCTCCCCTTGAATCATGCCCTTTCCTGCTCTTCCTTCCTTTCCCTCTGCCAAGAGTATGAAGGGAATCACCCAAGTGTCGCTTCCTGACTAAAACATAAGGAATGCATGGTGTCGTTTCCCAAAAAAGAGAGACCAGTAGCCATTTTATTGTTTCTGAGGGACATTTTTACAGTGGTGGAGGGCATACATCTCAGCTAAATGCTTCTGCATAATGGAGTTTAAAACAATTTAATGGGCTTCCTCTGCAATTTCATATGTACACACAGTAAGGAAAATCACTGACACCAGTATTTCATCCATGATGTTATCGAAGAATTCACTTGAGGTAACACAGTGGTGAGCAACCATAAACATCTTTGCAGGCTTTTTTTTAATGGCCAGCATTCCTTGGCATACAAGAATTACCATTGTTTTTACACTGTATGTGTAACTGGTTGTTTCTAACATTGTAGGCTTTTGGCTCAAGAGATGTAGGGATATGTACTTTAGCTAATGTAGAATGTGGCTGTGACAGGTTGTAGAATAATGGCTGTGACAAGCCCTTTCCATGCTTTGCCATTTCATCCTCCTCCTGCTTTGGGGCTGAAAAGTTAGATGCAAGAAGAGAAATCCAGAGGAGATGTAACAAAAACCTAGGGGGAGATATTTTTCGGCATCTACCGATTTTTGTCGTTGTCACTTCCCAAAATAGTCTTTGAATCAGGGGTACTAACTGAATGGAAAGAAAATAAAATTACAGTTGCAAAGAAAAGTATGAGCTTAGTAACATGCTATAATAAGGGGCTCTCAGGGAATCAACTTATAAGTACCTTGTGGCATTTTTGAAAAGTAGTGTGTCTATTAGCAGTCAAGCAAGAGAAACCATCCCACACACTTACTCAAACAAGTTCTCTCTCTCCTTCCCTCCAACTAAAGAAGAAAAAAGAAAGTTAAAGGAATAGAGGAGAAGGAAGGACAAAAATATATTTACTGGAGATTTCCTGGTGAAGATGTTCTCTAACCTGTGCTGTGACTTGGGATGGCAGAAAGGGAGACATGGAAGATGGCAAAATCCCATTTCCTCTGCATGAATTAGGTAGTGATTGGATAAGTTGCTGTTTCTGGTGCCCTTTGTCCCACTTCAGCAACCACCTTGATGTAAAGTGATTAAGCAAGACTGCAGCTTGAATAGTGGATAAACTGGTTTTTAGTGTTAACATGTTTTGGGGGGGATGTTGTACTTTTTTTGGTGAATGAAGTTTTTGTTGCTGCTTTTTTTCTTGAAGCCATTGTAGTAGTATAAAAACAATTACTGTCCTCTCAACACGTTCCCTGTAATAATTGTCATTGTTAATTCTTATACATGATTTGGGAGCAAATAATAATCTATAAAAATGAAAGCAGACACACACATCATTGGAACTACTCCAGCTCTGACAAATTAATGAAGTTGCTGTAGATGGCTTTTGTTTGCTAGGCTTTCTTTTGCAAGAGGCTTGTTGCAATATCTTTACTTTTAAAAAAATATGTTTTCAGTGCTATTATGATCTGTATATACTACATTCTGAAAATGATAAACCTTTGCCTTTCCTGAGGCTCTTGGGGTTATCTTGCTGGGCAGTGGAGGAATGGGACTCAGAAAGGCCATGGGATTAGGCCCAGAAACTGTGACACAAATTATATCATGGCCAGAGCCAAACAAAATTCAGTATGCAATTTTTTGTGCTGTTTCATGAAATCATAAGGCACAGAACAATGGATTACAAAGGGATTAATGGCAATTGAGGTAATTGCCATAGAAAGCAAAGTAAAATTGAGGTGTTTGGTACCTACAAATGCCATTTCTTGTGGACATATGTATGTGCCATACAATTTTACTGGAACACATATAACTATTTTTTCTTTTTTAAAAAGAAGGCTGCAACAGTCTCTGGTATAGGTTTCTTGTACCTCTAATTTCCATCTCTTTCAGGATGCAAAAATACCCATTGCATTTCTCAAATGTAGTGAGAAATTCTCCAGAGCAGAACCCACAATTTAAAAGCTTTAGTGCTGCTATCAGTAAGGTTTCAAAAGTGTGATATGTTTTCCCAGGCTCTGACCACATCAGTTTCTTTTCTTCATGTTTAACTGTGAATTACCAATGAGAATGACTTTGCTTCATGTGAAGGCAAAGGAGGTTGTTAACACTGATCTAAGCTCAGTGGAAACTGCTTGAAGTATCCTGAGTCATAAATGTCACTTCAATCTGAATTTATTCCTTCAGAGAGGGAATCTGAGAATGCTTTAAACCTTGAGCAACAAGGAGAATGTGACTAGAAAGAACCTCCTTTTATTGCATCTCTGTAGCAAAAGGTAGGGTTTGGGTTATCTTGGTGTGGTTGCCTAATGTGTTTCTAAGGATTTGCAGTAATGGGCGTATCAGGATCCATACCAGCACTTCACTGTTCTGAGGTCTAACCTGGATCTTTCACATTTTTTGAGTCTGTCACTTCTTGTTCGGCCCAGTCCTATTGAAGAGATTGGATGTGCTCTCTAAAGAAAGAGCAATCGTTTGTGTATTTGGAGGTTGATGTGCATCTTCTTTCTCTCTTTTTGTCTCAGCTGTATTGCCCTGCTTCTGCCAGGGTTTTCTTATCAGTGTGAATTTTAGCCATTCTAGTCACTTTTCTCTGGACATTCATCACTGATGCCATGTGGGGGCAGGCGTGCAGTGGTGGGATATAGGATTGCCCCAGAAACCTTGCCAGCACTGACCAGGGCAGCAGCAGCGTGACTCTCTCTGCTGCAGTTCTGGGACTGTCATGCTGCATCTTGGTGGCCATGCACTTCTGCAGCCCAGCAGTGTTCCTCTTCCTCTTGTGAGCACGAGGCTGTTGGCTCTTGTTCAGCTTGTGATGCTGTGTAACCCCAAGGGATGGCTCCTGGTGGAGTTCATCTCCATGCTGCATTTGTGAAGCTTATGATGTACAGCTGAAAATATTTGTAATGCTTTTTTTTCAACAACATACCTTAAATTTATGAATAAAAATCTGAACCTGATTCTGTTTTTATGTTCATTAGCCTTTACCAGCCTTGTATCATGTGCAAGTTTAGTAACAAGCTCTTGATCCATCACACAGAGTGCTGATGAAGACATTGAACAGAAGCTGATCTAAGACAGATTCCCAAGGGGGTCTTCTTGATACAGCCTTCCAATTTACCAGGAAGCCCTGAAGGGCTATGTTTTGAGGTACTGTTTTGCAAATGGCTTGGTACAACAGTTGGTCACTTCTGGTTTTATTAGTTCCATGAGAGGATATATCAAGATTTCATAAATTTTGGCTAAAACATTCATTGCAACTCCTTCATCTACAAGTCTAGTGTTCTGCTGTGTAAGGGAATGATGTTCAGTTTACATGTGTCCTGACAAGTCCATGTTGGCTCTTTTCAGATAACATCTCCTGGCTTGCTTATAAGAAGCCCTTCTTCCCACACGAATTTAGTAGTTCTTCCAATAAACAAGACATATATTGTTGAATGTGTTATTTCCAAAGTGTCTGACTTTCTGGAGTCCGAATAGCAAGAAGAATCTAGTACTCTGTCTCTTCAAACAAGAGGTCAACAAGTCTGTTTAGATTTTAGATAGACAACAAGTGACTCAGCAGAGCTAAAACCTTGCCAAGTTGGCTTCTGCTGGATTTAAAGCGCAGAAAAACATTTGACAGTGAGGACAGCATTTTAAATGTCCTGATGCTTTTAGGCATTTTGTTAGTCTTGTGTGTGTTATTTCCTTTAATTTAAAATTCTTGGAAGGTAACGTGGGGGTCATGCACAAGGAGTTATTGCAGTTCAGGCTTGCCGTTCACTTTGAAGTGCTGGAGTTGGAGTCAGTCCATGATCCCATAACATGCAAGTTGGGAGCTGCACTCAGAAGGAATTGCTGAGTTTTTTGAAAAGTAGGGAACAAGGCAGTTGCATCTTCTCACCTTTTATTCTTCTGATGCTTGGGTAAATACTCAATAAACATTATTTTTACACAATGATAGCTTTCCTTTTTTTAGTTAACTACCACTCATATGCTGCATTTGCTTAAAAACCAAACTGACATGGAAATTGTTAAGTGAGAGTAGAAATTTTCAAACAGGTTGGGGTACAGGTAGAAAGGTTGCATTTCTGTTTGGCATTGGAGGTATTGCGAGACTCTAAATGGAAGCTGTGGGACTTGGTGACGTGGGCCATCTTTGTTGTATTACATTTAAACAATTGCCCGTCTCATTTTAGGAGCTAAATTTGTTTGTGGGTTTTTTAGAGTTGTAGGGTTGGGGTTTTTTTTAACCAACTCTAATTTTGTTTGGCTGTGTTTATGAAGTGAAGCCTTTAAGCCCTAGCATTTGCTTGCTTAACAGGAAATATATTTGTGGTGTTCAACTTTGGAATAAAATGTCTTGTTTTAGCCCACAGTGGTAGGTGCTGACAGCATCTCATCCCTCTGCTACCACTTTTCGTTCTGGGATCCCTCCTCCAAGCAGGCTGGCCCATTTCAGCACTTGTTTCTGGGGCAGCCCTGGCTGTGGTGTGGTCTCTGTGTGAGCCTGTGTGTGAGTCATGGGGGGACAGGCAGCTCCAGGGATGCTGGGGTTGGCAGCCTTCCACCCGTACAGGGCGAGTGGGGGTGGGTACAGTGCTGAGGAATTTACTTAGTTTCAGATGTGATTAATTCATTTTTCTTCAGCTTAAAATCCTGTGGCTTGTTGTCTGAAAGGCCCTGCACATGGAGCCCACAGCCCCAAGAAATGCAGCAAAATCCTGAAAACTCAGAAGCTTCAGATTTTGGAGCATAGGAAACAGTCAGCTCTTAAATAACAGACAACGTGTGCCTCAAGAGAGTTCCCACTCTTCTGTATAAACCCTCTTCTCACATAAAGGTCTAGAAATCTTCACAACCAAGTAGATGCAGGGAGGCTCTTACCTTTCAGCACAATAGCAGGAGAGCACAGCTCTACCAGACCTGACTGCAGATGCTATCAGCAACATTCATCTGTGCTGTGCAGAAATGGAAAATATTTTAGTGGTGAGTTAACTAGGAGGCATATCCTGATCCAGCTTTGTCACAATAGCAGATCGCTGCAGGCATTTATCAGAGTTGCTCTCACTGTGGAATTTTAGTTCAGGAGCAACCTTTTTGTCTTTCTTCACAAAGAGGGTTTCTCTTTGTTCTCTGTGAAAAAAACAGGAGACTATTTGTCTGCTTTCTTTGGATAATATTATTAAGGAAGATAATGCTTGAGAAGGAAACAGAAGCTAAATGCTGGTTGAGCGCATTCTGTCTTTTCTGTTGCTTGCAGATACAGATCCTCCCTTCTCAGGTCTCAGTTTGTTCTGGATTGTTTTTCTCCCTGTTTCACATAGCTATGCCTTTTACTATGGATTAAACTAAACTAAAAAAAACCCAAACCCAAACAAACAATTGATTTACTTACTGAGTCAGTGGCTTCATTTGTCTCAACTTATATTTTAACAGCAGGACTGGGGTAGAGGGAAGGTGTCTGCAGAAGAGGAGGGTGAGGGAAGGAGTTGAGAGGGGATTTACAGCACCAAGGTACCACTCCCTGTTATGCTTCAGCCCACGCTTTAAATTCTTTCAATGGCACAAAATCAAGCTCTTTTTTTTTTTCCTTTTCCCTAAGGTGAATCATGCTAGGAAAAATTTACTTGTAGCAAAGAAAATTATAGAATTTAAGCCCTAATGTTTCTGGAGCTGCTGTTGGTGAGCTAATAGCCATGGCCTGTTTATAATGTAATTGCATAGTTCTTTGAATTACTGCAGGGTTCTTCATTAAGAAAGGAGAAGAAAAATAAGTCCCCAAAGCCAAGTCTGTATAACCATGGCTCAGTAATGAAAGTTTCATTTATTTAAACTTTTCTCTCCACATAAATGTGGATGGGTGGCTGGAAGGAAGCCAAGTTCAAACTGAATGTGGCTGGTGCTGTTATTCCCAACTGAGTCTGTAAGTGACCTGAAACTGTTTTGCATTTTGAAACTGTTCTGAAGGCTCTCTGAGGCTGATAAGTAAGTCAAGGATTCCATCATGTAAATGCCACCATCATTAACACTTCTATTATTGACCACTTTGGAAGTACTCACTGAGCAAATGCATTACTTTTGGGTGCAGGTGCAAGTCCCTGGGGTGATGTTGGTAATGCTACTGTGAAGGGAAACAAGGAACATCAAGTTAATCTCCCTTGCTCAATTTATGTTCATCAGATGAAAGATTTAGTTATCTCCTGGGCACTGAAATTTGTAACTCTTGAGTCTGTAAAGTCATACAGCAGCCATAGAAAATGCATGGTTAAATAATAATTAAAAAAAACCCCAAACCACTGAAACAGCTGATTCAAATTAGTGTTCTTTCCCTTCCTAGTTACTATACTAGTTGCTTTTGACCTTATTGCTAAACAAGCAGTTATTGATAATGTTTTTCTTTTAATGTATTTCTAAGTTGCTTATTTAGTGCTCTGTTCACATAGGCACTGAAGATTGCTGTGCATGGTGTTTTTATTCTGTATTCCTTGCTCTTGGTGAGGCCAGCTAGAAAGGTGAACATCACAGTGTATGTCCTGGCTTTCGGGATCTTGTGATTCTTTCTTGCTGCTTTTTCTTAAGGGATCTTGAAGCCAGAGCACAGAATGAATTCTTTCGGGCCTTCTTCAGATTGCCCAGGAAGGAGAAGCTGCACGAAGTTGTGGACTGTTCTCTCTGGACGCCGTTCAGTCGCTGTCACACAGCGGGGAGGATGTATACTTCAGACAGTTACATCTGTTTTGCCAGCAAGGAAAATGGCTGCTGCACTGTTATCATCCCACTTAGAGAGGTAGAGTTGTTTGTTTGTTTCATTTTGGGTCCTTACCTGCCTTTTTCTGCCCTAAGCCTCCGCTGCCACTTGACTTATCTGCAAAGTATTGTTTGATGAAAAAGAGTAGGATGCTTGTGTGTATCCTGCCTACAGGATTGTTGTACAGCTTGTTCTGGGACTCATTAGGGCCCGAGCTATGGGTGATTTAACACTATCCTCAAAGTGAAGTATGGGCAGGTAATGCAGCAGGACAGAACACTGCAAAACCAGAGTCTGCTTGGCCCAGGACTTGGACAGGGCTCCTCTCCCAGCTCCACAAACACGTACATCCAGCTTGATGGTGATGCAGACTGGCTCAGATCCATTCCAGCAATGCAAAAGCATCATTGCCTGGGATCAACACAAGTGTCGAAGCTCTCCCTCCATAGACAACCTCTAACAAACCTGTGGGCAGTTTGTGAAGCTGTAGGGCAGAGAGAAAGATGGCATGTTACAGATGTAGTGATGAGCTGACATTTCCATGAAATCAAAAGATGAATTTAAATGGAGGGAGAGCACAAGGGAAGGTGGTGGGAGTAGAACAGGAGAAGGAAGCTGTCAGCTAACACCTGTCTGATCTGCTGTGAATACAAGGCTGTTATGATCTCTTAATTAAAGCTTTCCTTTCATCCTTGACTAATAATAGAGTAACATCCAAATCATATCCTAACTGTAGCAACTTACCTTCCACTGTTGCAGAAACAGAAAACAATATGAGAACAGTGTTGTATACTTAATCAAAATTAACAAAAGAACTGTTTTTCCCCATCTTCAAAGGTGGGAAAGTAAATTTCCTCCTCCACCCCCAGAATTTGATCAAGTTGATCTTTTATAAATCTTTTTTTTAATCACACACCCCTTTCTTATCTTTTCCCTCAGTCTGATGTTTAGAAGTGGGATGCAAATTAATTTAGAAAAAAAAAAAGGCATCTGGGATACTTTTTGGTATCTGTTTTGAGCTTCTGAAGAGACCATGAACTTCAGGCGGTAGGATGTGTTTGATCAAGGAAAGCCAATATGAACAACCAAATTTAAAGCATGCATATGAAATGCTGTCCTTGTCCTTTTGGTGCATGTAGAATATTTGAAGATGTTTTGCAGATGTGGTGCCTAATGTATTTTCTCTAATGTCTCTGGAAAAGGTAATCAGTATAGAGAAGATGGAGGACACAAGCCTTCTCCCTAATCCCATCATTGTTAGCATAAGGAGTAAGACAGCCTTTCAGTTCATTGAGCTGAAGGACCGGGATACTTTGGTGGAGAAACTGCTCCAGAGGCTAAAAGAGGTGAACTCCAGCAACCCACTGCACTGCAACAACTTGCAAAATAACAATCAGGTACTGAACTTTTATTAATTCAATGTGTTTATCCATTATTCCACTGCCTGCCTTCTTTGGGAAATTGATCTTGAGCCAATGCTTATCTGATACCACCTTTAACGACCTGCCTGGTGGGATAGAGATCAGTCACAGTGTAGTTGTGGTTGACATGCTGGGGAGAGAAGGGACTGTGGTGGGCAGCTGGGCTGCCCTTCACAGAGACGTCAACAGTCTGGAGGAATGGGCTGATAGGGACCTCACAAAGTTCAACAAAGGCAAATGTGAAACCTGGCAAAATAAGCCCATGTGACAGGAGAGGCTGGGGACTGGCTGGTTGGAGAACAGCCATGTGGAAAAGGTGGAGGAGTCATGAACAAGTCGAGCTTGTAAGTCAGCAGTGTGCTCTTACAATGCAGAGGGACAACCCCATATCAGCTTCTACTAGCAGGATAGTAACCAGCAGCTCATGGGATGTTACTATTCTCTTTTAGTCAGCACTTATGAGGCTGATCAGGAGTACTGTGTCCAGTTCTGAGTCTGCTCTGTTACACATGAAAAGCATTGATAATTTGGAGTAAGTCTAGTGGAGGGCTACAAGATGGTCAAGGGCTGGAGCACATGCTTTATAAGGAGAGGTGGAGGGAGCAGGGCTTCCTCAGCCAGTCTTCTGCTAGATAGTGGGGAGTTGGAAGATGGAGGCAGACTCTGCTTTGATATGCCAGTTGACAGAAAAGCAGCCACAGCCTCAAGATTTAGCAAGGAATAATCCGAATAGATAAAAAGAGAGATTTCCCCTCATGGTTAGGCAGAACTGGACCAGGCTGCCTGGAGAGGCTGTGCACTCTGCTTTCTTGGAGCTACTGAATTTGACTGGGCACAGACCCCAGCAACCAGACCTGAGGGCTCCTGCTTTGAGCAGGGGATTGAAAAAGATAGTCCTCTCCAACCTAAATTGTTCAGTGATTTTGTCTTTCCAATCCTAACAGTAGAAGACTGTTTGGTAGTCTGTCATCAAGGACACTTAGAATTGGTTAAAAACTTCTGGTTTCAAGTAACAGGCCTTTTCCTGACATGCAAATGAATGACAATTTGTATAGTCTTGAGTAAGACCTTTCCTCCTGAAAGGTGTTTAAGATTTTGATGCAAAAGGCAAAGGCAGCTCTGTGTCTTGAGGACAGTTGAGGATGTAGTTCTTAGCCTTTTCAGTCAATACCACTTTGATTCTGCATTGCAGAACAGCCTTGCCTTCGGATCCATGTGCACACTGGGGGATGACGAGCCTGCACATCTGGGAACAGAGGCTTCACAAGGGAAGGAGAGAAGTGAATGTGAAAAGGAGAACAGTTACTTGCTCAATGCAGAAGCACTAAGGTCAGACTTTCATCAGTCAGGAATGTCAGGCCTTGATTTTGGAAAGGTATGTAACATTTTGGGGAAGCTGTAGGAGTTTCAGGTTTTGTTTTGTTTTTAAAAAAGCTGGGGTTACATTCAGACAGATAGGCATTTTTAGTAAAACGCGCTCTGTATTGGTTGGAGAAGTTAGATATGGAATAACAACTTTTCTATTTACTTGGATTTTTTTCTTCTCCCTCCCTCCATTTTGTTCTGGTGAATATTTATAATTTTTCTCCCTGTGCCGTGAATTAGATATGCAAAGTGGGGAAAGTTGTAATCCCTAGAGCAGGCTTCCTATTTCCATTGGTAATGGAAATACCTTGTGGAATTTCTAATATGTGAAATGCTTTTGTTTACCAGTTCTCATGTGCACATGATCTGGTTTTTTTTAAATATTCCTTCTTGTTCCTAGTCTAGGGAGCAAATCAAAGAGAGCCTGTGGGACGACCATTTTGTAGAGTATGGCAGAACCGTGTGCATGTTTCGCACAGAGAAAATCAGAAAACTTGTAGCAATGGGAATTCCGGAATCCTTAAGAGGCAAACTCTGGCTGCTTTTCTCAGGTGGGCATGCTTAGAAATGGTTGCTGTAGGCATCATCTGATTCTGGACATGGCAAAACATTAAGGCAAGAAATCTCCCAAGGGGAATTAAATGTCCTTTAAATGGAACTTGTGATACTACTTAAGGAAAAGAGATGATCTGAACTGAACTAAACTAATATATGCAAGGAAGTATCCAGGTAGATCTGTAAAAGTTTTATCTCAGGATGATATCATATGATGTGCAGAAGAATCAAAATAACATCTTTGTAATCTATGTAATTTAAAATTAGCATCATGTTTTCATAAAACAATGTTCATCTTCAAGCAGCAATTAGATTGTAGCGTAAATATTGCATTAGCCCTTGACAAATCAGATTATTGCAAACTAATGACAATCTCAAAGTTGGCAGACCTGCTCCTGCTTCTTGTTGAATGTTGGCAGGGCTTACAGAAACTGGAGATGGAAAAAACAACTCATTTCATCGACAGATACGGCAAAGCCAGAATGTGTCTACAATATGATCTCAAGTTTAGTCCTTAATCCAATATATGGCATATTCAGACATTTGTAAATGTGGAGCTTTTCCTCCTTGAAGGATGTGAACAGTGCTGAGTACATTTCTCCCAGTAATATGTGTGGGTGGTGAGACACTTAGAAGGAGTTCCCCAGAGAAGCTGTGGATGCCCCATCCCTGGAATTGTTCATGGCCAGGCTGGATGAGGCTTTGAGCAACCTGGTCTTGTGAAAAGTGTCCCTGCCCACAGCAGAGGGGTTGGAATGAGGTGATTTTTAAAGTCCTTTCCAATCCAAACCAATGCTTTCTGCTGGAGACGTCTTTTGCCCAGTCAAGGTGTTTTGAATGATGTTGTGTCAGGTAAGCTTTGTTAATACTTAGTTTTCAAGACGTATTTTGCTAGGACTTTCTCTTTTAGGTCTGGATATCCATGGACCTTGGGGAAAACCATCTTGCTTATACCCTTTTGAGCAGTAATTTCTACAACGCCAGGTTTAGCATCGTCCTTATCTGCTCCCACCTTCCTCTTTCTCCCTTCCTGCTGCCTTCAGATGCCGAGACGGACCTCGCCTCCCATCCTGGGTACTACGTGCATCTGGTGGAGGCATCCATGGGCAAGTGCTGCATGGCTACAGAGGAGATCGAGCGCGACCTGCACCGCTCGCTGCCCGAGCACCCGGCCTTCCAGAGCGAGACGGGGATCGCGGCCCTCAGGAGGGTGCTCACGGCGTACGCGCACAGGAACCCCAGGATAGGATACTGCCAGGTGAGAAACTCCAGCGGGGTAATGCTCCCTGCTTCCTCTTCCCCTTCTTCCCACTCTTTGTTGTTCTCTTGAGAGTGCTTTTAATGGTGCTTCTGATAAATAATGTTCTTTTAGTTATGAAAAGTACATAATTTTAGATATTACATGTAATTTTTCCTTGGAAAACAAGTACATAAGCTCACCAAAAGGCTCTGTCCTAACAACAATATTCCTTCAGCATTTTGAAAACTGTATTTATAGTTACAGGAGGGGAAAAAATGTTTCTGATGCTTCTGTTTGTTCAAAAGTGCATTTCTTGGACAATACTTGGAAGCAGTGCAGGGCAAACTGGTCTGCACAGATGAGATTTATGTAGTGCACTGGAGCAGAGGCTTAATGAACCTTTCTGCCACTTTCTTCCAAAACTGGTGATAAATGATGAAAGTACTTTGTCTAGCTGGCCAGCTCTCTGAATTCTGATTAACATCAAAGTGGTCTTGATACTGGAATAGGGGGCAGTGAAAGCAGCCCCAAAACATCTTGCAGTATCAGATACCTGCTTTGTATCTTGGCAAATCCAGTATTGTGCTTTTGTCCATTGTTTCCTATTGCTCTTATGAAAAGCAGTGGACATAAGCTTGGAAAACTTGTTATGCGTTTGGGTTGCTGTATGTATTTGCTGTATATTCTCTCTTTTTCTTGCTGTTTTTTTTTTCTTAGTTCTTTACATCATGTTAGGCTACTTTTCTTTCTATAAAAACAACCAGTTGAGCTTTTGTCAGTAGGATTTGCTGTCACTAACAAATCCCGTTTTCTTCTTTGCCCTTGTAAGTCTATGAATATTTTGACCTCCGTGTTGCTGCTGTATGCCAAAGAGGAAGAAGCCTTTTGGCTGCTGGTTGCTGTGTGTGAGCGAATGCTGCCGGATTACTTCAACCACCGAGTGATAGGTGAGCTCGTGTCTGTCTTCTTGCAGGCTGGGAAGGGGCAGCCATATGGCACGGGGGTGGGTAAAATGCTCAGCGTCAGCTGGGGTCCAGACCCCACAGATGAGGTGCTCCATCTGCTTGTGTGGTGTGCAGGGACAGCAGCAGTGGCTGCTCAAGATTCCAGCCAGGGTTGGTTTTGGTCTGAAGGGTTTGAACTGCAAGATCTATAAATGTATGCTCAACTTTACAGTTGTTTTTTTGATTTCCTGTTGGTCAGAAGGTGGTGACACTTTTGCCTGTTACATAAATAGAAGAGTGTGGCTAGGAGCGTTCAGTGTTAGAGACTCGAGCTGTTGAAGCTGAACATAGGAAAGATCTGCTAGGGTAGCTATTTGTGGTCTGACCTGTCTGAATTGCATGGCTGCTGGAGCAATGCAGGCTTGCATCTACACTAGCCCTTTGTAATGAGGGCTGATACAAGTCCCTTTACAGAATGTGCCATGCACTGTGTGTGCTGTGTCTCCTATATAGTGCCATTATTTTTAAGATTGTTGTGCAAACTGCCTAATGCACAGAAAGAGAGGGGCTGAGCAGTAATTGTTCTTTGCAGTCACTTCCCTTACAGAAGTGTTTGACAGTTTTTCCCTGTTTAATGCTAACCTTAGACCTTAGCTACAGCATCTGCTCTTACACTGTCACTGTGGCAAAGGGAGGGACCAGGGTCACTTGTGAGGAAGTGAAGACAGGAGGAAATCCCTGGCAGTTGTGGTTCTGGGAGCCAGAAAAGGTCTGGGCACTCTTGTGCTACCTGTGGAGTGGAAGGTGACATTTGAGAAGATTTCCAGTCTTTTACGTGAAGGATGGGGTTGTCATACTTCCCTCCTGACACTGTGTCACTGCACAGTTTCTCTCTTGTCACTGAACTGGCAAGAAGGTAAGTTAAAGCTGAGTTGTTCCAAAGTTTAGGTGGATGCTTAGCATGTTTTGTAGTGCTTTGAATGCCATTGGTATTTTCATCTAGTGGACTGGCCATTGTAACTGTTCCACTTATCAGAATTATTTGTCTTGTCTCCAAACATGAGTTTAAACTGCTATTTTGATAACTGACTTCCATGTTTGTTTGTCTCCTTCCTCGATTAAAGGAGAAACAGCTTTATCTGTACTCAAGCATTTCTAGATATCATCAGCATGCTTTGGGTTACTCATAACTTTGATGCTTGCTGGGTTATTGCCCTTAGCTTTCTCCACCCAACTTAATGAATTGTCTCACCTGGCCAGCCATACCCCTGCCTTAAGATGTACTTAATCTGGGCTTTGTATCTTACCTGTCACTTGCCATGGCTACAGCCTACATTGTTTAAGTGCTGAGAGTTTTGGTTGCCCCGTGTCTGTTTTCCGGCCCTCTGTACCTCCAGGAAAGAGTACTGTGTCTCTCTACTGCCATGGCTCACCACAGTGTGAAGAGCTAGGAGCTTCAGCTTGGAAGTTGCCCCACTCTCCCCAGCTGAGCAGCACTGGTGCAGTTTTGCAGCATGGTTGCTTCAGTGAACACTTACTTCTGCAGCTCTGCTTTACCCTAGAACTTAACGTGCCCAAATCGGTGCTACTGATCTTCTCCACCCTGCCCCTCCTCTGGTTCCTGTTGCTTGAGTTAGTGTTCTTGGCTCTGTGTTTCAGTCGACTTTCTTTTTTCATTTGCAACCAGCTCTTGTCTCAACTTTGCATTGTTTCTTCCTGCGTAACACTTCCAAGACCCAGCTTTTCCTCTTTGTCTGCCCTGCCAACACTGTTGTCCAAATTTTGATCTCTCAGTAACTTTGGCGATCTCTGACCTTGCTACCCGTCACTGTGCTTTTCCTCTTCAGTGTCAGCCAGTAATCTCTACAGTCCAAACAGCTACTGAATTAATGACCTGGGTTATAACAGGCCTTCTTAGCTCCATTTTGTCTCAGACCTTTTCTTTATGACTTTCAAAATCTTCTATTTTTTTATGTATGTGTTTAGTTAGTTAGTTAGAATTTTTGCTTTCAAAACTTAGGCAATGCAGTCCTACTCAACCTTTTTACTTTTATCACATGAGCATCTTTCTCCTCAGCCTTGCCAGCTATGACCCCTCTGTCCTTTCACAAGCTTTTTCATTATTTCACTGCTTGCAAATGGGAAAAGCCTGCAGGCAGGGCTCCTCCTTCAGAATTCCCTCTGTCCTTCTCCTCTCTGCAATGCATAGAGGAAATTATAGGCAGATAGGTGCAAGATAGAAACAAGTCAAGGGTCAAGAGTGGTGGCAAGGGTCAGGCATATCCTATTCTCAATTACCGTGATTTTTCCATCCCCTGCATAAACCAGCAGGACATCTTACCCCACTTTACCTGTTAGACTGTCATCATCTTGTCACTTTAATTCTTGCAACACTGAAAACCTTATTTCATTTCTCTGATTGGCCTTTTCCAGTCCTGAAGATGTAATCTTGCATCTAAGGTCATAATTTTTCAGCTGGATGCCCTGGTATTTTCCTACCTCATCATGGTCTCATGCTGTAATACAGATTCATTTGCACAGATTTCATGTTTTCTGGGAGCCTAATAAAAAAATGGACAGAAAATCCATTTTAATACATCTGCTTGACTTTCATCTACAGTGTCAACACCTATAATAAGAAGATCTGTGAAAGATCTGAGCAGTGTTGCATGTTCCTTTAAAACATCTGTTTTTGCCAGTGCTGTCTCTGAGTCTGGAATGATCTATTTAAATATGTCTTGCCTATCTGTCTCTGGCTTCCTTCAAATACCTCTAAATCCAGCTCTGTTTTTTGGGTCTGTGTTAACTATAGCTATTAAACTGTTTGCATTAAGCTTATTAAAAAAACCCAAACAAAAATTGTCCTTTGTTGAGTAATGCCAGTCTGTTTTTATCTTCTGTTTTCTTCAATATTACAGAAGGCTTTTTCTTCAATGCATCATGCTTGATGTGTTTCTCAAAAGCTTTTTGCATGTCCACGGGCTTTTATTTTTGATTTGTGGCACTGTAATGTTTGTTCAGTCACCAGCAGAAGCTCTTTGTGGCCTGATGTGAAAGGTTCTAAGACAGAGAAATGTCATAGCTATTTTTTTCCCTGTGATTTGGATGCAAAGCCAAAAGATGCTGGCTCTCTGCCATAAATTGTCCAGGTTATATTCTGCTTTTGAACAACAGAAGTTTTGAGTGCTAGGGATATATATGTCTCAGCAATTAAAATTGTCTCTTAATATTAGCAGAATATGGACTATAAGAAAGAAATGAAATAACTTGAAAAGAAAGACAAAATAATTGAAAAGCTAACAGCATTTCATATTCAGTAATATTTTTAACTTGCAGTGTCTTTGGTCAAAGCCCTGATGTGGCAGATTTGGTTTGTAGACACACTCCACTTCATTGAGAAGAAACTAAATTGATTCTTTAATAGCTGCTGATAAAGCAGAACTGAGCTAGTAGCTAAACCAGAACCCAGATCTGCTCCTTTTGGAAAGACTGGTTGGGACAGTTAGGAAATCTTATCTGGACATTGAGGAAATCTTTTGTTTTTTATGTGTAGGTATGTGTGCTTGTAAGTATATATTTGTATCTGTGCATGTACTTTAGTGTAAATATTATTCTTCCTGCTTGGTGGGTGTAGATATATCTGGATTTCCATCCTATATTTTCTCACTTAGAGCAAAACCTTTGCTGCCCACTTGCTTGAGTACATACATTGGAGAGAAATATGTACTGTCTTATTTTTACTGCATACATCCCAAATGGAGCAGTAAAATGCTTTAAGATTGCTTTTTCTAGCGCTTAATTATTATGTGCTCTTGTAGCCAAAACCAACAGCTGCTGCTATTGTTATTTCATTGCACCCTAAAGGCACTTAGGAGAATTAACACAGTTTTTGCAGAAAGTTGTACAGTAAGGATTATGGACACAAGGGTTGGGCTGAGATCACAGCAGGAGGATAATGGCACTTTTAATTGTAGATGTGTTTGTATCTTGATGGTTTAAATTTTAAGAAAGTCTTGCAGTTAATAGTTGACAGCAGTGATTAGCTTCAAAAAATATTTTTTCCTGTGTCAATCCTGGCTAATATTGTTCCTTTTTGACTTGTAGGTGCTCAGGTAGACCAGTCAGTGTTTGAAGAGCTTATAAAAGAGCAACTCCCAGAACTGGCTGAACATATGAAGGATCTGACAGCCCTAGCTTCCATCTCTCTTTCCTGGTTCCTTACCCTTTTCCTCAGCATCATGCCCCTGGAAAGTGCTGTGAATGTTGTGGACTGCTTCTTCTATGATGGCATCAAAGCCATTTTCCAGCTGGGCTTGGCCATACTGGAAGCCAACGCTGTGGATCTGTGTAACAGCAAGGATGATGGGCAGGCCCTGATGATCCTGAGCAGGTATGGCCACACAGGAGTGCTACTTCCATCACGGGCTGTTCTGCCCTAAAACAAAGGCATTGCTCAGTAGGCACCAGGGACCCTCTGTGTCACCCTGCTGCTGCTGCTGTCGCAGTGTCTGCCTCAAACAATGGCTTTGTACATCGGACGAGATGTCCTGTGAAATTTCCTGGCAGTGCCGAGACATGCATCGCCTGCGTCAGTCTGCAAAATTTACTGCTGCTCTTCGTGCCTTCCCTAGACTGACAGGCTTCCTGCTCCAGACTTCAAGGAGACAGAAGTTTTCTTCCTTGGGCAGCTTTAGTAATTTGGCTGGCTTGCTGTTCCTCAGATGAGTAATCACAAAAGCATTTTTGAAAAGTCTAGCTTGCCCAAAACCCAATTTATTTCTAAGTCTGACCCATAAGACTTATTTGCTTATTTGAGTTTAGAAGAGCACAGTGCAATGTGATCTGTGTTCTTACATATTTCCTCCCTTCAGGTTTTTAGAGCATGTCAAAAACGAGGAAAGCCCTCTGCCACCTATTGGTAATCACCACGCATTCTTCAGTGACGACCAGGAATCCTCTCCAGTGACTGAAATAGCAAACCTGATTCATGACTCCTATGAGGTAAAATAATTCTTTGTATCTACTAGTCAGTTAAGTTAGATTAATTCTTATTTAAGAATTAGTTAATAAGTTAGTTAATTCTTATTTAAGAATTTTAAAGAAGAAGGTTAAATTCATCTTGGCTGCTTTGAAAGTTAATACACGTTTACAGATTCCTTGACTAAAGTGCTCTCATGCACAAGTCTAGGTGTAGTATGAATACCTAGATCAGTTAGAGACTGGGTATGCTTTTTATTCAAGGTCTCAGTGCACTTTAAAAGCTGTATTTCCAATTAATGAGAAATACGAGTATCATAAAATACAACACAAATAATAACCTTCTGCTCCTCTCTTATAGAAATTTGGAGACCACTCTGTGGAACAAATAGAGCACATGCGCTACAAGCACCGAATCCGTGTCCTGCAGAGCCACGAAGATACAACCAAGCAAAATGTGGTGAGCAGGGTATTATTTTGACTGAGGTAGCTCAGCACTTGCCTCTCTGGAGACACATGGGTTTAGTTTTTAAAAAGGTGCCACCAGCTCTTGAAAAATGGTTGCTGACTCTGCAAAAAGCTCTTTCCTGGGATGCTGATGGTTTTTCTTTTGCAGCCATGTGCATTATAGTTTAGGGTGGCTTTAAACTCATGAACAAGTGCAGGACTGTCCAGCCCAGCACTTTTTCTGTGACTGGCCCTCGGCAGATGCCTGGGGAAGAGCGTGAGGAGAGACAGCACCACGCGATGCTTCCCTGGCCTCTGTGACCTGTAGCTTAGGGACTTCCTGCCTTTGTTTCTAACAGCCCTTGAGGGATTTCTCTTTTCATGGATCTGTCCAACTTGTGAACCTAAAGAAGGGGGAAACATTGCAAAGATATTTTAATGGTGGTTTTCAGCTGTACCACCTAAGTACAGTGAGTCTGTGTCTGTGAGTCTGCCCGTGTCAGTGATGTCACTAACATGATTTTCTTCCTTTTTAAGCTCCGAGTTGTCATCCCAGATGTTTCAATTCTTCCTGAAGATTTAGAGGAATTGTATGACTTGTTCAAGGTTGGTCTCCCTGAAAAGTAGGGGATGCACCTTTTTGAGGCTTCTTTGGGCATAACTTCCAGCTGTTACTTTGCAGTGCAGCACTGACCTCTTGTCCTCTGCCTGGGCCATTCTCCCTGGGTGGGATCTTGCCATTTTGTCCTTTCTGTGGTTGTGCAGTTTTTACAGAGGAATAGTAATGTACTGATTCTTCAGAGAACAGCTTCAGAATTTCTTTCTAACTTGCTGCTTGGAAATGGTGCCTGACAAGTTAGGTTCTGTTAACTTTCACATGTAGAATAAATTAAATATTACATAGCTCTGCTCACTGGGAGCTTGGCAGTGCATTTAAATCCTGTTCTCTTAATGCTCTTTAAAGGCAGAATCTCTTTTCCACGGGGGAAAAAAACCCCAAACCCCACAACCTTGTGTCCTTGCCATTTGTTCCCAATTTTCTTATAGGTTTTTCTTTTAACTAAAAGCAGTTTCAGTTCCTTTCTGTCAACCTGATGTTTGACAAAATTTACAATAAAGTTGAAGACAGGGGCATCTAAGCTTATACAGTTATACTTGATTTAGATGTCCAAGCTTTTAATTATTTCCCATAATGGACCATTTATTCTGTGTATTGTCCATAGCCATAAATACTGAGAATATGACTGTGGTATGTTGTTAGTGTTACACAGCTTTGTTGCCAAGAGCAGCTGTATCCTGCTTCCATTAGTGGTTGTAAGATGATGCTGCTGGGGCTTGTTCTTCAGTGCTTCGCTCCTGCTCCTTGCTGCTGGTTTTGACCTTTGACTAGCTCACACTCCCCTAATGTCATTTTTTGGTAGTGGTTCCCTTTGTTTTTTCCCTTGCTCCCTCAGGGACAGCTTGCTTTGTTAGGACTCTTTGTTTTGCCTGTCCCTAACAGAAGACTAATAGGTACGGTATCCAAATGGAGAGGTCTGGGAGAGAATGAATGAGCAGGTCAAGCCTACACTTTGTATTTTTTGTGACCCACTGTACCTTTGGCTGATAAGGGACATCCTGGGTCAGATGTGGTTAAACAGAGTGAATTTTTTTCAGGAATCGCCCAGTCTCCCTTCATATTTATTAATTATCCATTGGAAACTGTGAGAGTGGCTGGCTGCTCTGATGCAAGATTTGCTTTTTCACACAGGAATGGTCTCGGTATCACTATGACACCTTGCACAGAGTGAATTTCGAGCACGTTACAGCGTAGTTTGATGTGAATGCCTTTTTCTGCTGGTCGTGCTCTCTGCTGCCGCGCCCTGCAACAACCGCTCTCCTGTCTCCGATCTCTCCTAGAGGGAACATCTGATCAGGTGCTACTGGGAGAGCAGGAGCGCGGCGTCGGAGCGGCACGACCCCAGCCGGCCGTACGCCGAGCAGTACCGCATCGACGCCCAGCAGTTCGCCAGCCTCTACCGCCTGCTCTCGCCCTGGACCTGCGGGGAGCACACCGACCTCCTCGCCCACAGGACCTTCCGCCTCCTGGATGACAACATGGACCACCTCATCGAGTTCAAGGGGCTCGCCAGCTGCCTGGGTATCGGCTCACGGCGGGCTGGGCGGGGGCACAGCGGGGCGTGGCACACAGGGGAGACAGGAGTGATAAAACTGGCAGAGGACGGTTTCCAGAGCTTGCAATTATCCGTATCTGTGACCTTTACTGATGTTTTCATGTTCCAATCACCTGAAGTCAAATTGATTTAAAAGACAGCCTAAGGACATGACTGAATATTGTATTATAATATTTGATTTCTCAGACAATAGTAATTTTGTTGAAAATCTTGTATGAATTAAAAATGACACCTGGATCTGCACAGAATGCTAGGAAAACCTCTCTACCCAGTTGTTGCTCTGAGTATACCTCTGAAATCTCAGTGTACCTTTGAAACTGCTGTTTGAAGACTTAACCTTACACAGATGACTGCTGCCTGCTTTACATGTTGACAGTAAACAGAACAAAAAAAATCTGGCCTGCAGTGACTGAGGGCTGTGCCAAGGTTGGTCTTGAGGCCACCATCTGTCCTAATAGGTGAGACTGCCTGTCCAAAATCTAGCTGAAGGGAAAGTGCCATATCTCAACTGTTGCCTGACCTCAAGTGGAAAAAACCGAATCAACCTTCAAAGCTTCAGTAAAAATCCGTGATTTTATATTCTTGCCGCTTAGGATTTTTAGAATTTTTTATGTGAACACTAAGGCACCCTGTATTCTCTTCTTATTTAGTATTGTTCTTAGAGGGATACAACTTTAAATTAAAAGTTCTCCATACTATTTGAGGGCATTTCAAAATTTACAGTCTGATTTTTACTGGTCATTGAAAGTGTGAATTAGTTATCTCCTTTGGGCTTACTCCATAGAACAGCAGTAATGGCTGAAGGGGAGAAATACAAAGAGTATGATGTCCCCAACGTTTTCTGTCTCTCTCCTCTCACATTTCTGTAAATCTGTGGCAGCAAACAGCCTTTACTAGATTCCCTGCCATCCTCCTTGATATTTTTAAATGATGCTGAAGCTCCATAGGGTTAGGTGCTCACAGTCTATTTTACAAGAACAAAGATCAGAACAGATGGCTGTCACCTGCTGTTCCTCGTTGACAGGCACAACCTAAAGTAATACACTGGCCATATGTTTATTGTCCATGTAAACAATTATCCTTTGTGCACAGAGAGATGCTTGATTTATTTTAAACTGTGGAAGTGAATGCTTTGGTTCACTTCCTTGTTCTTTATTTTCCTTGCAGATGTTATGTATAATGGAGAAATGAATGAAAAGATAAAGCTACTATATAAGCTGCATATCCCACCGGGTAAGAAATCTAGAAGGGAATGAATGCCTCAGTTTCCCCAAAAAATCTCTTGCTTTTGGGAAAAAGCTGCTTAATAAAGAACGCCATCTTGCTTCCTTCCAACTGCGAGCATACAGGATGTGCATTTGTAGTTCTGCTCACTGCATTTTACAAATTACTCCATTACAAATGGAACCTTTTGGATGAAATTTACAGATTACAATGTCAAAGCTCACACATCTGTTGCATTCAGAGATCTTTTGCAGCCAATTACATGGTTACTTCCAGACAAAATATGAACTGAAATAACGTTTTTGAATGGCTTGTACTCTATGTACAGTAGGGATCTCCTTGTATATCTTCATCCAGTTTTGATTAGGTGACAAAATTCTGTGGTAGCTCCTGTGTGCAAGGTTTTTAATTAAATGTGCAGTTCTTGGCAAGCTTCCAACTGCAGCACCAGCCTTACACTAACGTAATTTTATAGTATGATTTAATGAAGTACCTAAAAGTGTTTATAAAACATCTTTGCACAATTACTTCACTTCCTTCAAATATGAAAATAAATAACCATCATGCAGAATTCAGAGGATTAAATTTGTTACTTTTTTTTTGATAGCTCTCACAGAAAATGAGCGAGACAGCCAGTCACCATTAAAGAATCCTTTGCTGTCAACATCAAGACCACTGGTCATTGGAAAATCAAATGGTATGTCCAGACTGGTTCTCTAACGCGAGTGCATATGAGATAACCAACTTTCTACTTTTGATCCCTACCATATTATCTCTGCTCTCTGGGGTTAATTTTGAAATTGCCTCCAGTGACTTGGAAATGAATTCTCCTTTTTATGTCTGCTCCAAAAGGTGATGCAGTAGATTACCAAAAGCAGTTGAAGCAGATGCTGAAGGATCTAGCCAAAGAAAAGGATACTAAAACTGAAAAGGAATTGCCAAAAATGAGCCAGGTATGTACCTAAGGGCTGTACTGTTTTAAAGAAGTGTACTCTAAATGATAGAATACAACAGTTTGGCTCTCTGTCATGAAGCAGGACTTCAGCCTCAACTTAGATTCAGTCCTTCAGGTGCGGATTGGGGTCCTCTGATCCAGGGAGCAGGTGTTTAAAAACTCACTTTTTAAAAACTACCTTCCTTGCAGCTCCCTCTGCTCATACAGGCTGGTGAATAGCATTTCAGATTCACCCTCACCTGCAGCAGAACATGCAAGCAAACAGGCTTATGTAGGCTGGCAAAAGCCCTCCTCCTCCCAAGCCCAAGAATTCTCAGGAATGCACATTGTTGTTCCATCTTCCCATACCTCCTCTGCACCAAATCCTTCTCAGTCCACCACACGAGGAACTTGCCCTGTCTTAGCCAAACACTTGACTAGAACTGCGGGACAGCAGCTGAAGGCTGTCACAGTCTTACCATCTGTTTTCTAATGCCATAGCTTTGTGTTGTTGGCATAAGGAAATCTACTGGAGGGGAAAAGGCCCCCTGTTAATAAAACAAACGTACAGACATGCAAAGTTGGGACTGCCCCCAGAAGCCCTTCTGTGCTCCTGTTGCTAAATAAAGTTTTAAATGGGTGGCATGTACCTACCCTGTCAGCTCTGCAGGGGCTCATGATCTCATAAAGGCATAATTTCACTGAGGCTCACAACTGTCCTAACAGGATATATGGAAACATCCTCTCTAGCCTGATAATCACCTGTGATGGGTGAGCAAGGGAGAGACAGAAAGGGGCTGGGCAGGGAAGCTCTCCAAATTTTGTTAGAACAGCTGGGGAGAAGAAAGAAACAGCAGAAGGGAAGTTTGCCTGCAGGCCTGTTGATGGCTACTTTGGTTGTAACTTGCTCTGTGTGGCAGCCACCAGTAAGGGATTATCCCTGGCCTTGTATCTCACTTGCCCTTAAATCATCTGGCAGGTCCTGATTTCCTTCATCAGGGCATCAAAATACTTCACTGTCCTCTTCCCTTTTTGATTTCATCACAATGTTTCCTAACACCAGTGGGGTTGAAATACTTTCACTAAGCTTTTTAAAAGCAGGCAGAAGTTATAAAAGGGCACATAAATGTACACGGCATTCCACCTGCCTTTGCATTACCGTGCCCCACCTGACTCCTGCAGTGATCCTTAGTGTGGCTGTTCAGGACTTTGATGCTGCTTTTCCATCCTTTACAGAGGGAGTTCATTCAGTTCTGCAAAACGTTGTATAGCATGTTTCATGAAGATCCAGAGGAGAACGATTTGTATCAAGCCATTGCCACTGTGACCACACTGTTACTTCAGATTGGAGAAGTAGGACAGAGGAGCATCAGCCTGGGGAGTGGATCAGACGAGTTCACCGAGGACTTACAGCCCGAGGCCTCTGCTTCAGACCAGGATGCTGTTTTTACTGACACTGTGAAGACCCCTCACCAAGACTCTCAGCCTTCACCTGTGACTGAAGGGGACTGGACTGTCTCTTTTGAACATATTTTAGCCTCCCTCTTGACTGAACAATCATTAGTTAACTTCTTTGAAAAACCCTTAGAACTGAAACCAAAGCTCGAGAACGCAAAGCTAAATCAATACAGTCTCAGAACAAATGGAATGAGCTGCCAGGCACGGAGTGAACATGCAAAACCAAGCACGCAGTAGCAGCAAACTTCTCAAAAATGAAATGCACTGAAGTTATGCCAAAGGACATACTGTAAAAGGCTTTCAGTTAGCAGTGGACTTCTGGTAAACAATTTGTTGGTCTGTGGTTTTCAGTTTAAGAGCTTTAAAAGCTAAAAGGGTGTGTAGGTTTGTTGTGTGCCATTGACTTATTATGTTCTTGTTTTGAATGTAAAAGGAAACATCTGTCTACAGTGTGAAGACACTGAAGCCCTCTTCCGCACTGGGACAGCAGAGGCTGGCTCCAGTTGTCTTTTTTTTTAAGCAGGGGAAAACACTTCTCATCTGCTGTCCACAGTTTGTTTCGGTTGCCTTTTTTTGCACTAATACTGAAAACTGTTTCAATGCTGGTAATTGAAACTCTTTTAATATATTTGATTGTATTCCAATTTTTATGTCTTGCTGAAATGTTAAGTGTACATGGACTGTGCTTCTCATATTGGTCTGTGAAAACATGCACTTTTCAATAAACCCTTTTTGTACAAGACTGGCATTGACAGTATTCACTGATCTGGGGAAGCCAAGTGCCTTTAGTCCCTACTGCTTTGAACAAATAGCCTGAGGATAGCATGATCACAATTATTTCACTAATCAGAACCCTGTTTCCATGTAGCACATGGAGCTGCTCTGGGAGAAGCCCACTGAGTCTGCCTAAGAGGCCAGTGTGGCACATCATTCACATGAGATTACATACATGAAATATTGATCTATCAATATTTCCGGATGAGTATCAATAGTTCTGGATGAGTTTTTCTTGTTTTGTTTTTAAACAGACTTGGCTTTAACTTAAAATACCTGTGTACAGGCTCATTACATACCAGAACAAAACAAACCCACCAGGACTCTGTCACCCACAGAGAACATTTGAATCTCCTCCTTATTGCATTGACATGTAACATAAGTCTAATGTATCTTTAATTAAGAAACTTACACCATTATGTTCAAGTTCAAAGAAAGCAAGATGCTTTAAAAGGCTGGTACCTGTTCAACTCAATGCTTCATAGTTGAGAGCTTGAAGAGACTGGACAATAAACACAACAACTTAAGAATATATTTTATCTTTTTATTGTAATTAAAATCTGTTCAATTTTCATCCACATTGACTGTCTGTAGACCTGGAAAACAAGACATTTTATCACCACCTGTTACATATGGAAGTCTTCCCAAGGAAATACACCTACAGTTTCAAGGGTAGTATGCTATCTACTTCTGGAAGAGCAAACTATATAAGCAAGTATTTCTCCAAATGTTAAAACCAAAATCTAGTTTTATTTATGGAATTGATTTTTCTCAGATGACAAGCAGAAAGGGCTCAACCTGCCTGAGCTTTTGACATCAGAGGATAGGCTTTACGTGAGAAAACAAATCTTAAAACTACCCTAAGAACTATGGCCAGTGTTTTTCAATCTCTCAAAATTTACACAATCATTTCACTAAATTCTGTACTTTTTTAAATGTGGATCAGGCAAAGCAGCAGCCCTGTTCTCTACAGCAGAGCCAGGTTAAGCCAGTGGTTTGACTCTTGCAGTGTGCTTTTTATCTGAATTTTGCACTGCAGGAGGAGCTGTCCTGCTCTGCTTCTCGTTCAAACATGGCACAGGAGATGCGTGGAACCTTCCCTACCTTTGAATGTTGTGACTGGTACGTAGGTAACCAGAGTGTACAGCTTGTTGGGCGAGTCCTCGTCCTCGTTGCGCTTTCTGGACAAACGCACGCGGATACGGTAAGGAACATTCCTAAAACGAAGGTGGCAGATTAACTTTCAGTCAGGTCTCTACTGAAACCTGTGAAATCACGGGGAAGTTCTTCCTCAGCATCATAGCAAGAGCAAAATCTTGTACCTTAAGAGATTGTACTGTTTGCCTTAGAGGAGCTATTTTTTGTTTGTTTGTTTTTATTAAAGTTAGCAGGTAAGATTTAACTGAGCCTTGAGTAAGATGAATTCATAATCCAGTAGGAGCATAAAGTCAGAAGTGCATCATCAGTCCACTACTGAGGAAATATACCATGAAGATGATCAGCAAGTGAACATGATCAGTAAGCAGCTGTTACTAACAAGCATTTCTTACTACAATACCAAATAGTGAGGAAAAACCCCAACAATCTACCCTGAAAGCCCAAAGCCTCTGTCAAAAGTCAGAGTATTGCCCAATCTTTATGCCAGAAATCATGGAAATTCTAGTGAGTATCAGGTCTGAACGGAGGTCTTACTTACGGGCACAAAACTGATCATTTCTTCCTCACAAAGCCCATGGAATCACAACTAAATTGTTCAGATGATTTTGTTTGTAATAGGCAAAGCACAGCTTAGTGTTCTCACCCAATAATGCCCAAAAGACACTGTTGAGGGAAGGCACAAAATTTTTTCTCCACACCGTTTTTCATTATAACCTGCCACCCCAGAGGAACTCAAGATTTTAGGAAACTCCTGCTCAGAGTACTTTGCTCCACAGAAATGTGAAGGAACTTCCTCCTCCCTGCTGTACCTTTTCAAGAGCATACTTATTAAATCAGGTGGACATAGCAATTTAAGACACCAGAACTTGCTTTGCTTTACTCCCTTCTTTGTCAAAGTCAAAAGCATTTTTCATTACTTTATGTAGATCACTATCTTACCAGCCAACACAGTGATTTTAGCCTCTGCTGATCCTTCCAGAGGAAGGTATTTTACTTTGCATACATTATGTATTCAAACTAGTAAAAACTGCAGACTCAAACTGTAAAGACAGATGTGGCGACTCCTTGCTCCACAGACTGCACTTGTACCAGTCTTGGTACAAGAGGTTCCTAACAAGAGGTTACAAGGTTCCTACAAGAGGAAGCCTTGGTTAGCAGCCTCACTACGAAGCTCTGGAGTTAGGCTATCTCCTGGTTCCACTGCTACTTCTTCACTCCTGATGTACTGGGCAGTTCAACAGGGAGGACAGAGAGCCCCTGTCTGGAAGACCCAGTAACTTGGTCTCATCCTCCCACTCTGCTTCTGAAGGAAAGGTGGGCCACGCAACGCCAGGCAAAGCATTCTATGTATGCCATAGACTAGACTTAGGGACCTAATTCGCAGAAGACATCATTTAAATCCACGTGTATCTAGTGCATCTCTCAAAGCATCAATCCAGAGCAGTTAACCTTTTATTAGAGTTTAAGAGATCCCACTCCTCACTGTTCTTTTGGACCATCTTTACCCATGTCAAATCAGCTGCCTTTGTAGCAGTCATTTAACAGAAGTTGTAGTTTTTGGTCCCCAAACTATTTACTTATTTATACTTTCAAGAAAAGATTGATGGCCCTGTTTAAAACACATCTCCTTCTGTGCAGCATTTATCAGTTCAGCATGCTTCAAAACCTACTCCTGTTCAGACACACTACACAAATCCCAGACACAGCCTGGGATTGTAGGTATCACTAAAAGGTCAGGTTTATAAAAACTGTCTGCTGCAACAGGGATCAGGGTACTACAGTATCACAATACCCCAAAATCCTTTCTCTTCCCTGCCCTCCACCCCCAAACCTGCATTCCTTCTTTCCTTTGCTTTATTCTTATTAGAAGAAGAAGCAAGTTCTTTCATTTACAGAGTTTACCAAAGCTTCGTTACAAACACACCAGGAGAGCTGAGCAGAACACAGAGGTGACAGAAACATTAGGTTGGTGCGTACGCCGCAAGAAGGATGCATTTGCAAAGAAAATGCAAATACTGCAAGAAGTATACTATTTTTTCCTAATCCTTCATGTCCTTCCCCAGCCAGTAAGGAAAACTGCAAAAACCCACCTTATTCCTTTAGCCCAGACTGCTTTGTTCAATCTGGTATCAATGCGAACATCAGGAGTACCCATCTCCTTCATGGCAAATTTACGGATTTCCTTGAGAGCGCGTGGTGCTCGCTTCTTGAAGCCCCTGGGACAAACACAAGAGCCATTTCTTTACCTTCAGGACACTGACAGCACTAGACACTTGTTGCACGTGGTCTCTAAACATACAACCCAAAGCATGGTGCTCAACAGCAGACAAAAAGCTGCACCAGCACGACTGGGACTTTACCCTGGCAGGCAGCTGGTAACTCTAATAGAAACCAGTTATACTTCGGCAGAATAATTTCAGTAAAATTTTGCAGCCACAGGATCTCCTGGATCTTAAGCCTTCATTTTAATGTCACCATGTTTGAATATCTCAGTAACACTTAAGAGATCAGAGTTTAACAGACACTCTGAATAAAAGCCCTATGAGAAAAGCAGTGCAACCATAATAACATAAACATGACTGAACTGTATCAGTATTGAAATAAATAGCAGAAGAACAAAATTGATGTTTTTCTGAATATCAGCTTTTGCTGAACAGTACTTGATGGTTACTTCATTTCATGCTACCGGACTGCAACAATACTACCATCAGAACTGGTTTTTTTCCCAGTCTCGTGCCCATTATGGCCAGATCCTGCAGGACTGGGCATTCACAGCAGAAGTGAGAGCTGCACCATGAGTGTTTTGCCATATATAATTACACCCACACTGTGACGTGGGGCTGTGCCAGTAGTGCCCAAGGTCCCACAGTGGGTTGTATTTAGCGATATTATGTGCACACTGCTGTTGATACTTTGTTCTAGAAATGTGCTAAATAAAAAGCATTTCAGCTCTAGCACATAATGCCCCAAAAGAAAAGAGGACATTATGATCATCAGCATTAAGACAGACTGAATTGCCAATCAATAGGCAAGGCCAGAACATCTTATTGCCATTTGAAGAGTACCACTGCCTCCCATTCTCAGCCACGGTTTTGCAATGCTCCACTGCCTCATTTCTCTCCTATTCCATGTTAACTTTAGCCACTGTTTGGATTTGGATGGCATCTTCCATGTGCTGCAGGCATACTCAGAATGCAAGGGCAATGCAGTTTGCTCTGAAGCACTTCTCCACTACAGTTTCATGAGGTTCAGCATTTGGTCAGTTAAAAAACTACTCTTACCTACACACAACAAATATCCTTTCACCCAAATCATATCCCAGTTTATACTTCACACAATTTCGTGATAAACATGAAGCCAACCATTTGATTACAGCAGTACTGAATTTCTGAAACTTCCTCAGTGGGCTGAAGTTTAAGCATTTGCTTGGGAAAGAATGACAACCTGTGCACAGGAGTAAATCGATCTAACTGCAGTGGGAGTCCCGGAACACTCACAATCACAGGAACAGGCTTGTTCCTCACAGCCACAAGCCAACTCTGGGCTTGCACAGGTACAGAGCTGCTGCCTCGGGACACAACCGAGGCACAAAGGACCACAAACACCACGCTGTAAGGACAGTCCTTCTCCGCCCTTTCAAACCTACCGAACCCACTTCCAAACGACACTTCACAGAAGGCCAACTTCCTGATAAAACGAACTTACACGCCATGGATCCGCTTGTGAATGTTGATGGTGTATTCCCGAGTCACTACCTCGTTGATGGCAGAACGCCCCTTTTTCTTCTCGCCGCCTTTCTTTGCGGGAGCCATCTGAGCGACGCTGAAAGGCACCGTGCACACATCACACGCAGACCTCGGACCTGCCCCGTGCCCCTCCCTCCCGCCGTCCCCAGCCCCTTACAAACCACACAACTCCCACATTCAGACACCTAAAGCTTAATTAACCCCTGGGGTCGCACCAGTCGCGGGCTTCACGCAGCAACCTTCCAGCACCACAGGTGCTTTACTTCCATCTCCCTGGGAGGAGCAGGAAGCACATCCGAGACTCTTCGGCCACCTCGCATTAACACCGGCCTCCTGGCCAGCCCCAAGCCCTCTCCTTCTGCAAGGCGACCCANCATTCAGACACCGAAAGCTTATTAACCCCTGGGGTCGCACCAGTCGCGGGCTTCACGCAGCAACCTTCCAGCACCACAGGTGCTTTACTTCCATCTCCCTGGGAGGAGCAGGAAGCACATCCGAGACTCTTCGGCCACCTCGCATTAACACCGGCCTCCTGGCCAGCCCCAAGCCCTCTCCTTCTGCAAGGCGACCCAGGAGGGCAGCTCAGCCCCTCCCGGAGTGAACACGACGGTGCCACAGCGGCGCCTCCCAGGGGCAACAGCACGGGCCGTATCCCCGTCCCGTGAGTCCCGCAGGCCTCCCCGGGCCTGCGGCCGGCAGGACACGGGCCCCATTCC
>VZRO01000700.1:201242-289501 GCA_013397915.1 Daphoenositta chrysoptera
CACCGGGGCGGTGTCAGTGTGTGCCGGTACCGGGGGTGTTCTTTGGGGCGGTGTCAGTGTGTGCCGGTACCGGGGGTGTTCCCCGGGGCGGTGTCAGTGTGTGCCGGTACCGGGGGTGTTCAGTGCCCGCCCGCCAGCTCCCTCTGTAGCGTTTCCCTTTTCCTTGGAGTGGTGTGTGGGGAGCTCGGTTGGGCGCAGTGCTGCTTCCAGCAAACATTTTGCCTCCCGCAGATCTGGAGCTCTTGTTCCCGAGACAGAACCGAGGCATCCCGGCGTGGGGCAGTAGACTGATGTAGCCACCCCGCCTGCCCCCGAGCTGAGGGATTGTGTTGGAACAAGCTGGGTCTTGGCTATAATGAACTAGAACAGCCCAACTCTGTGAGGGCTGGCGTTGCCTTGTGTGTGCAACAGAGAACAAGGGCAATAATCCTAAACCGGAATGTGTGTATGGGGAAGAGCATGAAAAATTAGGTATTGATGTAAATCTGCTCTTGTGAGCACTCTGTATCCTTCCAAACAATGTAATAAACCAGCTTAGAAGAAGGGAACCCCACCCTATTTACAGCATTTCCCTATTAACAGTTTGCAGTGCCCCTGGTTTTAGAAAATTAAGTGTTTGCTCCAAAGGCTGAGTTTGGTTTGGACATACTACTGGCAATTGGGAGACAAGTAGGTTTATAATCCCTAAGAGTAGAGCAAATTCTTAAAGGAATTTTCCCCTCCTGTGTCTTCCATCATTGTAGTTGAGATCTGTCAGCTGCTGCTTCCACAGGTATTTCCTCTGAGGTGCTCATACTCTTTCATTACCTCTTCCTGCATGAACTTTGGGCTGACAGATTTGTCCCCTCCTTTCCCAGGAGCGGCTGGGGTTTATGAAGTTAGCCTCTAGCTGAGCCAACTGGCCTTTGCTTAGGTTTGTCTATAGTTAATGGAAAGAGAGGTTCCTTTCAGACATTAAGTGAAACCTTCATGTTTAGCTTTCTAATCTTCATCTGGTGGGGTCACTCTTGCTTCACTGAACACAAGAATTTAAAGGGATGAGCAGGCTAATTCACCCTGGTACCTAAAGGTAGCAGTAAAAACACTTTCTTAGAGACCAGATACTTGATTCCCTCATCCTCTCTCAATGAGGGATTGTATGGACTGAAATACACATACACCCATCAGTGCTACCACCCGGTCTTGCAGTTGAATCATTGGGGTAATTTTGTCAATGGATTTTCTTTAGGAGACTTCTAGCTTTTTCAGAACTCAAGGCAAATAAGCTTTCTTTCATTTCCCTGAAAGCTTGCTTTCACAATTTCCAGCTCCTAGCCCAGTTATCTCCATGGTTCTCTAATGGCATAGAAACCAGAACATGTGGGCCCTGCTGATGTGATCCTTGATACTCAAGGGAGGGAAGGCCATGTGTGCACTGTGTTGAAATTAATGCTGGCTCCAGTGGCTGCAAGCTGCCCTGAGAGCCATCTCCTGTCAGTCTTACTGAGGGGAACAAAGGCATTCCTGTGCTCAGTTACCCACCTCAATCTGTGCTGGAGGTTCTCCCTCTCTGCAGAGGGAAAGCAAACCTGTACTTTGGCTGCTCCATCCTGTAGTCAGTTTGAATTTAACATGAAAAGGAGTCTGCACCAGGATGCTAAAGGGGAAACCAGACTGTCTATCGGGTGAGTATTCCAGAGGAGATGTGTCCCAAAACTCAGGACAGCGGTGTCTTAAAACACTGAAGCTGGACATGGGTCAAAGCCCCTGGTGTGTGCTGAGTCAGTATGTTCTTAAACCATCAGTTTTGTGCTAATATAAAACTCTTTGGTTGGAAGTACAAAGCTGCCTGAGGTCTTTAAAGGTGCTTAAAGTTTTAAAGGTGTTTCAAATGAGCTGTCTTCACTTGCAGCTAATAAAACTTCCTGAGCTTTCATTCTCAGAGTCTATGTCATGACAAAAATTCCAAGGGATAATACTTGGTTTTGCTAATTGGGAGCCAAAAACCAGTCAAGTCTGTTGCTAAGATAAAAGTCTAAAGTGAATCACATAGTTCAACAGTCACAGGAAAATGTGTGCAAGTCCTGCAATAAAGCCTTTTGGCTATTTTATTTTATTCTACAAATAAAGACAACTGTCCATCATTAAATGGAAAAAAATAATAGTTTGAGTTGTATATAGCATGAAACAGTAGTTCCCTTCACAAAAACATTTCTAATTCATTAGTTTATTACAAAATACCCACTCACAAAAAAGCACAAGCACAACCTTTATACTTGTGAAATGAGTTGATATTTCATATACAAAATAATTTCCACATAATTCCATATAATTTTATTTTATATAGAAATAGGTCATTATTACAACAGCTGTACAATACACTACTTTTTATTTAATAATTACATAAAATCTTTCTTAGAAACATATCAACGGAAAACATACAAAAAAAGCGAAAAGTGCATTTTCTTTTTTTTTCCTCCAAAGGAAAATTTAATCCTAAATGTTATAATGAAAGAGATATGTAATAGTCTGCAGCATCCCGAGTCAGTGGGCCAAAACACAGTGCATAATTCTCAGAGACTTGGAGTGGGTGAGTTTAGGTTGAAGAAGGATTCATGTTGTACTATTGGAGAGTTGCATGATTGTGCTTACAATTTGAGTTCTCCTTTGCAATCACAATTCACGTAGGAAACAGTCCAGTGTGGGTTGTGGGTTTGCTTTTTTGGTTGGTTGGTTTTTAGTAATGAAGAACAGTTAGGGTAAGCTGCATAATACATTTCAGATTCTAAATCAAGGGTTATGATCTGTAGACCATCTTCACCAATGGCTGGGCTTTCTCCTCCATTGGATGTGCTAATTTGGCCACAAGAATAAAGAAACAAACTTCTCTTTACAGAAAGTGCCTAGGTTTCGTCCTCTGTGCAGTTGTGCAAAATAATAACAATAATCATAATAAAAATAATCTCTTGTTCTCTCCTCGATAGACCTTTGACGCAGTGCTTTTCATACACAAAAGAAGAACTGAAACAGTGAAGGCCAAGTACCTCATGAGTCTGTCGACAGTCTTTTGGAGTTGCCAGATGGCTTCCAGAGTGACATGCCGGGACTGAACGCCTCTTCCCGCGCACCCGGCGGTGACGGAGGCTGCACAGGACAGCGCTCCTGGGTATTTTGCTCTGTCAGGACATCCTGTGCTCACGACACCGTGCAAACGGAAGCCAGCGTGCCGGGAATGCGCTGTCTGTGGCAGTCTGCACTCTGGGTGTACTTCTGTCATAGAGCTTGGAAAGAAATGCTTGTGCAAAAGCCAGAACAGTAAGTACAAAGTCATTCTCTTCTGCCCCATGTGCCCATTGGTTAAAGCTAATCGTGCATTGATTGTGCTGGTGGGACTCTATCGCAGTGGCTGTGGTAAATTTGATGATTCTGATAAACTATTCCTTCTTCTTGATGTCAGCTGTTGCTGTTGCTGCTGCTGCTGCTGTGTCTGATGATACCCCATATTTCCTTGCTGTGGTGAGTAAGATGGCAGGAGCAAAGAATCGGGTTGTTCATTGTGCAAAGAACTTGGTGTTTGCACCTACAGATAAAATAAAATTTATCGTGGCATTTGATTCTTTCACGTGTTAATGCTCTTTGTTCTCAGTGTGCAGGATGCTTAAAAATACTAATGGTTTGCTGGCTTTTGTTTCTGGAGCTGTTTGGCATGAGGTTAGCTTAACTAATGCTACAAGGAATGGACATAAATTGCAACAAAGAACTTTCCAATTAGGCATTAAGATGTTTTCTCATAGGAATGCACTGCCTGGGATTTGCAGGTTATCCTGAAAAGCCTGTTTAGGAACCGGGTGGGTGAACATGTCAGAAATAACATGGATGGATGGCAGAAATGAAACTGGATCCTAATGTGCCTCCTGCTGTTCCTTCCAGCCCTTCCTTTCCGTGAGCTTACAGTAGGGTGTGACCTTGCAGTGTTGAAGTTGATGTGAATTTTGCAGATCCTTTATTGGAGACAGTATCTGCCATACTTTTTTTCATTCATTCTGGGCTACGATAAGGATTTCATTTCAATAACAAGAGTTTAATCATCTGAGGTTGGTTATACTCTTTCAGTGATACCAGTGGATATGTGGCCACGTTTTATAGACTCAGTTCAGCTCCTGTTGAACTAATACAGACACCTCATTTCCCCCCTTTACTTTAGTATGTGTTGAATTAGGTCAAAAAATAAGTATTTTTACATCTTCAATCACCTGGTTCTTCCAGGCAACGTGCTCCACTTTATCTTCTTTGCCTTGTGGAGTTGAGAAAATATGTTAGTTTCCTGAAGGGATCCAGATATCTGATCCAGATCTATTTTATGTTGATGCTGGTAATTAAAAATCATCTTTTGACTTGTAAACTAAGCAAATTTTATACTGAATAAAGAGTACAGAACAAATCCTAAGGCATTGATTTTTCTCCAGCTAGAAATAAACTTTAAATATATCCAAGATAATCTGATTATGCTTTCAAATGTGCAGAATTAGTAATTTCCTTTCAAATATTCTGACTGTTCCCATTGCTCCCTTGCTGTAGTGGTAGGCACTGTAGCAGTGTGTCACACGTCACAATCTCTTAAATGGACATTTCTGCCAGGATCAGGCTCCAGCAGAAACCTGGGGCCCCATTTGCACAGCCCACTCACCTTATTACTCTGTGTGTACACTTTATACATCATCCTCTTTGTCCTACCTGCAGGTAGCGTTGTTGCTGATGCTGTTGGTGCTGGAGTTGCATAGGTGGCAAAGAGGATGGCTGGGAAGGAGGGGTAGTGGTGAACCCTTGGTGTAACACTGCTTGTCCCATCAGTACGATTGGAGAGCTGCTGCTGGAAGTCTGCACTTCCAAACTTTGAAACATTTGTTGAGTTTGAGAATACCTATGGAAGAAAGAAGCAAAACAGTCAAGAACAAAGTGTTGGAAACAAAGGTCTTCTCTTAGCATAGGGATAGCAATCCCTAGTCTTCCTAATTCATAGAATCACAGAATGGTTTGGGTTGGAAAGGACCTTACAGACCGTCTAGTGCCAACCTCCCTCCCATGGGCAGGGACACCTTCCACTAGACCAGGTTGCTCAGAGCCCCGTCCAACCTGGATTTGAACACCACTTCTCTGGACAATCTGTTTCAGTGCCTCACCACCCGCACAGTAAAGAATTTCTGCCTAGTATCTAATCTAAACCTGTCCTCTTTCAGTTTAAATTCACTACCTTTTGTCCTATCCTTATATGCCCTTGTAAATAGTCCTTCCCCTTCTCTCTTGTACCCTCTTTTAGATGCTGGAAGGCTGCTGTTAGGTCTCCCCAGCCCTTCTCTTCTGCAGCTGAAACCCCCCAAATAATTCCCAGTAAATTATTCCCGTGCATGGGACCTGCTAATGTGAACAACAGCACTATGGGCAGCACTGCTTTCCCTTACTCCATGCATGAGCTGGAGCTGGAGGGAAGGATACATCTCACCTCAAAATCCAGATCACATTTTAGATTCATTAAAGATTCTGGTTTATGTACATTTTGTCTTCAGCCACAGCATTCACATCCCAGGCTCATTAAACCAAATAGCCTTTGATTCTGTTTTAATATGCTGAGCCCTGAACTGCAGCAAGAGAGAAGCAAATGCACCTCCTGTCCTGCTGCCTGTGCTCCCCTGTGACTGCCTGGGGGGTGGTGATCTTTTGCAGAAACATGGCTGGGGTTGATTATTTCTTAAGCCGCTCATACACATATTGCCAAGTATGATCAGCAGTTCCCATCACCATGAGCCCCACTCTAGGAATGGAAGAAGCCTCTAGAAACCCTATGGAATGAGGGATGGGACAGAAACAAAATGCTTGTCTCCTCTTGCCATTCTGCTTTTGCATAGCAAAACTTAAATATGTGTTGTTTTGTGGAAGGCTGTGGGCAAAACCACAATGGAACTATTGCCAACCCAGCCTAATTCTGTTTATCCTGTAAAGGGTGATGAGATCATAGTGTGGCTTGTGTTCACTCAACAGCTGTTCAGCATTAGGGTTTAGTCAGAAATGCTACAGTCTGGGTACTTGTACAAGGATGTGAGCTCCTATAAAAGGGTCCCACGAGTCAGGAAGTCTACATGAACTGGGAGATGCATCTTTGCAAATAAGGCCTCTTTTGTTCAGAGGCTTAAAAGCAGAGCTACAATATTTACATTTGACAAATTAACTCAAGATAATCTTAAACACCAGTAGTGTTGTTTAAAAAAAGAAGTACTGAATACCTACATTCCTGAGATAACATTAGAAGACTACTGTTTTGTAAAAAGAATTATTTTTACAGAAATGATGTGCAAACAGTTGCTTATTATTTAAGCAGTTCACAATTAAGTACAATGACAAAAAACAGCTGGGAAAAAAAGGTATCTTTTGACCAGTGTGGTCTGCTTTCTTCATCTAAGTTTTGAGGAGACAAAACAACTGAGGTGAGGCTTTCTTGGCACCAGTCGTTTAACTGGGCCAGTGCTGACTTTCTCTCTCACATTTATCTTGGTGGATGAGAAGTTCGAGTGCTGAAGCAGGCAGCATGTGAGGGACAAAAATTCCCCCAGCCATGGCTTGTTAAAACGCCACTGGCACATCGTGTTTCTCTCTGTCATCCTTGATGTGACCAGGCAGGGTAAGGCTGACCCTGACACTGGAAGGCAGGCTCAGCACAGTAACACATTACCAGTATTTATAACTACTTCGTCATCTTACGAAAGAAGGCCACTTCCCCTCAAAAGCAACTTTGATGTTTTGTCTCCGACAAGGCACGTACTTAGCCTGGGATCCCGCCATGCTGAGGTCTGAAGGGTGTCTTGCATTACAGGACCCAGGCATCATGGGCTGAATAGGCTGGCTAAGCAACAATCTGGCACATGAAGGAAAAAACAGAAGTGACATAGGTGGAAGAGAAGGACCATACAAACCCCACAGAGCGCAGAGAGGAACAGGGCGATTCGCAGCACGGCACCAGGCTGTGTGAGGAGTCCGACCCAGCTGCCGGCTGCGGCGGGCGCATCCCGGGCGCTGCCAGGCGGAGGCCGGGCAGCGCCTGCCCTCTGGGGTGACCTGGGTGCCTGACACACACCTAATAACTCACATTCTTATCATTATTATCTGCTGAGTATCTGGATGCTTGAATAAGATTTTACAACTTTGATCAAATTCACCCTGTGCTCTTCAAAGCCAGCAGCAAGATTTCAGTTTTTCTACCGCTACGGGGTGGGACAATTTCGCTCTGGGGGTCTTAAGCCACCGCTGTGACTTCAGTCCCAGGAGGCGGTGTGCGCCGCGGTCGCTGTTCCGCCGAGCAGAGGCGGCAGCTCGGCCCGCCCTCCCCCGCGCGGCCCCGTACCTGAGCTGCTGGTCGTGGCNCGGAGAGAGCGGGGAGACAGCCCGACTCCGGCAGCAGTGCCTGGCGGTGCCGCCACCCGGCTGCTGTCACCGTACGCCAAACGACTGTCATGCCCGCGGCTGCCCCGGGCCCGCTCCTGCCGTCCGGCAAACCCGCGGGACCGGGGCGCTGGGAAAGCTCTGCCCAAACGACCCCCCATGTAGGCAGGAACAAAGTTAGGCGTGAGGAGCTGCGGCCAAGCCCCATGACGGGAAAAGATTAAAGAAAAAATATGTCGTGGTTTTTGTTGTTGCCTTTTTTTTTCTTTGTATTTCACAGAATCACAGAACGGGAACGGTTGCAAGAAACCACAGCGGGACATCTGGTCCAGCCTCCCTGCTCCAGAAGGGTCATCCCAGAGCACATTACACAGGGTCGTGTCCAGACGGTTCTTGAGTGAGGTGGTTCTTGAGTGAGGGGGACTCCACAGCCTCTCTGGACAATCTGTTCCAGTGCATGGTTACTCTCACAGTGACAAAGAAGTTCCTCCTCATATTCTGGTGGAGCTTCCTGTGCATCAGTTTCTGCACCTTGCCCCTTGTATTTATTATACAAATACACTCTCTACTTTAATAGAGTCATTATAACACAGGTATGTAGGAGGTGAAAAGCTACAGCTGGGGGCTCTGAAAACAATCATGCAGCTATGCTTGCTAAACAATCAGGAAGCAGAAACAAGAGCTCAGTTTTCTGTGAAGGAAGGTACAACAGGTAGGTGGAAGAGCAAACACTGGAAATGCTGAGAAACCAGCAGAATGAACAAAAAATCTGGTGCCAAACCTAATAGCTTTCACAGATCTCAGTTACTGCTCAGGCTGAACTTTATTTTGCTGTGCAGGAAGCTCTTAATGTTCACAACCTGAGGGTTTCACATGAATCTCAATGTATTCTGTGTGCCAGCACAGCAGACAGGCTACGTTGTGTTAGTGGTGTCTGACTGGTTTCGGGAAGCAAGTATTCTGAGAGATCTCACTATTTCAAATTCCCAGTGTGGTCAGTCAGGTTTCTTTCAGGACCATCTGAAGAACAGTAAGTCACCCACACCTTTTGCATGTCCCCCTGCTCCATTTTCAAGCTGAAACATCTGCTCAAATAACCCTCCTGTCTGAGGTCTTAAAAAAGGCTTTAAGGTAAGGTAAATGCTGTAGGGAAACCCTTTTTATAGGCTGCCCTTGTACAGAAGAATAAGAGGGAAGGCAAAGGCACAGCTACAGGACTGACATAATTTTACTTGCTTGCCTGCTAAGAGCTCAGTGTCTCCTTTCCATCTAAATGCTTCTGTATTCAAAGAAATGATTACCTGGCTCGATATCACGCTTGCTTCTCTCAGTGACTGCTGGTTCGTTGTCTGTGAAGATGTGATTTGCCCTTGAAGCTGAGGACTGGGGACAAGCTGCTGCTGAGAAATGGCCCCTGACCTCTGCTGTAGCTGTTGTTGGTCCAGCTGCTGAGTATTGCTAAAGCTCAGGGACACGGTTGGCTGCTGTAAAAACATCTGGAAAAGAAGAGGGGAGGGTTTATTTACATAGCCCAGCTGTCTTGAATAATAAAGGTGACAGAAGTAAATCCAAATATACATTCTAAAATAAAGTTATTGCCTTTCTGGATTCATAACACATTTAGTGTTAGTTGGAAATCACCTATCATTCCTACATTACCAGCTCTGCTGTCTCTAATTTCTTGGTTTCTTGTTCTGCAAGTGCACCCATTACTTGTGAAATGTGTCTCGAAGGTACAAGTTCTCTTTCCGTGGGGCAGGCACAGCCCTCCTAAGAGCAGTTCCCAGTACATTCACTGTGTTCTGGGGCATCCTGACCAAAGAGAAGAGTGTAACTCCATGTCTTTTCAGTCCTTTTGTTTCTCCTTTCAACAAAATCCACCTGCTTTTCAGACAGAGCTGTCTTTGAATTTGTATCTGGAAATTCAACACTTTACACCCAGCTGAGTTGTCGAATGGTTTTAATGAGGCCACAGTCAGGCCAGAGCTCTCCAAGCTGAATGGCCGTGTCCTTATCATTGAGAGGATGTGTAAACAGACAGTCGCTGTCATTTATCTGATTTCCCATCAGGTAACTGTCACCTGGTGTTCTTCCTAACTGTGCCATGCATTTGACTTGTGCAAAAGAGCTACCAGCTTCTCTCTTAGTGTTGCTGTAAATGATGTCCTCCTCTCTATTCTTGTGTTTCAAGATGAGGCTTTCTTCTTTAAAAGTTATAGGACTTGGGAATTTTTGCTTTTCTAGGGGGTATTTCTTTTATTACAGCTGTAAAGAGGAAAAAGTAATCTTTTAAAAATATGCATTATTAATGCTACAAGCTCCCTTTGCAGTATTTCAAACCTAGCCTCCTGCCACCAAGGACTGTATGAAGATACACATCCCACACAGTTGACGTAGTTTTTGGATCTGATTCTGATTCCAGACCACTGCTACATGTGTGGAACTCCATTAATTTAAGTGGAGCTACTTAAGTTTTAAATGAAATCAGAATCACAATTATTCTCTTCATTATTCATCCATCAGTCTCATGCCTAGTAGTACATCTGAGGTACACCCAGTAATTAGTACACCTTTCTGCAGCTTATTGCTATATTAACAATTCCCTAAACTATCATGTCCCCTCCAATTTTTCCTGGAAAAAGCCTATACTTTTCTCCAAAGGCCCAGCATAATGTATTGCTTTTCTTTGCAAAAGTATGGCTTGATCCATCATGTTTGTACTTATTTATCTAGCTTTAAAAACACAATTTGTTTAAATATGATAAATTTTTAATTAATTTCTGTGTGCCAAGATTTTACTCAGGAAAATAGGTACAGACAAAGCTTACATTAATCAGCTGGGAGAGGGGGGCAATTAGGGAAAAGCAACAGCTTGTTTCAGGTGCTGTAGGCTAAGCACATCTCAGAGATGTCTGATAGGAATAAATGGGTCAAGTGACAGAGTTGGGGCTGCTGCTTGCAGCAGGTCTGAAACTAGCTCCGAGTGGTTTTTTTGAAAAATGCTGCTCACTGAGTTTGGAGCCATTACATATCAGAAAGACAGATGGTCTCGCAACTTCTGCCAAGTAAATAGGTCTTATTATGAATAAATCAAAGACAAAAATCATGAAAATTCATTTTGTTTATTTTCTGTACATAGAAGCTAAGCTTTGGACATGTTTAGTATACGAACTCACTTAATTAGCCCTAGCAATGAAAGAGGTCACCACTGATACAAAATTTGATATAAAATTCAGAACAGTCAAAGCAAGTGGTGCATGTCAAAAACGTGATGGGGAGTGTGAGCCCACTGCCACGGGACAGATCACTGCAAATTAAGACCTTTAGGAGGATTATCTTAGTGTCCTCCTTGTACGTGGCGCATGGCACTGGAGAAACACTCGGTTCACCCAATGCAAAGTCAACACCCATCAAGGCAAATGTCAGGCAGGGTGTGAACTTGCAGCAAACTACTTATTTAGCAGGGATCTCCCTGTGTGCTTACCTCAGATGAAGGCCAAGGAGCTTATCCTCGAAAGAAAGCAGAGTAACCTACTTTGCAATTACCAGAGTGTGCCACTGGGTAGGAACACGCACAGTTAATGGTTGGCAGCTAACACACTATAAATTTAGACCCAGGTTTATCCCAGTGGGCCAATTTCACTTGTTCATATGTTCGTACCCTGAGAGGGCTCCGAGTGTTTCATACCTGGGGACCCTCTGTTGCCATTATAATGGCCAAAGCAACATTGTTACCTTCTGGACATAAATGACCTGGAAAAAACAAGCTCAGAGCGGGAAGCAATTGTGCCTGGGTCCCTGCAGAACTGAAGACTAAAGATGCCTTATCAGAACAAAAGTTAACCTGACAGAGGATAGAAGCGTGGAGTTTTCACCTGCTAGTTAAACCTAAAAGCTTAATTTGTACAAAACTTAATGGTGGTTTTTCATAATGTGCCTCTTTTGTGATAGTCCTGTCTGAATTCCCCCAAAACACTGAAATACAGCAGCTTTAAATAACAAGAGAAACCTTTTCATAAAATGTAAAATCTTTCCCTGTCTAAGCAGATAAATTAGCAGCCTCCTAACTGTATTGCTGCTAATGACATGTCTCGTTGGTGATTTTGTGGACTGTAAGGTCAGTGAAGCATCTTACAAACATTTTTTAATTGGCCAGATTGTTAACATGCACAGCAAAGCAGCGAGGGAGAGGGAGGGACCCTCTGACACTGCTGCCCCCTCATTCCAAGATAGATGGGCCCTACAACTAATGGCTGAATCACACTGACAAGACATCCTGAGGAAAACATCTCTTTGACTCTACATGTCCTTTGGATAATCAGGGGATTATAGCTTTTGGGCTCATCATTACAGGCATCAAGACTCTTTCTTTATGTAAGATGTGTAAAGATGAGAAGCACAGCATTGGGAAGCTGAGATTCACTGACTTCGAAGAGAGCCTGCTTTGCAAATGATGGGTGGCTGTGGATGGTCTTGATTGTAGTTCTTGCAAGCTGGTCAGGCTCAGCCTTTCTGCCTTCCTCTGCATCTGTGAATCATTAGCTAGACTGTTCAAACTGGAACAGACACAGCATCCTTCAGACTTCTGAGGTTACTCTTTCTGCTCTTGTCCTTCATTGTCAGGAAAAGCAGTAACAGGGATTTAATGGGGTTTTGAACACTTTTATTCAGGGCCCGCATCCCTCCCAATAGTTTCATCTTTCTCTGCACAAGGCTCTTGCAAACGGTTTCTAGTGCAAACTACTGTGCTCAACATCTGTCCGGCTGGGAAAGCATTTCTTGGTGGACTGCCCTAGTCAGTTTCGAAGATCTCTGAAGGAAATGGAAAATGAACTTAATTCTCCACGGAGCTACCTGGACACTTCTGTGTGGAAGGGAGTGAACCAGTGGGGATGATATGTTAATGAATCAGCTAATAAGGGAAAAGCACCGAACACTTCCCCCTTCTCAGACAGCCTACGTCACTCCCCCATGCCTGCAGCTCTATTAGGCAGTGTATTAAAGACACCAGAAATGTGCGTGGTAGTAGCCTGTTTGTCACTATCCATTTTAGCTTTGATAGTAGACACAGATCAATGTCTGCAGACATCCAGCTCCCTGAACGATGAAATCTGTGCGGCAAAGTGCGTGGTTGGATTTCTGATTTAACAGTTTACTCTTTGCTGCTTGTGAGTCACAAAAGAGCTGCCTGTAAAAGTGTGAGGCTTTCTTTCAAATTGTCCCTAGCAGGTAAGACAAAATTAATTCCTGGTCTTAATCTATCCCTGCAACAGAACAGTAATTTCTTCATGTGTTTTTTATTTTTTTACCTAGAGAAAGTGGGAGAATAAAAAGACCCTGGCCAGGAGTCAGTGTGAACACTCGCCTCTCATCACCTTGTTTGATTGCTCTGAGGAGACCAAAAAGCACCCAAAATACAGAGGATGTATTTTCCATCCAGCATTGCCAGATGATCCCCATCCAGCATTGCCATTTCAAGCAAATACGCAGCCCCTGCATTTCCAAACTGCCTTCCATTCTCCCTGCCTCTCAGTTCTGCATCTACAGTAAGCTGAGAAATGGTGGGTACTGACACCAGAGAACTTGTAATGGTCTGAAAATACTTGGTCCAACCTGGTGTAGTCTTCATGGGAGAGGGTATCACCCAAATGGTGTAACTCAGAGTTGCAAGCAGGTAAGGGGTGGGCAATACAGAACAACCCACCATTTGCTCCCTGGGCCTCTTCTTCTCTCTGTCTGAACTCTCTCTGAGTGTATCAGAGAATCTGTTGCATGGTCTTTGGGCTGTTAAATGCACCCTAGTGCATATAGGAGACAGCATTCTAGAAATAAAATCTGTTTCCTGCATTAAAGAATGTGCTATGAAATTCTATTTTTGCCTGAATGATGAAAAAAAAAAGAGCGTGTATGACTATTGAAGGCTTCACCAGGAGAGAGTAACGGTTGTCACCCAATTAAAAAGAGAGGAAGTGGGAATATCATGTCTTTTGATATTCATAATAACAATAATAGCTTTCAGACATATGACATGATTCTGAACTGAACACCTGTTAATTGCAGAGAGACTTTATCTTCCCATTAATCAAAGTCAGCAGAGAAGCAACAGAAGAAACACACTGAAGCTAAACCTGGTCTCCCTATAGGATTGTATGGCACCAGGAGCAGGGAGTCCTGGGTTTGGACCCCAGAATTGCTGTGTTATCTTACAGCAGTGCACATGCAGCAACTTAGGTGGCAAAGTTTCTAATTTGGCTTCGCTGATTCCTTAATTGCCTAAACATACAATCCCAAGTTCTTAATGTGTGAAACTGCATTTCACAGATGCTGATGATGGGTGAGAGTCTATTTCTGTGTGGAAGTTGCAAGCAAAATTCCCACTGACTTCAGTAGGTCCCATGTTTTTATCCTGTTTGTAAAATACACTTTGAGATGTTTGTTTCCTTGACAGAGCTTGTCTTCTAAAATCATTTTGTTATTATAATACTCACAAAGTCCCCAGTGCCATATTACTAGCAAGGATCATTTAACCTGGCATTTAGAGTTAAATTATGAGGAACATAGCACCCCACATTCAGAAAACTTCCATAAAACTGGATAAATTGTCCATTTGTTGTTAAAGGAAACCTGTGATCTACTAAACTACACTTATTATTTCTGAGGTTTGGTAGACATAAGGGGTACAAAGCACATACTGTACAAGAGAACTCTGCCTCTGTGTTGGAGGTGTCAAAGACAGAAGAAGAGCAGGCTCAGTCAGCTTCACCCCAAAAGCTTAAGCCTGTCCGGTGAAGAACAAATTCAGATACCTCCCAGGTGTGAACAAATGAACATTGCAGAAGTTTGGGGTTTTTAATGTGACAAGGAAGTCTGAACTTCAACATTTTTTCTACTACAGCTGCTCAGTCTGAAGACTTGGTAGATAAAGTTAATAAAATGCTATTGTTAAGGACCCAAATTATTCTCCTTCTCCTAAGGCTGAGGTATTCCTTCCTTCTCTTCTTCCAGAGAGCTCTTAAATCTTTCTTGACATAAGTTACTTAAGAGGCTTTTAGAAGCCAACATCCTCATTCAGATGAGCTGGTTTCCACTTGTCCAGATATCCTGGACTCTGGAGCAGTTTTAAGTTGCCAAGCCTATCAACAGCCACGTGAGAGAGGATGCCTGACTCTGCCCCTTCCAGCAGTAACGCACCTGTACGCTGGAGTCTTGGACCAGGCAGAGCTGCTCCTGTATCTTCTGGAGCTCCTCCTGCTGCCACCGGATGTTTGCCTGCAAGATCCGTGTCCGCTGCTCCAGCTGGTCCTTGATGGTCTGGAACATGCTGAATTGTGCCGAGAACTGGAAAAAAAAAAGAAAAAAAAAAGAAGAAGGTAAAAAAAATTTCAGTAATTATAATACAAACAGGCCTCCGTAGAATGTTGTTCTGTAAGGAGTTATTGGTTTCTTGATTGTAAAGCACAGCCAAAGAATAAAAATGTCTTTGTAATATACTGACATCTAGGCAGAGATAGATCTTGTCAATTTTCAGTGTTACGCACATATATTAAATTGCCTCAGCTAGAATGATCTGCTTACAACTGACCATGTTCTTTTGTAAGGACTGTTTTTGAGAGTATGCTCTCAGAGAGTATTTAAAATATCAAGAGCATCTTAACTGGATGGCAAATGAGTGCATTATTTTCATTAGCTTGTAGTTTGGAGCCCTTAGTGTGGCCTAACAGTATAATCCAGATGTGTTTTACTAATGCTTTCCTTTTTCTGTACAGAAATAGCAGTTCTGCAATGCTTTGTTCTGCTGATGACTTACTATGGCATCACACAACAGACCACAATAAACATTTTCTAGATTTGTACAGCTGAGTAGTACTTAAGCTACAAGAAATACTCATTAAGTTATTTTTATATGTGATGTAAAATGAATAGCTCAACTCAATGGAAGAAAGGCTGTTCTAAATAATAGTAAAAAATGGAGATCATTAATCAAGGTCAAGAAGCAGCTGCAACCTCCAATAGCAGCAATACTGGCACAAAGTAAAATCATTCAAGAATTGTGGAGAGGACTAACAGCAATAAATCCCTAGTATTTGGTGTTTTCAGGTACGATTCAAAGTTCACCAAGGTTAATTATTACCTTAATAGGCTTTGGAATAATTGCTTTGCATAAGCTCATATTCCAAAAGTAAAAAACAGTCTTTGAAAAAAAGAACAAAAACCTTCAAAAATCTTTCAAGTTTTTATGTAATCAAGGCATCCAAGATCTTTCTGAAAACATGTAGTGCTGTGAGTGTACAGGCAAAAAACCCCAAATTTGCTGTGACTTGAAAATGCTGCCCTGCCCCTGTAGTTGTTCCAGTGGCTCTGTGCTAGTGGATGAGCTGATGCTCGCTGCTGGAACCTTTCTGCTCCATGGTGCACTGGCTTAGATAATATCTGGATTTTTAGTAGGGGGGAAAAAAGGTAACAAGACAGGAATTAAGGAGCGCTCTGGTGCTAGCAGCACTATACACTTACTTAGATGAAATTTTTGGCTACTTAGAGAAATCTCAATGTGACAGAACAGATTTGTATCAGCTAACTAGTTCACCTTAAACCAGTTAAGTATGTGAAAGTACCTTTACATTCCCTCTAGCAAAGCTGACATCTCCAAGTAAATGGCCTTTGGCAGAGAAAGAGTGAGAACTTCAGAGGGTTTATTTCCATTTACTAGGCAGAGGGTGGCTTTCCCACACAGCCTGGGAGGTCACTGCACAGAGTGGTGGCCGGGTGGAGGTGAGTCTCACAGCCAGCCCTGCTTAGGGGCAAGGAGGGCTGCTGAGGTGGCACCTGCAGCTGCTGGTGGCAGAGGCCTTCAGAGCCCAGTTTGCTGCCAGAGGCGTCAGTGAGCACTGGCAGCTGGCGCTGTCTGCCCAAGGATGTGACGAGAGCCCTCGGCCCGTGCTGGGACTCATGGTGCTTGTGCCTGCAAGCAGCAGTGCCATCATCTGCAACCTGCTCCCCTCCCAGAAAACGGAGTCAAACCTCCCAAAGGGAAGTTTGTGTTACTTCCAATTGGTGTTACAGAGGAGAAGCCAGAGCAGGGTGTCTTTCTCTCTTGTCCATGTATAAAGAACTAACCTGAGGAATGGTCAGGCAGAAACCTCAGATGTTTGGAAATAAGTGACTCAAAGGGGAAGCCAGAGCTGCTTTTTGTAGCCCAGGCTTTTGGTTCTGAAGTCCCAGGTATCCTGATTTTAGGAGTGGAATGATGCTATGAGCAATGGCTCATAGATGAGATGCAACTAATTCCTGCTATAATCTGGGTCTGTACTGAAGGATTTTTTAAAAAGACAAGTCTTGTAATCTAATTATCTCTATATGAACTCTTTTAGTGAGGACTGCTCTTGGTTTTTAAAAAGATCCTTATTAGAAAGGAATTAAAAACAGTTTTAGCAAAAAGTTTCATTTTAACTGCCCGGCTTGGTGATGGCAGGCTTTTGATTAACACGCAAATTCCTTGAAGACTCTTTGAAAAAGGAACCTGATTTTCTTCAATTGATCAATGTAAAGAGTTTTATAACAGGTAATTTCACAATCATTTTATACTTCAAAAAGAAATAAAATCCATTTCCAAGCCTTAGTTTTAAATTTGAATTTGGTTTGTACAGTTGCACACAAGAATATATTGCTGTTGATTTTAAATTATTATTCCTTAATTTTTTTTGTGCAGGTTCTTATATTTAGCGTATTCATCTTCTATTGTCTTTTTGTTCTCTTTTTCACATGCTTTTTGTATTAATACACTTAACATCAACAATTAGCTGGTCTACTGGAGTGAAAGCTGTTATGGATGAAGACAAGGAACTTTCTCTTTTGTTTTTTCCTTTTCCCACTCTAACCCCCAAATTGTTGATAACTCTAGCCATGACCCCTGTGCTTACAGAGCTTCTATTGTTTTTGTACAATGAGACACTAACAGCAATTGACCTGCACCAGAGAGTATTTATCTCAAGATCATTAACTGCTCTACTAATTAAGGGAGAAATCTCTAATTGTATAATAAATTAAAAGAGCTTAATTCAAAACATTCCACAGAAAACACTGCCCAGCTTTAATTCTGCCATTGGCATCAGATGAAGTTGCTCTTCATCTCACTTAGCTATTTCCAAATGTCCACAGAATCCTTAGAAAAGTGCACGTAATACACAGAAAAGTGACATCTTTCTAGATAGAGTCAAACATGGGAGACTAAACCTGTGAGATCTTCGTAATTGCACTAGTTTAATCAAGGTTTGTTAATGCAGGCAAAAAAAAACCCCAAACAAACAAGCAAAACCCACAGCAGTAATTTTAGTCTGGTTTCTTAAAAAAAAAGTAAAATAAAGTGATGCATTTGGGATCACATCAGCAGATATTCGGGTAGGGAGGGGCTCGATGCACTAGTGCACCTGGCTGTCCAGGGAGACTGTACAGCCCAGGGAGAGGGACTGGCACTTCCATGCTGTGATTCCTCTCCTCCACCATGGGCATCTGAAAGACACTAGCTGGACCATGGCCAAAGAGAGGTGTTTTTCTCCATCAAGTGCTACTCCAGGGTGCCAGGGTTACTCCCTCTCTCTAGGTGCTGGGGGGCTGCAGCCAGGGGAGGGGAGGTATTGCCCCTCTGTCTGTCAGGATGGTTCCTCATTTCAAATGTGATGAACACAAAGACGGATGTCTCAAGACATTCTGTTCCTACAAGTTTCATGACAATAGGTAGCAGGGTAAAGAATAGAGACCCTATCTATTTTTTAGCTCAGTTTCCTTTAAAACTTTCTTTTCTGCCTACCTTCCAACTTTCTTTCAGTCTTTCTGGCCCAGGAGGTGAGCCATGTTTCTTGCTGGAGACATGCAGCAGAGTTGTGAGAGTGTCAAAAATACCAGATTGCTGTAACTTCATGAAAGCTTTAGCTGAGCAAAGGAGAGAAGAATCCGCTCGTCCCTTCCTCCTGTGGGAAAAGCTGGCTCCATGCACCAGCTCTGCAAGGCACAGCCCCTGGGAAACTGGGTTTCATTAGTTTTGCAGCTCACCAAACAACTTGTTCTTTCTTTCTGTCATCTGAATAACACCTGCTCAATCCCAAACGGATTATTAATGTTAATTATTATTCAGTCATCAACATCCGCTGTGTTGTAGGGGATTTTAATTTATGACAATGAGGAAGGCAAACAAACAAATATTCTAATCGGGAGCACTTGGTTTAAAGTAAAGCATTTAGATTCAGGTGACATCTAGGGTGACACTGTCTGTTCATTCACACAAGCAAGGCAGAAGCTAAAACCTCATTTCAGTGGAGACAAAGCCATCACAGTCTTTGTGGAAATAAAACTACTCAAAGTTCAAGCAGATGGTGCCTGAGGCAGCAGCTAGCTGCTTGCTGCAGACACAGTTGTGGCCACTTATGATGTTTTTCCCTGCTGCTGCCACCCTGTAGCCAAATGTTAGCCACGAGGACACCCAGGGCCTTCCAGCTCCTGCCATCGGTCACCTTTAGCTAAGGGCAAGTGACAGAAAGGCAGCAGGGAGAAACCTGTGGATCTCCTCCTTGCAGGCTGGCAGCAGGGCACCTGGCCACACTATTTCCACAAGTGATGAGCTTGTGTTCTGCCAGTAAACTGCTGGGAAATGGTCAGCTAAGAAGCCAAGGAAATGTCCCTGGTGGGATGCACATGTACCTGGGTTTCATCCCTCACCCACCTAGTGCTGCAGGCACCTTTGTCTTTTAAATAATTATCTTGCTGTAGGCTGACATGTGAATTATTTTAAAGTGGGAAGTACAGAGTAGTATCATAATATTAGTAATAGTTTATGAAAATCACTCAAGTGTGTGGAGATTTGGTACTCTCTGCAGGAGTTTTGCTATGGAGTGTGAACATCAACAGCCGGAGCTGCAATGTCCTGGTGTTATTTCCCTGCTCCACGTCAAGCTTCTTCTTGAGCTTTGCCAGGAGCACTGCTGTGATTGCTGCCAGAGGGCTGCCTGTGTAGACAGACTCGAGTCAGCCCTCTTCCTTTCACCAAGATTTAGGTGGCCCAAAGAGGCTTAACCAGTGACTGGATGGCACTCTAATTTGTCAGAAAAGAAATGGAGCTCGTGTGCCAGTAAGAGCCTTTTTCTGGGAAGGGACAAGACAGCAAGGCTCTTGGTAAACAACTGGAAAGCTTCTCTTCACAAAGAGCTTTGATGGAGAAGAAAGGGAAGTAGAAAAAGTCAAACAAAACACATGTAGGCTTATAATACATAAACTAATTGATGTTTGAAAGTGCATTAATGAATAACGGAGAGAAGTATCTGTAAAAGAAAATGAATGCTCAGAGCAGATAATTGATATGCTGTTTCTTCACTGCGCGCTAGCATGGAGTCATGAAAAGAATATTAAACATGGAAGATAAATGAGAATTTGTTGTTTTAAAGCCAGCATCCTCAGGACTTTATATGTTTTATGTGCTACAGGAATAAACTCTGGGATCTTTTGAGTGAGTAGAGGGTATCAATGGTAGAAGCAATCTAGGTCCAGCAATACTCTGTCATTCCTAAAATCAGAGGATGATGGGGTGTATCATCACAGCAGGACCACAGGAGAAAAACAGTGTGCTGGGAACATGGTACTCAAATTTGCTTCTTCAAAATCTACTGCAAATGTAACCCTGAGGTGACTTTTTGGGCCATCACCCACTTTTGAGATATGGGTTAATAGCTTGGAGGAATCTGAAATTTGTCTTCAGCAGCATCCTCACCATTAATGGCACACTCACAAAATGGGTGGTGTTGAATTTGCATGTCCTTTACTGCTGGTTAGTTCTGCATCAGCACAGCCAAACAGGTGTTTTCAGCAGGACTGGGTGTCTCTGTTAGTTTTTGATTTTAATCCTCATTGTGAATTTGATCTTGATGGGACCTGGTTCTGTAAAATCAAAGTTGAAAACCCTTTTTCCATCTGTTTTTTGTCCTCCCATGTGTGTGGCCACCTGAACCTCCATGCACCTGGGCTTCTGAACACCTGCATGCAGCTATATGTTTAAACATACAAGTGTACAATTCAGATTACTTTCCCACAATTTTTTAAGTGTTTGAGAGTTTGGATTTGGGGATTTTAGTTACTAGAGAGGTAACCTAAAAGCCCCAAAACGACCAAATATCAGGAGATAAGCAAGTGACCTATTCCACTTCCAAATCCCCAACTAACCTGTGCCAGAGGTGCAGGCTGATTTTGCAGAGTTGCTTGAGGCAGCAACTGCTGTGGGAGAAGCTCACATGGAAGCTGAGAAGGCAAAGAAACCTAGGTTAAAAACAAAACAAACCAAAACTTTATTTATAAGTTTGGCTCCTTTAAATTTTAGGTTTCTTCTAATGCCATGGCTTCTGTGTAAGTCGTTTTTAATTGCTAAGCTGCGTATGTGGCACATGCTGTTACACCCTCTGCCTATTTCCATGATTCCTGGTCAAGTTACCTGAAGAGCAGTAGGTTGGCTGAGTCTGTGCACGGATAAATCCTGCTGTGTGCTTGGTGTTCTTGGCAAGGGAGTGTTAGACTCTGTAATCAGCTTTGTTGGTGTAGCTGCAAGAAAAGTACCGGTGAGATCTTACACGCTGGAAATCAACCCCCTTTGAAGTGGGTAGTACGACAAGACCTGGGTAGAAATTGTAACGGCCTGGCTAAATTCCACTGGAGTCAAGGCTGTTCTTGTTGACTTCAATGGCAGTAAAATTAAACTGATAAGGAGGGTCTGGGCAAAGATAAAAGTAAATGAGACAGATTATGATTCTGTGCTCCAGTGAGCAGTGCAAAAGGACCCATGAACTGTTCTAAACCAGCTGGAACTCCCTTTATATGGGCCAAATAACTGTAAATTTAGGTTAGCTCATCGGCCTTTTTTCCAGACCGGGAAGCAGAAAGAGTATACCCGAGTCAAAACTGGAGCATCCGAAATCTTGGCCAGAGGAGAGTCACCTACAGGCTGTTATTACTCATGTAAGTTTAAAGAACTCTCATCCTGCTCATACTGGTGCCCTCAAATCTAAAGACAAAATCCTCATTTTTGTAACAGATTGAAACAGTATATTTCACATCTAGTCCCACTACTCATCTTCCAACATTTTGGTGGTTTTGCTAGAACCTTCCCTCCTCTACATTACCATTTCAGCTTTTGCACTTCACTGTCAGTGCATATCATCAATACCTCATAATTTGCTGGTGAGTTAGCAGCTGTGATATATAAGCACACATTCTTTAACTTGGCTAAATTAAAAATAATTCCATAACCCAGGAATGCCACTCACATGCTGGGTCTGACTTGGGTGTGTGGGAAGATTTTGGTGAGCTCCTGGATGACACTGAGGGTGTCCGACTAGTGCTGAGGATTGAGGCACCAATATCAAGTGCATTAAAGTGCTGTTCAGGATCCAAGCTGGCGCCACTGTCCTAAAAAAAACCAGAAAAGGAGAAGAGCTATTGCATCTGTCAAAGGTGAAGCATTTTGAAATTTAGTAATGGTTGCACACCAGTTCTTTGGCAGATCTAAAATGACTTGAGCAGAACTAATCTCAGGTAGGCCAGCAGAAGACCTGGACACAGGTATCAATGCCCCTTACAAACAGCATCAAACTAATGCATTTTACAAACAACTATCACTGAGTTAGAAATAAACAGCAAGCTACTGTTATAGTCATTTTGTGCCTTCAGATGTTTTTCTGAGTCTTTCTTTTGTGTTCAGTTGGATGTGAGAGCAACTGCAGCCTCTGTGAGACACCCAGCCGTGCACTGAGGAGGAGCTTTGCTGTCTATCCTCAAGAGATCACTGAGATGTAGCCAAGAGGGCTGATTGCCAGAACTTATCCAAATGAACCTTTAAACTGTAGTACCTTGGCAAGGAAAACTGGAGATATCTCACACTGCCCCTGCCTCTGTTCCACCTAATTTGTGAATTTTACTGATCACCATGTTTATCCTTTCATAAACTCACCTAATTTATGTCAGAATTATTCAAGTGAGCAATGAATTCTGAAGTTGAGAGAATCCACCAACACCGGAGAAAGACAGTGCTGTAGTCTTCAGTGACATTAACATAGGAACAAGTTGTGATTACTGCATAAACTCATGAAGAAAGCTTTTCTTATTGTACCTTTAGTGCTGAGGACACAACCTCTGAGGACACTTCTTCCAAGCCCATCTCCTGTCTTCTCTCCACCCGAACATCTGCATAACTGAATGGAAAATGTAATTCTGTGTATCAACATGGAACTGATATATTTCTTAAAATGTGCTTTAAGAAAGTGGAGGAAAAAATGTCTGTACATTTTACAGGTTAAATAAACAGCTGGAAAATTCCTTAAGTCAAATGCTACTGAATAATATTTGAGAGTGTTTTAATTTTCAGGTTTTGGTCTATTCCTATCTTCTTGAAGTTAAGATGCATATTAAAGAAGAGGTCAAGTTCACATCCTACAACCACTTTATGACTTCACTGGAAAGCTTCTTTACATCTCTTTAAAAACAGTATAAGGACTAGAGGAAGCGAATATTTAAGGGATCTGTCTATTCTCTATTTGTGCACAAAATGGAAAAATGACATAGTTCATCTGCCCCTACACTAAAAAAAAATTAAGCTTAACATAAACTAAGGTTCAGTCTCATAATTCTTCTATAATTACCATATTTCCTTCAGAGAGTTCAGGCCTAATTTTTTGTTATGTAAATGATGTTATATTTTTAAAAGAAAATGCTGGCAGACATGAGGATGCTCCTATCTTCCTGTCCTTTATGTCCCGGCTGGTTGATACGATTTTCCATACCTTACCACCATGTGTGTGCACACAATGAACTCTGGCTTGGAGTTCCACTGGTGGTAGGTGATGTAGTAATGGGTCTGGAGCCAGATCCACTGCTGTCCTTTGGTCAGAAACCGATAGCAGCATGACTTCCCCTTGCCGAACTGCATCACTGCCAGCAGAAAATACACACAGCTTGTAGCAAAATTTCCCACGTGAAAATGACATGAAATGTGAAAAAAAGTGACAAAAGTATCTGTCATAGGTAGACAGGAGTATAAGCACCAATTTTGAGTAAGTGCTCCTCTCAGCCTTCTGACAGAACAAAAATCATAACGATTAGTAGGTATCTTCTTCAGACACTTTGAGTAGTACATTCCTACACAGTACAATTAACCTGAAGTTTGGACACTAATGAATTAGTGACGGCTACAGTTTAAACACAGATCTTACCCGGCTTTGTGTGCCGATCACATACTGCTTAATTAGACACCTGGGATTATTTTCTAAGAGTGATCATATTAAGTTCTAGAGCAGAAAAGTACAGGATAAAAATGCTTGAAAAGATGAGTATTGTGTGCAGATGGATTTAGAATGAGGTAAGCATGGGAAATAGCACCGTGCAAAGACAAAAATAATTTGAAAAAAAATTCCCAGACTGACAAGAATTCAAACTGTGGTAAACTAGGGTGTACTGAAGGTTTTGAAGATTCACCAACCAAATACTTCTCTGCTTTTTTCCCCCGCTGATTTCAAGGGGTTTCCAAACATCCACATATTTAGCCTTTCTCTATTTCAATGTCAACATATAAAAACTAATGTTGACAGGATGCTTTCAAGATAGGCAGAGGTGGTAAGCTGAGATGTTACAGCCAGTTCTGTAAGCAAATATTTGAAAAGCATTGCCTTATTTCCTTTACTTAGTGAAAGAGTTTTTCAATTAAATCCTAATAGACCGTATTCAAATAATCACAGCTAATCCCAAATACACAGTGAAAAACATTAGGGGAAATAATCCACAAGAATTGCTTGAACTATTCCTGCATATTCTTTACTAATACAACAGGGGTCAAATCTGGCATATTTTATCCATTCAGTGAGCCTCACTGACTACTTTTGGGGATACAGAGGGAAAAATTTTATTTTTAAGAGCTTTATAAGTCTGTCCTAGATGCCAATCAGCTGCAGTGCCCCCAGTCTGCTACAGCTCTGCTAAGATATACAGGCTGAGGCAAGAGTCAAACCTCCCCTTCCAAACAACATTTCGCTGAAAAGAGGTGTCCCAGTGACTTCCCAGGAACCTGGGCCACCTGATACTTACAGTGTTCATGGCACCTTGCTAGCAGCTCTAGGTCATCTATGTGGTAATAGTCGTAGCCAGAAGTACCCAGCACTTCAAAAGGCAAGTATCCGATAATCGGTGGTGCTCTGTGGTTGGGCACAAAACGAGTCCGTAAAACGTAGAACAAGCAGTTCTGCATGTTGATGCAGAGATGCAAACAGCCCAGATCTGCTTTCCCTTATCCATGTGTAGTTGTTCCCCTCAGGGGATTGGATCTTGACTTTCCCCCCACCTTGAGCCTGGGATACCCAGCTGGGCACAGCAATACCAGCAGGCACCATCCCACCACGACAAGACTACGACAGCCCCCCTTCTTCAGGAAAAATGTGATTGTGGAAAGCAGTTCAGCTTCTCAGGGACCTTTACACAGAATCTGCTGTGAGGGAGCTGTTGCCTGGCTGCTCCTTGGTCAGGGGCTCTGCGATGGCTCCTGTAGCCCTTGCACTGGGGAAAAGGCATAGGGAGGCATTTGGAAGCCATCATCTGCTGGGACTGGGGGGATAGGAGGGGAAATCATCTGTGCTGCTTTCCTCTGGGTGCCTGGAGAGCTCATCTGTGGCATGCTGAGGCACTTGCTTTGTACCTTTGCCAGCACAGATGCCTCAGGCCAGCATAGACTTTCCCTCCATAACTCAGTGGGAATTGCACACACGCAATCAATGACTGGATTTGGAAAGAAGGATTTCTGCAGCTGTATAATAATTAGATCATTTTGCCATGTGACAGACTTTGGTCTGTTGATAATTTTAAAGGAAGCAAGAACAAGCTAATTGCAAATTCAGCTGAAGAAACAGAGTCCTTTTGTTTTAAACGCCCATTAAAAATAAAAACAAAAGTAAATGTAAAATAGTAAGCATCAGCTTTTGTAGGAATTTCAGTGGCAGCCCTCCTGTTCATGAGATTTAGAAGTGAAATGGAATACTACTTGAGAGAATTGTACTTGTGAAATAATAGTAGAAAAGCACCAAACACAACCAGAAGGGCTTTTCTTGTCACTAACCTGTGATCCAGGAATAAAAATTTCCACTCCAGACTGTGTCTTGATGTGAATTCCTCTAGAGGTTCTTCTACAATGCACATCTCCTGTCCAATGGAGAAAACTGACTTACTGAGAGTTGGAGCTTCACCCCTCTGCTTCATCTAGCTTTTGTTAGCTATAAATACATGGTGCATAAGAGGAGAAAACAGAGGATTCACCCATTTTCTGGCAATTTGAGAGAGCAATCTATTGTATTTATCAATGCCAACATTTTTTGCAGGAGATAAGGAGAAGAACTTGTAATGCACATGTACTTAAGAGCTGAGACTGTGCCTCAGGGTGCCAAAACTTTTTTGGCTTTGAAGCGGTGCCTGGGGTGTGATGGCCGTGGGCTTTCCCAGCATCCAGCCTGTGCCTGGTCCCACCAGGGCTTGCCACGTCTTGCTTCACTCCCTCAGTGTTACTAAAGATACCCACCACCCTTGCCTGGTCCTTTTGGATGTTTGCCCTCCAAGCTCTCTGGGAAAGGGGGACACTCTCCTTCTCCCTCAGTAGCTGCAGAGCAGTAAATGCCTTTTCATGCAGCCAGCCATGGGAACTCTCAGGTGGGTAAAAGGGGTCAGTTTTGCCTTGCACTTCACTGCCACAGTGAACAAGCGGGTCCTTAAGACTCACAGCAGCCCTCAGTGCTCACGAGTATGATAATTAATAAGTGAGTTACAGGAGGCAGGGCACAGGGCTGTCTGTGAGGCAGGACTTCCTTGCCCCAGAGGGATGAGGATCAGGAGTCAGTCAGCGGTGATCACTTGCTGGGTGGAGGTGGGAAGCAGAGGGAAGGAAGGCAGCCTGGTGCACATCCGTGCATGGGCTGGGGCTGTCTGCTCCAAGCTCTCCTCTGCCAACCTCTCCTCTCCCACTCGGTGCTTTGCAGGGGCAACTGCAGCTCCACAAGCTGCCTGGAGTCAGCCTGAAGGCTCCTGGCCTGGGACTTGCCAGCATCAGCACTCTGGATTTGTGGCATCCAGGGTTCCTATGTCCTTCGTGTGTCTCCTGCAGGAGGGTCTCCATCATCACTGGTAAGGACAGCCTGGCCACTGGTCCCCCATTCTCCTATTCCCCTGCTCCCTGATGCCACGTCCCCCTGTGCTGTGGGTTCAGTGACACCTTCCCATCATTTCCGTTGCTGCCTCTCTCTCTGCTGTCCCTCAGGCAGAGGAGACCGCTGATGTTTTAAACCCTGTTGGGACCAGAGAACAAGGTGAGGTGTGCTGCCATCAAGCAATTCTTTGATATGTATCAATGCTGACAAAGTTGTTTGGAGTCTCTGGCTGTGCAGAGGCAAAAGGCTTCATAAACACCTTAAATTCCTCTCTCCCTCTCTCTCCAGTTTAGGCTAAAGTCCATGCTGATGCCAAGAATATACACTAAAATTCAATGTTCAAACACCAAAGATGCTGAGGAGCACAAATGAAAATGTTGGTGTTCATCTGTATCACAAAATCACAGAATCACAGAATTAACTAGGCTGCGAAAGACCTTTGAGACCTTTGTACATTGTCCCATTGCAGGAACAGAATGCAGCAATGAGGAACCAAATTTCAAAGTGGCTTTGCAATTCCTAATGTAAGGAGGGTTTCCATTTCCCGTGCAATGGGGGCAGAAGTGACACTGCTTCCGCAGATCCTGGCTTGCACTGATAATCCTCTTCACTGGATTTTTATGCATGAAATGTGATATCTGTAATCCATTCAATTAGCAAAACTAAGAACGTTCTGTGTCACCCCGTCTGTAAGTGTTTTGAGAAGTTCTGAAACGCGTGGGACCCAGGGTGCGCACGTACCTTTAGAAACTGAGGCGTTGCCAAACGAACAGTCGCAACAAAGCAGATTTGCTTTCCCGGGGATGTTCTGTAAGCCCTTGGGACAGCCTCATCAAAGCCATTGCAAGTGGAGTTAGGCACTAGGTAGGGAAAAAAATGGGACCTGGAGTCATGCCTCATTTAAGATTTGCTCTCCCTGAGTATTTTGCACACTCCAAGTGTACTAATACTGTTTTTATTCAAAGACGTGCTCTAAAAGCTTTTAAAGCTTATATGCATATATTTAAATCCAAGTCAGTCATGTTAGGCAGAAAGGCATCAGAGCTTAACTTCAAGTATGAATTTTACAGGTTAATCCTGATAAAAATAAGGCCGAACCTTACTACACGGCATAAACCAGTTTTCTGGAAAGAAACCCCATGCATCCAATTGCTCTTTTTCACCACTCACAGGAAAAAAAAATATATGCTGCAGCATGCCTAGCACCATAACTTCCATGATGTAGTGAAAAAAAGTGTTGGCAAAGGAGAGAGCTGAAGAGAGTTCGTCAAGTCATCAGTGGCAAAACACCGGGGCCCACAGCCAGTGAGGCTTCATCGAACTAGCAAGAGGATGCTTGTGATTCCTGGCTGCTGAAGAATGCTTTCCCCTTCTGCACTGAAAGAACTGTCCCCACTATGCTCAAGTTATCCTTGTTTTAAAGAAGAGGAAAAGGGACCCCATGTATGGCACTGGCTTCCAGAGGTGGGCACAGATGGCCTGCTGCCTCCTCCAACACTGGGCGGAAGGAGAAACTGGATGTGATGTGGCTACACATTTTGTGTGTGTTTTTTTACCTGTGCCTTTCATAATTGCATGGCTCCAGCTGCTCTGAGAGCCCACTAGAACCTCCTGCCACAGAGATGCATTGCCAAAAGAACATGTTGCTTTAAGCTAGCCCACAGTCCCGTGTTAAAATGACATAATGCAAATTATTCCTCCAAATTCAAGCTGGTTAGAGATGGTAATCCCAGTCCCACAGCTATGAAAGTAAACTTTGTGCCAAGCTGCAGTGGGAACTGGGCTGGATTCTTGCTCTGCCTGGCTGACTTTCTCCCATGGGGGCAGAGAAGGTCCTATCCAGCAGCCAGAGTTCACCAATATGAGCTAATTTATTGCTAATAGGGATTAATACTAGTATGAAATTATCTTTCCTTACTATTAGGCCCCTATATCCAGCTTTATGAAGTTTCCAACAGTTTGTCTCTTCTACACAGGGCAAAACATTACTGTGAAATTGAAGAGGTTTGTATCCATCTGGGGAGAAGATAACTAGCCTTTTTTATCCTGGGGTGCTTTTGCACTGGGATTTCATTCACTAATACAAATTGCAGAGGTGGAAGAAGTCTCAACTCATCACATGTGCTTTTGGAACCCAGTTCAACCTATTAAAAACCTTAGAATATTGATGCATTACTGGTAACAAGGATAACAGGGAATGAGACAGAAAAGTAAGTATGCTGAGCGGAATTCAGACCTGTGATTAACTGGTTTAGGCCACTGTGTGCACAATAAATACTACACCAAAAAGAATAAGAAAGGTTCTTTATCTGAGAAGACAGCACAGACGTGAACATCCGCAGAGATCAAATCCTCTCTTGTATTTGAGTCTGGAGGGCATGGCTGACTGGATATTGAGATAAAAAATACGAGCAAAATTCTCCTCCTTTCACCAGCAGAGCACACATGCTCTGGGGACTTCCTAGGAATATGTGTTCCCATTCTGATCCTGGGGTTATGTGCATATATGTGGGCTTCTAAGGGATTATTAATACAAAAGGTTGAAAAAAAGAAGAGTTAAGTTCTACAGGACACACGAGTAGCCTAAGTAAAGGGTTATTGGTCCATCTCTGATATTACTGTTTCGTGCAAGTCTGTTGATTTCTGTAGTCGGTCATGTTTAAAAATTAATGGGAATGCTATAAACCCACATTATGGGCATTGTGAAAAGTTACTTCCAAGCTTGCCATGTAGTATGTTGAGACATTTGAAGTCCAGGGGGCTGTTTCTCTCTGTAATAGCCAAGTTCAGTAGCAAATTCTTGCAGTCTGGGTTCTAAGACATGAAAATAAGGTAAGCACATTTAGCCTCTGAAGCACAGGTATAGTAAGTCAACCTAGTTAGCAAACCATGGGCTTGCAAATGACACCAGTTGTAGAAGGAAGTGGAGACTGAGTCACACCAAAGAGACCAGATGGCTTTTTTATGTCAGGTGTTGGATGTAAACAGCCATGAACCTGAGACATATTCCCAAAAGACAGCAGAATACATCCCTGAATGTGGCATTTACTTAGAAGAGAGCAGAATACATCCCTAAACGTGGCATTTACAAAATAGGATTATATTTCCAACAGGTAAATGCAGTAGTAAGAGGGTAATAATTATTGTGTAGGACAGCTAGGCAGTAATTTGGGATTTCCTCACAACATTTGGAAATGATGAACTTAAGCAGCAGTGAATGAATAAGCCCAAAGAGATGAGACACAGCTGGCCTGGCTGGAAGTTATCCTGTCTTTGAACAGCTACTGTGCCATCTCATACTCAGCTGCCTTTGACGAAGTCCAGAGCATTTAAAGCCTCAATGATGCAGGCAGGTAGCCACCACATTGTAAAGTACATCTCCATCTGAAAATGACAACTACAATAACTGAAAGAAAAAAATCACTCACATATGCTTCTGAATTATTTTGCTGCCTGGCTTAGGTTGTTGGTACCTGTTCTTTCCACAGCTCTATCTGCACAGCCTGCTATGCTCTGCTTTTGCAGCCGGTCAGTGAATTTCAGCCTTTTTTGGCTGATGAATTTTGAAGTGTAGTTAAAAAAAAGAGATCATTACATGAATTTTTTTAAAAATACAATCCTGGTATTTTAAACATGCCTTCTGAAAAATCATACTTTATGACTCTCCAAGTCTCCTTAAAAGAAACACAACATCTTGAGGTAGCAAAGTTCAGCAGCAAACTTTTTGAGAGCACCACAGAAAAATAGTGGAACAGAAAACATAGGATCAAACCTGAGGCTATGGTGATATTAACATTTATAAGTCAAATATAGGGCTTGGAGTGCTTTTGTCAGAAGATGCCTAGTGAAAGTGTTATGGCCATAAACAGGTGGGCTTGGGTAAATGAGAGCCTGTGTGTTTCACAATTAAATGACCAAAACAAAGTACCTTGAGTAAGGAATCAGAAGGTCATGTGACAAACCTAAATACATAATCAGAAAGGTGAAACAGCTGTCTCATATATATTAGCTAGCTGATGCTCCTTAGCATGAATTTTAATAGTTTTTGTGGTTACCTATCACACCTGCTGCTCCTAGAGTTACCACAAAATTCTTTTGTAGAAGGATTAAATATCTGCAAATATCTCATAAGACAGAAAGAAACTGATTTACCTATATAGAGATTTTAATTTGGGACAGAATGTTAAAAATAAATAATATACCCAAGGAACCAAGCCTTTAACTATCACAGACAAAAGGATTTTTATCCTTAGGGATAGAAATCATGCCACATGAAATGAATGAACACATGTTTAAAAAACCTCAGATGCCACTTTATTCAGTTAATAATAGTACAGCAGTCAGTTGCTCGGTCATCTTACTTTAACTTGGAATGTGTCAAACAATCTTCCTAAGATAGCAAACCTCCCATTTGAAAGAAGAAATCCCTCCTTCCTATTTCGTCAGGAGATGTTAATGTTTAAAGAACCAATCTTAGTGACTGTCAAACAAACTGAACAGTGATTTCAAAAAATACAAGCCAAACAGACCAGAATAAAATCAAAATTGTTTCATATCAATTAATTCAGGCCACAGATAAACAGAATATTTGGCAATTAATAGATGTAATGCAGAAATCTAAAGTGCTGGTGGAAAGCCAGACTGCTCTCAGTAGCTGTGTAGATGAGTAACAGTGACAGTGTCCGTACATCACCTGTCCACTTTGATCAACTCTCTCCTCTTTGCTCCTCCTGTTTCTCCCCTTGCATCCTGTGTTGATATGAATCCCAGGTAGATTCTTTAGGACAGGAATGGTGTCTTTTCTTTGCATAGAGAGCCTAGCATGAGTGCTGCATCTTGTTAGCCGCAGCTTCTATGATATTGTTAATACCAAACAATAATGTGTGGCTGTTGGTTCTGATCAAAACATTCATTTTGGATTGAGTTATTCTTGTTTCAGATGTTTCAGCATATAATTATGGAGGCTCAAGATCAATGTGTCTTCTGTAGAAACTGTTTATTTCTTCTAAAAACGCATTCAGATTCAATGCTTTTTCTGAGAGTTAAGATTTTTTTCTCCTCAGCATAGTAATTTTCTTGATGTTTATTATTATATCTGAGAGATGTATCAGCTAACAGTAGAGTATCTGCTATTATTAGTATTCAGTAACCAGATACTTCCTGAATTTCCATGTAATTGGAAACAAAAATGCACTATTTTAAATTCCACTATAATATTATATTACTTGATTAGGAAACCTTTTCACATAATGGTTATCTTCTTCTTCAAGAGAAAAGCTTCAAGCATTTTGGATGAAAGGACAGATCTATCACTTAAAAGATGCTGGTGGTCCTTTTTTATATTGGTGAAGTCTTTGAAAGGGAGGACTCTGGTTTTGGCCCTTTCAGGAGTTTTTAAGCAAGTGTGTTAATTCAGAAAGAGGATACCAGTGCCAATATTTGGATATATAATTATGAGAGATCTTTGTCTGTTTACAAACTTACGAACAATTTTCACAGGAGGGATAAATCCAGTCCCCCTTATCATTTCTTACCAGAGTGAGGTATTAAGCAGCTTTGTAAAATAATTTATTCTCACTCTATTTGACATTTTATACTGCGAGCTGAGCATTTCCTTGGACTTTTGGGGAGGGCTACCTTTATTACTTGCCTTCCCCCTCAGCCCTCAGGCAAGACTGGATGTGAGCCACTGTGTTATTCATTGGTGATGCTGATATGACTCTCTCTCTTACCAGGTACTACTGGCCAATAGGTACAGTGATGCACTTGGCTCCCTCAGATGTTTGCAGACTTTCATGTCTCTTGTTAAAATCTGGGCTACAGACCCAGAACTGAAATACATAAAAATATTGGACAGAATTCCTATTTGCAAATAAAACAAAAACAACCCTGATGATCTGACAGCAAGCAGGCATCTCTCACAGAAGCGAAAAGGAGCTCTACCTTTCCTTGTCTGAGTGGCCCATGGGCCACCTCCTCTCCTCTCACGGGACTACTGAATCTTCACATCAGGTTACAGTCCTGCTTTTCTCATTGAAGCTTAATTAATGATGATTATATAATCCTCCCAAATGGAAAATCAAGTCTCTTGTATTTGATTTAGCACAGCCAGTGACTCATGCAGGCGCTCTGTGCAGCCTGCATCGCTGTTTCACTGGTCGGCTGCTCTCACTTGGGCACAGCCAATGCAACGGGGATTCACTCATGTGCAGGCAGCTCGTGTCACGTCCCTGCTGTAGATACAGCTGCAGAAATGTTCTGCAGCAGGGCTTGCAGAGTACAGATTCCCCAGGACCAGTCCAAGTGTGCACGCTCTTGCTAACCCTGGCACTGGGCTGTGCAGCTCCTCTAGCCCGCAGCTATAGCTGAGCCCAGAAGCTCCAGGGACAGCGATCTCCTGAAAGACTGAATACGTGCTGTGAACTATGAGAGCTTTCCTGGCAATTTCTGAGCCCTGTACGTGCATGTCCCTTCCTCTTCTGGGATCAGCGAAGATGCTGGTGGTTGCCCCTCTGTGGGAGCAGCATGGGTTCGATGTAGATTGTGTGTGATCTGGCTCCCTGACAGCAATTCTGGTGACAAGTCACCTTGGCAGATATCAGATGTTTGTTCTACTTTAGCATCAAAAAAATTACCTTTGGCATCTCAGTGCGATGTCCTTTAAAGCCCCAGAGCTCCCATTAAAGTTAGGGAGAGCAGCTAAGCCCCTAACTGGCTTTCTAAGCCACAATCCTTCAAACTAATCCATTCAAACCCATCCCTGTATGATGTTCTCGGCCATAAGTCACAATGCGATTAACGGAGAAGGTATGAAGGAGGAGACAGGGGGACGAGGTGACTGGGAACCCACACGCATGACCCTCTTGCCCCAAGCACCATCACGGTATGAGCAATGAACAATAATAAAATAAGCCTAGGAAGATGATAATTCAAAGGAGGTTACATAAAAGGTTATGTGGAAGTACAATAAAGATAGTGACATTTCTGTTAAAGAGGGTGAAGGAGTACCTACCAGTTCTTAAAAACATTAGCAAAGGTTAAATGAGAAGGAATGGCGACAGATTTACTAGGGCTGTTGCTGCTATGACCCTACAGTAATGACAATGGAATAGCTAAGTATCCTAATGGGATACAGCCTGCCCAGGGATAAAAGAACTTCGCTGGACACAGAGGCTCTGGCAGAAACATGCAGGCAGAGTGGGCTCAGAGTATGCTCAGCAAACCATTGGAAACAAAGGTAGGAGTTGGCATTGGGTGGCTAAAAAGGAACGGCAGGATTTGTATTTAAAGAACATCCTGTATTAGTCTCCCATGTGTAAAAACATGCTCACACTTCCACTGCTGTGAAAAGCTACAGGGAAAAACATTCTTCAATACATTCATAAGGAATGTCTCCTGCTAATTAAGTCTAATTTGCAATTTCTGTGTTTCTCCCCCAGCTAACTCTTTTCTTATCTTTATCTTAGAATCCTTCCTTCACAAACACCTCCAAAATTCAGGATTTGGGGCCAGCTGATCCTGTGCATATAAGACAAATGCTGCCCTAAGTGATATGTGTCTCTCCCACTGCCCTTCCCATCACTTTCTTTCTTGCCCACTTAGCCTCACACCTGGAGGACGGATGACTGGAGAATGGATATTTATTTAGCAGGAGGAAAAGAGGGCAATTGCTGTCAGGTCCAAGAGGTGACAGCCCTGAGGCGCGTGGGCTGGGGGGATGGTGCCTGGTAACTGGGGGCCGAGCAGAGGCAGGAGCCCAGCCCACCACTGCACCCACCAGATGCTCAGAGTCGTTTGTGCCACAAGTCCCCGTGCCAAAGCTCAGGTGCTTGCCCCAGCCCTTGGGTGGCTTGCCCAAAGGGTGGCTGCATTCATGTGGTGCTTGCTTGAGCTGATTCTCCCATGCCTTGCTCAGGGTGCAGCTGGCTGGTGCAAGGAGCCTGGTGGATCCAACATCACCCGCTCCGGAGTTCTGCCCCCTCCTCTGGCTGCCCACCCTGTTCTTGGACCAAGGGTATCAGCTCCCAAGCAAACAGTTTGCTGCTGCTACGTGTGAGTCCGGTGCACTTGCTTCCACCTTTGCTGAGAAGCAGCCGTGGAAGTGACTCCCAGCCAAAGGGGAGCAGTGCTGGACATGCACTGGTGAAACATTTCCATCAGGCTCTGCACTGAACTGGTGAAACCAAAGTCGGATGGCAAGGGGGCCAGGAGGCACCATCTTACAAAGCCAGGCTAAGGCTGTCCCCTCCCTGTAAACTGGAGAGTCAGACTGCAGCAGAGATGGGAAGGAAGTGGAAGAGACAAAATAAAGTGGAAGATTCAGAAAAAAGTGGCACAAAGGGGAAAAAAAATATGTAGCAGAAAGCACATGACTTGTTTGAAAGCTATTAAGATGGGGTCTTTGGAAAATGATTTGGTGTCTTCTGAAATCAATATGTTCCCATTTAGTTTCTGTGCATTTAGCTAGGGAAGATATCTGTAATGTAAGTTTCATCATTCTTCTGAGAAATAGCCACTGATAAAATTGCTGGGATGCGAAATCCTAACGGGTAAGGGGGCAATATTAAGGTCGCACCAAAATAAAGGGCTGAAAAGCCTTAAAGAAAATGGATCAGAAATTCCCCTGGTAGAAATGTATCCTTATGAGTCAGCACCTGAAATCCGGTTTCTGCTCTAGAAAACAGAACAGCTTGGTGTGCGCGTCTGTCAGGCAGGCGCATTTCACTTCATTCAAACTAGAAAGCATACAGGCAGCTACATTTTTTTATACAAATAGAGCCTCAAATCAGATGGCACCAAACAAGAAATACATATCTCCATCCTGCACGTAGGTTTCTATTCTAGTCATGTGGAGCAAAAGCAGAAAGTTAAATGGGGACAGGGACATTTTTTTTCACAGTGTGGCGTGCAGTTTTTGGAAAGCACGGTGGGGAATTTTTTTGCAGAGGATGACCTATTTGGAACAATACCAGCAACTTTGGAAATGCCACTCTGGAGTTCAGTGAGGCAAGTAACTAAAGCAAACTTGGGCAGGCAGGAGAAGGAAAGTAATAAAAGAGTATTTCATTTCTGACACTAATGGCCGTGCAGCAATCTGTTTGTTAGAGAACGGGTGAGGTGGAAATCTGCTCTTCATCCCTTGAAAGATGTTTTCCCCGGACTGACTGTGGTGCATTAGTGACTATGCTGACTGCATTTCTTCCCTTGTTTTTTGGAGAGTATTGGGTTCTGCAGTGCTGGAGAGGAGTGCAAAATGGCAGCTGGAAAGGGAGGTGGGTGGCAGTGTCCTCAGCCATTCTGATGCCACATGGCACTGCTGCCTTTCCCCAAGATTTTGCAGAGAAGGGTGAGAAGGCAGATTTGGCAGGTTATCAGTCCTGGCACAGAATTTGTGTTTAATGTAAACCAGCAGATAAGGTAGTAAGATTATAATTTTGCTAATAGGTGGAGTCTTAGCACATAGTATTAGTGAGCACAAATAAACCCTCTTCTAAACCTATCATTGTTTGCAAACTTACCCAGAGTCCAGGATCACTGCAGGTGAAGGGCAGTAACAAAAGCAACTAACACAATTTCACTCATCACTCATCCAGCTATTGCAACTCAGCCATGAGATCCGTGTGAAGCAAAATTTATCCCGTAATGTTAAAAATACTGCTGTCAGTTAAAAGCCTGTCTCGTTCAATGGAGCAATACTTATATTTTATTTTACACAGCTAAAGTAACATTTATACAACAATTAAAGCTTACCATTGCTGTAAGACCGAAAATTTCCTACAAATTTTATGTATTCATATGTTGGAAATTCCTTTGGGTTCAAACTTCCTCTCAGAAGATGACAATAAAACTCTAGTTCATTGTCAGCTGGATTGTTAAAAGAAGAAGAAGAAGAAATAAATATACTATTTAAGCTAAACACAACCAATGGTGTCTTCCAACCCCAATCTTGCAACTGGCAGCACAAGAGCAGCTTGTTACCACTCAGGAGTCCTAAACACCAATGTGCTATACATTGCAGGATCAGAGCCTCTGCAAGGAAGCATCTTGCAGGGATGCAGGTTGGTCAGCGTTGTGCCCAGGCCTGCCTGTGGCTCAGGGACAGCCTGGGAGATGAACTTGCCCTTCTCTGACACCACCTCATCACAGGAGTCACACAGCCACAGCCTCGGCGTAGCAACGGAGAGAACTGGCTCCTTCACTCACTGCTTTTTTCTGTTTCGGCTTCTCACAGCTGTTCTACATCTTGTGTTGGAAAACTATGCTTAATTACCTCAAAATATCTATTAAATGAATATCTATTAAATTATCAGCTGCAGGTTTTGTACAATACAGTAGATTGAGCAGCTGTACATCTTACATTATTGTGTGTTTTCTGGGTTTCTACATCTTACCTCCTAGACTGAGTAAGGCTGAGGAAGTAAAAACATTTCTAAGAAAAACAAAATTCAATTTGAAGAAGAATTACAATGGTTTTAGAGGTATTTTTCGACTATAAGGCAAACCAAAGGTATGCCACATTAGCTTATCTCTGAAAAACATCTTACTTGAACAGGCTGAAATATCAATTAAGATGTGATTTGTCTCAGGCGAACGCTCAGTTTCCATCGGCTAACCTATTTTCCTTAGCTGTCTCAAATGATATGATATTTAATAATTAACATAACTGCAAGTAGTCTTAGCCTAGTAAAATAAAGGCAAAGAGTTTCATTTAAAAATAGAACCAAAGGGTCATTCCAGGTGGCAAGATCTTTTTGGAAGGCTATGAACCTAATTTTTTTATTGCACATCACATAAAAAACTCTTTCTGTGGGAAGATTTTTAATCCTGATCATGCTTTTTTATTTACTAGAGAAGATAAAATGAAACTTACTTTTTAGGTAATCCGATGAGGCAGAATCTGTCATAAGCATACAAGAAGATAACATCTTATAAATTTCTGAGTGTTCTTGTTCTGGGAGGAAGTTTAACAAATTCTGATCCAAGACATCACACTGCAAAGAGAAACAACTTTTGAGACAAACAGAAATATCCCAGCAAACAACACTTGCAGAGGTGCGCAACAAGGTGGATACAAAGCCTGTGGCATTTGACAGGAGTTTCTTCACTGATTTCCAGGGACTCCTGACAAAGTCTAAAACAGGAGAAGAACCTGTTGGACAAAGTGAGTGGCCATTTTTCTGTGGGCTGGTCATCAGATTAAATCTCAGCACTCAGCAATTTTTAATGTTTCTCAGAGACCATCAGATGCAGCAGGTATGGCCACGCGATTGAATGATGAGGCCTGGGAGTGGGCTGGAAAATGGGTGTGTGGCTCCCCATACTGCTGCAAAGCTCCATGCACCAGCCTGCTGTAGATCATTGGAATTTGTTCTCTCCCTGACAGAGCCTGAGTTGCAGGAGCAGTGAGGCTGAGAGTCACCCTGAGCCAGCCAGGTCAGTCCCAGATCCAGCCCCTTCCTGGGGGAATCCCCTCAAGTCCTGGGAAGTGCCCTTGGGGTGGCAGGCCTTGCTCCCCACTCCCTGCCTCCTGGCAGGTGGGAGCAGGGAGAAAGGGACCTCCAAACTTTACAGCAGTTAGTCCCCAGGGAGGGGGACTTCACAGTGCCACCAACACAAGCCCTCCCTCTGGCCAGCCATGAGCTGAATGTCCATGTGCCTCCATCCTCATGATCAGCTGGCTTGAACCTGAAATCAGTCCAAAATCTAGGAACTGAGATCTGGGAACAGAAAGAGGAGATGGATTTGTGCAAAAGGCCATGGCTGGCCCAGCGTGGAGAAGACAAAGAGTCTGTCATGGGCTGCCAAGAGGAAGGTCTCCCTATGCTCAGCGTGGTGACTAACCTTACACTGGCAGAGTGTATCTGAAAGGAAGCCTGAGATAAAGCCACCCTCCAACGGCATAGACGTACATCCGTCCCACTTGAGACTACTTCAGGCTGAGCTGGCACACTGACACAGCTTTGTGTGTCCTCAGAGCAGCTGCTATCAGACTGTACAGTCATGTTGAAAAACATGTAGGCTCTGTATGAGACTGGCAAGTCATTAACCATCACTTATGTATGTAAGATTGTGCTTCAGTTTCCATCTGTTTTCTATCCATGCCGGCTTTTTTGTGTGGAATTCTTGTTTAGAGTAGTGAAAGTCATAGAGTAGACTTTAAAAATCATAGTGTGATGCTTTACAAACACCTCTTGATGAGAATATATCGCTTTAGATGATTCAGTTATAAGTGTTATACATGCTCGTTACTTGAATATTCCTGTTGTGAAGAACACTTGAAAATTATTTTTGTGACTTTAGTTTATATCTTATTAATATGAATCCTACTGATACAGTATGTGATAAAATTTTTTTATATATGTATAAATACTTACATACACACATCTGTATACACCTACTATACTTCATAAAATATGGTACATTGTTCATGTAATTTTGTGCATATGAAGAAAGAGCCTTTGACAGGAAACCGCAGTGGTGAGTTCTGTTGAAGGCTTAGGTACAATCTCAGGAATGAATTTTTTCCTTCTTATTCCCTTTTCTAGTTGTAAATGATAATGATACCACCAGGTTAATTAAGCTCCCATCTACTCTGCAGTAACTGCAGGAAGACTGGATATGAGCCATCACCACTCCTCTAACTGAAACTTTTTGTCTCCATACTGTGACCAAGATCCAATTCCAAACCTCTGATTAGTTCTGCTCTGCTGTTTCTGTTTGAGGTGATAGCTGCAGAGGCCTGTGACTACACCTATGGTTGGAGTTGCAAGAGACTTTTGTTCCACACACACCCTCAGAGCAACCTCTCACCCTAAGCACTAGGTATTCATTGGTTTGCAAGTCCTGGTATTTACAGTTTTTGCTGCCATCATGTACCATATCCACAATTTAATATTTGGGTTGCGTCTTCGCTCTGAGGAAGTAGCAACTTTTTTTTAATGAGTTTGAAAAAAATGCTAAGGTTTCTACTTCTTACTATGTTTCATAACTCTTGCCTCTTGCAGAGGTTTGGCACACCTGTAAAACAGTGCAGAGAACAGAATTTCTGGATCTTGTACACATCAACACTCCAACAACACTCTCAAATCAATATGTCAATCCAGAATACATTGCTAAGTCAAACAGAGAGATGGAAGCAAATATTCCACGGTCTCACTGGAGCTGTAGAAAATGTCAAGCAAGCTATTCAGAGCTAATTCTGCACCAGACTCAAAGAACAGACATCTGGTGTCATGGCAAAGAGGTGAGTGGTGAGACAGATAGACAAAGGGATCTGGACAGATTGGATCAAAGAGTCAAGACCAATTGTATGAGGGTCTAACACAGCAACGTGCCACATCCTGCACTTGGGCCACAACAACCCCAGGCACTGCTACAGGCTGGGGCAATGTGGCTGGAAAGCTGCCTGGCAGAAAGAGACCTGGGGGTGCTGTCAGCAGCTGCTGAACACAAACCAGCTGTGCCCAGGTGGCCAAGAAGGCCAAGGGCATCTTGGTCTGTATCAGCAATAGTGTGGCCAGCAGGACCAGGGCAGGGATTGTCCCCCTGTACTCAGCACTGGTGAGGCCCCACCTCGAGTGCTGTGTTCAGTTCTGGGCTGCTCTGGGCACCTCACACTGAGGTGCTGGAGTGTCCCCAGAGAAGGACAACAGAGCTGGTGATGGGTCTGGAGCACAGGTCTTACAAGGAGCAGCTGAGGGATTTAGAATTGTTCAGCCTGGAGAAAAGGAGGCTCAGGGGAGACCTTATCACACTCATACAACTATCTGAAAGGAGGTTGTGGTGAGGTGGGGGTCGGTCTCTTCTCTGAGGCAACCAGTGACAGGACAAGGAGCAATGGCCTCAAGCTGCACCAGGGGAGGTTCAGGCTGGACATCAGGAAAAATTTCTTCACGAACAAGTGATTAAGCATGGGAAGACACTGCCCAGGAAAGTGGTGGACTCACCATCCCTGAAAGGGTTCAAAAACTGAGTGGACATTGCACTTTGGTTTAGTGGGCATGGTGGTATTAGGTCAAAGGCTGGACTTGATGATTTTACAGGTCTTTTCTGACCTGATTCTATTGACAGAATTTGACCATCGGTGCTAAAAATGGATTAGTTAGATGGGAATGGTTTCTAGCTCTAATTGTTCTGCAGTGGGCAGTTCTGTGCCACTGCCTGAGACAGCCACAGAGCATTGCTGAATGAGACAGGCACAGCAGATAAAAGATAAACTACAGTGACTGTGGGTAGACTTGTTAGATGAACTATGTTAATGCAGAGTTATGCTGCTAAGCCTGGAATCTATTCTGCATCTTCAAATCTACGAATCCTTGCTAAGCAAAACTTCAGAATATTCTGAAAGCTAAGAAAGGCAAAGAACAACTTTACCTACATCGATGCTGGTCTGTTCTAAATACATCAATTTCTGCAATAATGGGATGCATAGTTAAAATATTTCTGCAGTTTCAACAAAACAGCTGTACTCCAAAATGGAACTCCTTCCTTGTAATTTCATTGCTTTTACTGGGGGGTGGGTGTAGTGGTTAGGAGGAAAAACTCCTGCTGCAGGAAGAAAAAGCAGAGGAACTAAGCAAACGTGGTCACTAGGAAAGGGATGGTGGAGGGCTACAAATAAGACAGGTTTCTTTCCCAACAACATAAAAAATAAAGATGGCTAAGCACTTCCATGCTGGGATTTGTCCCCTGTATCAACCCGTATGTCCTGCACTGATTCCCACTGCTACCCTGTAACAGCAACACAGCATGCATAACTTTTGTACACTGTAAGGTGCTATGTCCTGGATTTTTCCACCCTGATGTTTACCTTAGCACCCAACGGAGCAGAGCAGATCCTTGAGTTTCACTGGGTAGCCCCTGAGGGGAAAAACCTTCCCCTGGGAGTATCTCAGCCCTGCCAGGGACCTACTAGCAAAGCAGGCCAGAAGGGACAGGGAGGACCCTTCTCAAGAGACTGCATATTCTTGGAGTCATAGTGTTCCATCTGACTGGCAAATGCTAAGAGTTGTGATCAGATTTCCACGAGTTCACTTCAGCTAGAGTCAACCTTACCATGTGAGCTAGACCTCTCCACCTCAACTGACTCCAGCAGTAGTCTCCAGCTCTTGTTAAAAAAAAAAAAAAAAAAAGAATTAAAACAAGGGAGGTTTGTGTTTGAAAAGATTCCATGGAAGTAAGGGAAGCTGTGTTAAAGAGAACTGGATATATTTATTCTCAGCATTGGAGACTTTTATGATTTTAATGACAGAAAAGACATCAGTTTTCTTAACAGGGGCCCTCAGAGAGTACTGCTCTGCATTCTGCCCAGTTTTGGTTTCCTTTCATTGCTCAAAGCAGATTTGCTAAGTATTTTTTCCCTGTTGTCACAGAGGGGAATGAATTGGTATTTTGTCCCTCAAAGAGCGACTGAATTAGCTTACAAATAGATTCTCGAGGTAAACAAAATAAGCCACATAGATTTTCCAGATAGCACTCTGATCAGTTTTAAAACCCAAAAAAAACTAATGGCAAGGGCAACAGAGGACTAATATACCCAGTGTGCACCTAGAATCACCCTCAGATGGGCTCCTGCCCACTGCCATAGCAATTTGCCGACCTGGGGCAAATCCATAAAGAATATGAAATAAAGAAGCCTTTATTGCTTGTTCAGTTGTGGCCTCTGGGATGCTCCCAGTCCCTCTGCATGTGTGGGCTGGTGGGGCAGTTGTTAACCATTACCACCCCAACAGCTCCAGGAAGGTCTGCTCCACCTCCAGCCCTGTCAGGTTGGTCCCTGACTTGCACTGCCATGTGCTGCTTCTATGTGAATAAAAAGTAATGCCCATCTTTATCCTTATTTTGGGCTGGATACCATATAAGGTTATCACACAAGGCATGTCTTTGGGAGAGAAAACCAATTTAGTTTCTGATGGTCCAACTCAGGAATTATGACCCTGAATCTGTCCATGTTCAGTCAGGGCTTCAGATTTTAGGCACAGGGTCTGGAATGTGTCTTCCTGAAGAGGAGTGCTTTCCCACAGCAGATCTACCATCTCCACTAAGAATCAGTATTTGGAAGGGATACCAATGAAACCTCCAAATGATGAAAGACAAGGAAATTTCATGGAAATCAGTAAGTGTATGAAAACCCCACAGCCTGTGTGTAGGACAGAGCTCTCCCCACCCTTGAAGTGAAGCAAATGCTGGAAAATAGTCAAGTACTGGTCTTCTCAACTGTTGAGGATGAAAGAAAACTGAAATAGATAGACTCAGTTCAATCTGTTGTTGCATAGCAATATTTTTGCATTTACCAGGAGCTGCTGCCTTTCATCAAGTTCCTTTTGTCTCAGAAGAAAATAATTTTTGTTCATATTCCAGCAAGGTAGTGTTGTGAAATACATTTGTCTGGGTGGAAAACATAACACATATTTGGTGAAAAACTAAATGAGAGAAAAAGAATTATAATTTTCTTAAGAACATGGCAGGGGGTAGTACAATAATGATTTGGCAGCTAATTTTTTCTCCTGGGCATGTATTTATTTGAGACCAGGATACTGAAAACGAGCTTGAGGATTAATGCGTAATTATTGTGCCATTTCTCCTAGAGCAGCCTTAGCAACAGGAGCAGGGTGTGGAGCAGTCCCTCTGCCCTGCTCCTCCAGCCCAAGGCAGTGCACAGGGGAGTGTCTCCCACAGCAGCACACCGATCACAGGAGCTGAACGGGCCGGACGGAGCATCGGCTGCGCCGGGGCAGGGATGCACCAGCATCGGCTCCTCCAGCACCTCCTGGCAGCACCGTGGGCTCCCCTGGGGAAAGCACAGCTGAGCTGCAGGGAGAGCTCCTCAGCAGCCTCTGGATAACTCCAAATTCAGTGGGGATTTTGTCCTTTACCTCCCTGGGAGCAGAATAAGGCCCTTAACAAGCTTCTCACTGGGCTGCCAGCAGCACTGGTGCTATTCTCTGCTTGCTTAGAAATCAGAGATGAAAAAGATCAGCCAGGTCACCCTGTCCCTCCCCTGGCCAGACTATTCCTGCAGAGCTTTTTCCATTCAAGAAGTGCCTCATAGCAACAAAAACCTGAAGGGTATGAATCAGAGAGAGAGAGAGTGCAGAGCTGAGCAACAGCAGCAGCCAGCATAATGCAGGGACAAACTCCTTCACCACATTTTCAGGAAAACACCACCCCCAGCACCCTTTTACATCTGTTTCTAAAAATGCAGTGCCCAATTCTACAATGTGTAGTGGAAAAGCCAATGCCAGAACTACTCACCGGTAAATGCCCTAGAAGAGGTGTGATGCTGTCAGACACATAGATGATGCTTCCACCTGTGGTTACTGCTATAATGAAGCCATCTAATGCCTAAGGAAAACAGACAGGTCGAGAGTGCTTTAATAGGAATGAGTGGTGTAAACAGGACATCTCATCATATGTTGATCAAAACAGTTTGGCTTCGGCACCATATTGTTATCGAGTCGTAGGAATGTTATCTCAAGTTGCAGAACAGTAATTCTCTGATTTTACAGTCTGATTTAACTTTTACAAGACTCTTTGTAGTCTAGTAAAACCTACTATTGAAGCAACAAAGGGCTCACAGGAACATTTCATGTCTCAGTTTTTAAATTAATCACACATTTTAATAATGCAAAATGACTAAGGCTGGATCCCTTGGAAGTTATTAAAATGAACATTTGAGCTCTGTGTAAATATCAAAGGACGATGAAAGGATGCAGTCCTATCTCAAAATGGTACTTCTCTGCAAACCCCATAAATCTCAGTTTGTATTAATGTAACATTGTATATTACTGGGCTTTCATGTAAGTAAAAGCAATGCAAATGATCAAATAATCCTTAGCCTGAGTTTTAATTGAGTGATTTATTTTAAAGGTCATGGTATTAGATTACTCATTCCAAGAGATATTCACCCTTCTGCAGAGTTTCTTCCTCACTTTGGTCCCATCTTGTGGTAGGCCCCTTCACTCCTAAGACTGAAGGGAAATGTCAGCCTTATCCCCACCCTCTGCACAGGAGCAATTTCACCTTCAACATGAGTCTCTTCTTTAGTCTGAGCTGTCAGGTTTTGAGCTAAGTTTTGTTCAAAATTAAACCTAGATAGATTTTGAGATCTAAGGCAAGATTAACTTAATTTTTCAGGGGATTCTCCTCAGAGTGAACTGAAGTTAGATGATCTTTAGATCACTCTAAGGAGAACACCCCAAAACATTAAGACACAACAGTAGGTGCTCAGACAATATATTAAAACCTTCCCATTGTGATTAGGGAGTCACCAGTGAGGCCCCCAGTCCTTCAAGTGGAGCAAGTCTGGGTCCCTCCTGCCAGTTCCCTGATGTTCTGGAATCAGCATTGCCAGCAGTATTTGAGCAGCAAAGGCACTGCAAGCACGACTGCATCAGAGCAGGGTTTGCCTATACTCCAGTGGCTGTACCTGCTCAGGGGACAGGTGTACTGCAAACAGCCTGGTCAGAGTGCCACAGCCTTACAAAACCATACTGCAAATCCAGGCCTGCCTCCGAGCCAGGCTTGCAGCTCGTCTTGTAAGCCACAGCACATCCTTCCCCACTGCTGACTTCAATAAGGGAAAGAATTCTGAGAACACTGGAAAATGCTAATTGTTTTTTTTAAAAAAAAAAAAGGAAAACACAAAGCCTTGAATAAAGACACAAACATATGTTCCTTTTTCCAGAGAATGCTGAGCACCCACAACTATTTAAGTCAATGGGAATCTGCTGGTGCTTCAATCCTTTGAAAAGCAAGTCAATAACTTATACCCCAGTAGAAGAGTGTGTGTTTAGCATCTCTGAAAACCCTCCAGCTGCTATAGTTAGTTTGATTTTGTTAATCTAGGTGCAGAGAATATGTTTTTCTTTAGTGCAGTACATTCAAGCTGTTTTCTAAAAAAGCATGATAGCTGTTAACCCATAGAAGAGAGCAGTGGTTTTGCAAGGCAGTTGGATCATGCACGTTACTATGGTGAAGGTTGTTAGTTTTTAAAAAATCAGGTCTTTATTTCATATCCAATGCAAATTATACACAGTGACTCATATCAGAATTTTGTGGTAAAATCAAGTTAATGTGTGCATACATAATTCTACTTTTATTTACTTGCAACTGGACATTCCAACATTAAGAGAGCATTTTCTCTTCAAAGGTTTTACTATTGCATCAGTCTTAGATGGACAGAGCCTAATGCCCACTATAATTTGGTGACAGCCTTTTCAATGGGGTAAGAAAAGGCCATTTTCAGGAAAGCTGATATATTACTGCAGTCAATTATGCCTTGAGTCTTTTGAATTAGTGCTTGGAAAAAACCCTTCCCATCTTTTAATAACAGGATGGGAAAAACTTCAAGCAGTCTTGTCCAAATGCTAATAAAATAGCATTAGTAGAAAGGCAAAATAACAGGGAATGATGAACATCTGGCACAACAGGACATCCCAATACCCAATGTTATCTTGAAGGGCATGGAAAATCACAGTAGCAAGAAGGTGATTTATAAACTGGGAAACCAAAAGGGATTGTTTTAATCTAAAATTGTGTAGCATACAAGTAGAATCAACAAAGGCCCAGCCTGTCAAAACAACAGCCAATTTATTGCTATCTGAGGGACGTATTTCAGTGCAGACTGAAGGAGTTATGTGTGTTAAGTTCCTGTGCACTGAGATGGAAATGGGCTGTTGTCAGAGCAATGGGAGCAAAGCCTCTCATAAAACTGGTCCAGGGGAGTCTCATCACAACAAATTGCAATGGCCAAGGGACTGCCTGCCCCTGGGAGCCAGCAACATGCCTTGGCTTTATGCCACTCCTTGGTGGGTGAAATAGTTTCCCAACATCCTTCCCTGCCCATCACCAGAGCCTGGATCATGTGCCATGTTCACATTATTTGTAGGAGGAGAAGAAGCTTGTTCTCAAAGGCCACTGTGGGGCCATGCAACATCCATGTGTTTAGTACAGAAGACCCTTGCTAAAGGCAGTTCTAGCAATTACTGAGAGAGAAAAATGCATTCTATCAACTCATTTGCTTTTCTTTCTGAACCTACATAAACACCATTGAGTTACCTCCCTACAAATCCCAGCTAACATTAAAAGAACCTATGCTGTAATTTAAAAACTATGATTGTAAAATGCTAGAATAAAATGTATTTGATAGGGGCCTTGCAAATCAGAGTGTAGGTGCCAACTCTATCAAGCCAAGAGGAGCTGTCAGGCTTTATCTGCTTGTACAGCACCTGGCACTGGAGGGATGCGACACCATTGCATTTCAGGTGTGAGCCTTGCATAAATATTAGATGATAATAATGCCTTCCAAGAACAGGAGAAAAACGGCCATGTGCCCTTTACCTCTCCTCTGTTTGTAAAAATAAAATATAAGCTGTGATTTGAATCTTTGCTCTGAACTGCTCTTCTTGGGAGTCGCTGCACAGCTTTGGAGGCTGCGGCAGCACAGCACTATGGTACCACTGAGAGGGGAGAGCAACAAGTGGGGACTTTAATCCCTTGTCCCAGTGACAGCTCCACTTGATGGTCAAACACAGCAGTTCCCAAAACCTCATTTTTTGGAACTGCAAATGACAGTTTATTCTAAATGCATGGGCATTTCCATGAGTGCTAGACAAAATTAGGAAAGGTATGTATGCATGTTTACCTCCAACATCAGCTGGGTGAATTCTTCATTGCTGAGAAATGAAGGCTTCCAGTCCTGTTGAATTTCAGAAATCTCTGTCTGTGCTGAGACTTCTAGACAAATAAAACATTTACATCTGTAAAATTCAAATTAACTTCCATCTGCAATACTACATATGAGTTGCTATGAAAAGTGAGAAATAACCTTTGTATTCAAAAATTTCAGTTTTCAAGCCTGAAATATTTTCCTCATTTTTAACTCAAGTCAACTTGTACTGACTTCAGTGGGAGCCTGTATTCACAAGGCCACTGGCCTCAAGCAGCATTACTGGGGTATTGATCAAAAGATAACACCACTTTGCATGAAATTAAAATCAAGGCAAGGATTAGCACGTGTCAAATTGCTATTTACAATCTACAGCTTCAAAACCAGGATGCTAGAGAGGATTCAGCCTATAGCTTCTGTGCCAAACAAGGAACAGCACGAAAGCTCCTTCAGAGGAGCCCTAAAGGGCTGTGACCCCAAACTACAGAGCTATTGCTTCGCTTTCCAAAAGGAGAGCAAATCACGAGCATTTGCAGCAGCTTTACACTGGTGCTACTGTCACCATTCTCTCCCATGCCTACCTTCAGCCACGTGGTGCAGGGCAGCCCAGGAGAAGGAATGGAGCACCAGCATCTCATCCCAAATCCTGTCTGGAGGGCAGGGTCCCCTGTGCTGTCAGCCCATAAGGCACCAAGAGGAGATCTGCCCCACTGTTGTCCAATCCTGACCCCACGGCACCTGCAGAGGGCTTGCTCCCCGAGGGCTTTCCATGGAGTGGTGCAGGCACACCAGAAGAACAACTCACAGTTCTGCACTGGAACTGGGCACCATACTGGATAGCTGGTTGCACTGTTTTCCTTTGGAAACAGTCACTTATGTTAGCTCTGCCTGAGTCAGACAGGATTCTGGGGAACAGCTCTAATTTAGAGAAACTTGAGCTGGTTTAGTTTGCTGCTCACTCTGCTTCTCTAGGAGTGCTCCCTCACTCAGCTCTAGTAGTGAGGGGATGGTGAGCACAGACTGTCTTCTCTTTTCAGCACCTCCTGCTAATTAATCCTATTGATTAACACTTCCAACGCTCCGTATTCAGAGCACATAGGCAAACTGTCCAGAGAAATGCAAATGGCTAAATGATACTAAAGACAGTAAATTTATACGAGTGCCTGTGCATTTTGTCACCGAGAAAGAAATCAAAGCCTCCGTTCAGGCTGTATTAGTGGAGGTGCAGCCGTTTGCTGCCACCAGCCCGTTCCACTCGCGTTCTGCCCTGCCGGGGGCTCTCACTGCCAGCACGGCAACTCTCCACAGACCCCGACGTTTTACACACAGGCTTTAAAACCAGACTAAGGAAAAAGAGTCCATCGGATTTTTTTAGGTAGTTTCAGAATATAGGATACTTTATGCAGATCTTCAGCTTGGAAAAGCTAATGTACATGAAATGGTGGCTGTTGGGAGAATTACTTGAGATTTGGGAGATTCTGTGGATTATAATGAAGGAGGCTGTTTAGGAAGGAAGGAATCTGAGAATTTACCTCCTCCTCTGTTATGACTAAAATCTTGGTTTAGCCTACCAAACGAAAGGGAAATATGACTCAATAAACCAGATCCAAAGCATGCTGAAGATAATCAACATTTTAAAATGCTGATGCTTTGTATTATGTTGTGTGACTACCAACCTCGTTTAAAAATAGATAGCATTTGCTTTTTTTAGCAAGTGCACAAACTCCAGTCACATTTTGACCCAATTGCTGTGGTAGGATTTGTGACTGTTAGCTTTCCTTTACCTAGTTGTTCTTCAAGAAAAAGCACCTTTTGGAGTAAATTATTTGGACCTTCAGCTACACTTATTTTAAATCTTGGGTGATTGTTCTTTGCTTAGCTTTATAATTGAGCATATTCACATCTTCCTTTGCCTTGGGCAGCTGAACAGAAAAAGGTAAGTTACTACTATAATTTTTTAAAAAACATATATAACAATTAAACCTTGCAATGTCCTAGTAATCCCCTCCTGTACAAAACCATAGGTTAATGGTTGGACTCATTGGTTTTAAATGTCTTTCCAACCTAACCAATTCTATTATTCTATCTTGTCTGGGGCAAAAATTCATTTAAGGAGAAACTGCACTCTAATGACAGAACCATTATAAGTATTTCCTCAGTAATATTGACATTTGTGACTCCATTCTGTTGGAAGTCATGATATAAGAATTTTCGTGGTCTTTCCTGTTATACCCAGAGTTCTCCAGAGAGTGCAGGAGGGAGGGGCTGGATGAGCAAAGGTAAGCCAGGTGATGTAGTGCATCATCTTGTGAGATCCCTTTCTGCTCTCTGGGACCAGGAGCATTCCCCACAGTCACCCACTGAAACCTCTTCCTCATAGGGGCAGAGCAGGAGAGCCCCATTTTGAACCAGTGCCCTGATTTATGAGGGAGAAGCATTTGGATTGACCACTCCTGGTGGGTGTCAAAGCATCAGGAAGGCCACAGTGCAGATTCCTCCCACGGAGTACAAACTAGACTGAAGAGAGTAGATCAGCAGGGTCAGAAATCTCTGTCTTCTCGGAAGGTACATTTCTAAGGGACTTAACTGTCACTGGTGCAAGCATTTTAAAAAATAAACTCCTGGCTTTCCAACACTGAACTTCGCTACTGCAACTGTATGCAGTGCACATGTGATGTAGCTTCTGCTTGTGCAAACTGGGTGAAGCATGTCAACTATCTGTGGATGCAATTTGCTGATGCCAGCTTCAAAAACTGAGGCGCTTTCTGGTCTGAGTTTTCTGCTCAATGTGGAAAATTGAGTCCTACACAGTCCACTGAGGAGCTGGGGTGCTGAACAGATTGCTTTCCTGCTTTTTTTTCTGCAGAGAAACTGGGGCGAATGCTTTGTTCTTCTGCTCAGAGTATTGGAAATTTCAAGGAAGGGAATCTTCCCTCTGCTCCCAAATCTCTCTTGTTCAAAGCATCTGTCTTCTTCATGAGTGCTGCAGGGCACTGTTGCCCTCTTTCCCTTGGTTCCTGCCATTTGCCCCCTTCTCTAGCAGGCTGAGAGTCATCTTCAAGTGAAGAGCAAAACAAGGAGATGGATTAAGGCAGCACAGTGTCTGCAAATGATCTTTTTTGATGAGATAGAAAAAAACATCAGATACCTTATGTTGGCACTTTTAGGTCCCTCGAGCCATTCTGATAATCACTGAAGGAAACGGGATATTACAGTAACTGTCTGGCAAGTGCACGAAGAGCTGCACTAAATCTTACCATTGTGTTTCTGCAGAAAGCCGATGACTTTTTCCAGCACAGTAGTTTTGTCCATTTTGCGAGTGTTGCCTGGAAGCATGGAGCTGAGCTCTTTGATGAGAACATTGAACTGATCGCGCCTCTTCTTCTCAGACTTGTTACGCGAAGCCCTGTAGACAGGGGAAAAGAAAAAAAGGATGAGCAGACCAAGAAGGAAAATGATCATGTACCTGCTCTTTGCAATGTATGTACATAAAATTAGCTTGCTGCATGTGTCAGCGTGTGAAGATTGACACTGGACTCCAGCAGAGCTGCAGAGGCCAGTAGGAGGCAACAGTTCCCACCTCCTGCTCTTTTCTTTGAGCCACCTTTAGTGCCCAGCTGGGAGATGGAGGCTCTGCTCACTCCTCTGTGCTGCCTCTGGACTCTCTGGTTGAGCTTATCAGGTCAGCATTGAGCCTGTGGTTGAAAGAGCTCTGTCCCTCTCCTTAGGCATACGTAGAATCTCGAAAATTCATGAAGTCTCTGGGGAGGCACTCAGAGTGAGAAGAAATAGGAACACTGTGACAACACTAAAATTGTCCATAAAGAAGAGTGGAGACTGGATCATATCTATCTGTGCAGTCTTATCAGAAGAGAGGGACCCCAGTCCTGCAGCTGTTTTGCACTGGAGCTGGGTTGATCTGGAGGGACCTGCCCACTTTGGTCACAGGTGCTCTGCCTACCTCCAGGCTGGCAGAGAAGAATCAGGATGTTGTCTGCCCATCATTAAGAACAGAGACTGGAGTAGGAGTTGCTGCAGCTCTCATCTGGTTCATATGCCACCTTGTTCAGTCTCCGTTCCAAGGTCACAAGGACAAGCAGGAGAGAGGGCATCAGCATGGGTTGGGTCTGACCTGGGGTCTTGGAATTGCCAGCAGTGCTTGCCTTTAATCTCTGTGTGCCACTAGCAAAATCACTCAATGTCAGTGCCCCGAGTCTCTAGCTGTAAAAGGAAGACTCTACAGCTTTCTTCACCAGTCTTGTCTGTTTAGCCTGCAGATTCCTCAGAGAGAGCCTGCTTCTGCTGCTGTGTTTGAAGAGCTCACAGGAAGAAAGGATCTGATTTCATTTGGGGTGTTTTGGCACCGTCATAATACTGTCATTAAGGCTGTTGATAATCTTTTCAGCATGCGCACTTTGTTTTTTTAACTCTATGTCAATCTCTACACACGCATTTTCTGACTTGTTCCCGTGAATACGACGATTGTTCGACTCCGAGGTTATCACCTGGACTTCTGTATCCATGTGTAAATAGAAATAAGTATAGCCCAGTAGGTTTGTTTGTTCTTCTGAAAGGTCCTCAAGCAGACGAGATTTGCCTTGTCAATTACGTAAAGATCTAAAAATCTGGTTACATGTAGATGGGAAAGAAAAGCCAAGAGGCCAGTTCTCACTCTGAGTTTCAGTCCCAGCTAACTCTGGCTGTGCCTCAAAGCAGCTCTGGATGCACACTGCTGAAAATCAGAGCAGAATTTAGTCCAGCATCTATATCCTCTGCAAGGACCAGGATAGAAATAAACATTTTCAGCAGAGAAATCACTACAGAGGCTTCTGGATGTTACTACTGACAGAGAGGTAATTTTTGTTTTTCTTGCTCTCAACCCTGATCACACTTGGAGATACACTGGATAGAAGCCAGTGCTTGATTATTTTACAGCTTTGAACACAAGAGATTGGGTGGATACTGCCTGACTGATTTCAGCTTGCTCTTATTACGCTGCAAAAGGCTGTCAGAACAAGATGTGAAAAGCTCCAGCCTTATCCTATTTCTCTACAGTTCAGGGCAACGTTCAGAATACCAACATTTTACTTCCTCACAATTCAATCCTCAGTTCATTTTAAGCTTAAAGAGTCCAGATTTCCCTGAAAATAAAATAAACCACCAACTGTCAATAGGGAATGTGTCACTTTAAATAAAAAAAAAAGGCCCTGACAGAAATATAAAATATCTATTTTTAACACTTGACATTTTATTCACAAAGGAAATATAAAAACTCCTCTAGTGGAAATAACTCTACCAAGATATGAATCGATGATCACAGTAAAATTTTGAAAAGGAAAAAATGAGAAAAAATGGGGAAAAATGATAAAAACCATCCCTGCACTATAGAAAATACTTTTTTTAGTACAGTTATAAATGTGTGAAATAAGACAGTTTTCATCACTTCTCTTTGAAGATTATTTCCTAGCCGTGCTTACTTCACTGCCGGGGCATACAATTACAGTAAGCCTAAACAACCTCTGTCTTAATTCCATGCTACTTGTCCCAGTTCTCCTCCTTCCTTGCTACTCCACAAAGATTACAGCATATTCAAGGGAGGGAGGGGACACAGTATGAATAAAATCAGGGCTTTCAGTGAATACAGCTAAAGGCAATACAGAACAGCCTGAATTCAGAATGATTAAAATCAACAATTTAACAGCCATTTTTATTTGCTTACATATATGCTGCTTGCTGTCTTAAACAGACAGACACTGACTGACTAGAAGATGCTACATTTTGCTAATTTGCAATGAAATGTGACTTTACACTAAATTTCAGATTTCTTTTGGCTGTCCAGTGCAGTGTGTTATATATGCATCAGTGCAAGTAACTGTACCACATACCTTCATTCAGATTCTTAAATTTACTTTTTATTTCAGTGGAAAATGGCAGGTAGTAGTCTTCATGATTAAGCACTTTCTCATGGTTCACTTCAAGCTGGTTTTGGTTGGAATTTAGAATTCAACTGAATTGCAAAAAAAAGTGTTTTAAAATTATATACTATTAAAGCAAACTGAAAGAAGAGCAAATAGAGAAAAAAGTGCACAAAGCACATCTTTCTTTTAGAATTAATAAATCTATAAAACAAAATAGACCTCATCTAGCATCAAAGAACTGAAAATGAAACTATGGCTTCTGAACTCAGAAGATCAGAAAACCTCCCATAGGTCTTCAATGCTCCCAGGTGTGGTGCCATCATATCCACATTTTAGTCCTCAGGTCTTCAGAGTGAAGCTGTGCCTTAGGGAGTCAGACAATGCAGAACAGGGCTCAATTTAACCCGTGTTCTACCTGAAGGAAGAGTTATATATCTTGGCCAAATACTAAACACCTGGCACAGGGTGGGAATGCAAGTGCCTTTTCTCAGGAGAGGATGGATCCCTTTTTCATGTCTGTGTAATACAACCCGTATGTGTCTAATAAATTGCAGCAGATAGACATGGTGTGTATGTATGTGTACCTCTACACACACCTAACCTGAGAAACTCAGCTCCTGCCTTGAGTCCATCCCCAAAGACTTAGGTCCAGAAATTTCCAGCCCATCCTACTTTTAACAGAGAAAATAAAAGGAGAGAACAATTTCTTGGGCTTTTAAACCCCTCTGGTGTTTCTTGGCCCTGAGGGACACAGTCCTTATACCAAATAGAGGGGAAAAAAAAGTGTTTCCCTTGTGGTACAGGACAGGTGAGAGTCTACAATACACTGCAGCAAAATACTCATCAAATAGCTTCTCCTAAGTTTGACTCTCTCTGGAAGAAAACCTGTAGCTTTTAAATGAATCTGACTGGTTTCAGTATAATGTATTAACTTTAGATCTTCATGAAGCATCTCATGATTTCAAACTCGATTTCAACTTTAGCTTTATTTCTAAAAAGCAAAATGAACTTAAATTACAATTCGAAGAAGCAGTTTCCTTTTTTAATTTTTGAGGTTATAATTCTTTTTATGCACCCTGATAGAGGCCTGCCCCAGGGTACGACAAAAATTCCTTCTGGGAACAAACGGCATGAAAACCATACCAGATGGCGATGACAATCGCCGATAGCGGGGATACGTGTTATCCTATTTTTTTCACATATGCATTCATGTAATGATTTTTTTTTTAACTAAACAATTAGCACACAAATATCTTGAAGATGATCAGGCCTTTAGCAGGTGAAGCAGTGCTGCAAGGTGGGCTCCTTTCTGCACCCTCCGAAAGGAAGCAAAGGGAACAGCTGAGCCTGGCTGCAGCCTGTGCTGACCTATATTGGTGAGAAAAAGCTGCGGGGAGGGAAAGAAGCGGAGAAGGAATCAAAAGAGATGAAACTGGATCAACTGCTTGTGCCTGGACTGGAAATACTCTCATTAGAGGGAACCAAGGGGAAAAATGTGGGCAACCCCTGGCTCTCTCTAAAGTAATTAAACTGTGGGCTGAGGCACTGATAACCTCGAATGCTTCCAAACTGCTTTTCTGCAGATGCTGGTCAGCTCTGATAGTTACTAAGGGTTTCATTGCCACAGGTCTTCTGCCTTGAAACACACCTTTTGTCTCCCAACAAAGGGTTCACAATGAAATCCCACCAACCGGGGCTCGATGGAGTACAGGCTGTATGTGAATATAGGTTTGTGCCAGTTTAAGGCTGACTTTTCGTGGTCTTTCTCTGCTCCGAAGGTAACTTCTGGGTGTTTTCATTGCTGTGAGATAGGCATTGATGAATAAATGACCATCCTAATCAGGAAAAAACCCCAGATTTTCTGTTCTTTTTCTTTTGCAAAATGTATTTTAAAAAAAACCCCACAACATTTTTGTATACTCTGGAAGCTCAGATGATGTATTGTAGTGGCAGAAGTATGTTGTTGGTGCTTCAGTTCTGATGTTCTGTAGTAATGCGAAGAAAACAATCAATGCCTTGGCTTTTTTAACATTTTCCACAGGAAACATTGCTAGGTTATTTTCTTCTTACAGTGCAGCCAAGAGTAGGAGTCTGTGAGATGGCAGTTTTTCAAGTCATGTTTGACTGTATTTTACTCTCTTGCTCTTTGATTAATTGATTATGGATAAAACAGCTTCTGCAGAAACAAACAGTATCAAGCTCATCACAGAGTTATAAAAGAAAAGATGCTCACCTCTTTGCCCTGTCTTTCTCATCTTCATCCATTAGATTGTCTAAGCAGTTTTTTCTGTTGAAGGAATGCAAGAATCATTATAAATTGTCATTCTATTAGCTCTATTTGCAGGTTAAGCTCACAGTCACTCTAATTCATTTTAAAAACACAGTGATGATATCCAGGTCAGATAAATGTGTCAGCAGTGCTTTGTGCCACAGTCCTTGATTTTAGGAAATATCCATTGTGGGTAATGTTATTCCTGAGCATTATGCTAGCCTTAGGGTCTCTAGTCAGGGATCAAGGCTCCCAGGCACCACGTGGTGCATCAGCACAGGACAAAACCAGCTGCTTCTTGGGGACTTTTTTGTGTGGAGGTTACTCTCTGCAAACTTGTAGGCTGGATGAGCCTGGGGTCTGCTCAAGCTGAAAAGCATTTTCATTACCCCTATGTCCCCACCAAAATCATCTCCAGTGCAAGAGCCAGCATCCCGGATGCCTTTGGCTTCTCAGGCTGGTCTTCCTACTGGGAGGCTCTTTGTCCTCCTCTGTGGACCTTGACCCAAAGCCAAGAGATAGTAGTAACTCCACTGAATTACACCTCAAATTCAAAGTGTCCTTACAAATCCCACTGCCTAAGCCATGCTGAAAAAACCCAGTCAGACCACCGGCCCAGCCATGCTGGCACCAAGTGTGGGGACTGTGCCATCCCCATCACTCTTTCTGCTAATCTTCACCAAAACATTGTGACCTCGGCTTTGTAGTTCAGTTGCTCCAGCAGTTTGAGCTGTAAGGAGCAAAGGGTAAATTGGGTAAATTAAGTAAATTTGTGCAGGCAAGGCAAAGGGAAAAATACAAAAGCAGCTCAGCTGAAGGATGAGTGCCTCAGAAACACTTGTCACCAGCTCACTGCCCACCCTCCTTTGCTCCATGGCCTTCTGAGAAAGTGACGCTTGATCTGTAACCACTTCAGCCCGAGAAGGAAGCCCTGTGCTGCTGCACCTCTCAGGGCACCTGGCACCCCTGCTGGGTACAAACTCCGTGTGCTGCTGCATCCCACACAAGTATTTTCTGAAACAGCAGCACAATGCCACTGGATATTGTCAAAGCCTCATTTTCAAAGCAGTGGTGTAATGAGAGGCAATGATAACTCTCTTTTTCAGCAATCAATGTTTCTCATTTAACGAGTCCTCAACATGTAAGACATGAATAAAATTGGAGGAGAGGAGGAAGGAAGTTAATTGCTAGGCTTTATTTAAGCCCATGTTATTTTTCACATATGAGTCACACATAAATTTGCCTGTTGAAAGAACATTTTATGAAAAAACAAAAGTGAAAATGTAATGATAGTAAAAACAATGCTTCTGTTACTAGTTCTCTTACAGCAATATTCTACCTGGTCATTACTCAACAGTTAGCTAAGAACACAAAACTACCCCATAACCTTTTATCAAATGAGTTATGAGGAATTAGAGCCACTGGTCACTGATTGGAGGGTAAAACTACTACTTAATGGCACTCAGCTCCTTGATGAAGCATAAATAGGAAACATGAAGGCCAAAGGACTAGTTTTTTTAGTCATAACTGGTGAATTTAAATTGCTGAATTCCATTTTACAGAAAAAAATAACAAATAATACCATGTAGGTTTTGGATGTCTTTTTCAGATATTTTTTTGGATTTGCAAAACAGCCATAGTCAGCCATGACTTTTGACTTGCAAGTCAGCCATATCATAATCCGTATTTTGGACTAGGAAATTGTATAGACCCAGCAAAATTTTATCAACCAGTTTTTTACATATATTTTAGGTGTTTATTTACTTAGTCCCATAATGAAACTGTTATCCTAATAAGTGTGTTTTCAAATAATTCGGGCTAAAATGTAGTGACAATATTCAGTGGGTTTTGTTGTTATTTGCTCACTTATTGCAACCTATGCTATTCAAGGATAGAGAAGGCATTATTAACACGGCAGGGTTAACATTTGGGATTTTGCAGTGTTTCTTTGCTAAACCTTTGCTCAAATCATAGAATCATAGAATGTCTGGGGGTAGGAGGGGACCATAAAGGTCATCCAGTCCCAATGGAGGGAGGACACCTTGCACTAGACCAAGTTGCTCAAGGTCTTACCCAATCTGGCCTTGAACACTATCAGGGTTGGGACATCCACAACCTCCCTAGGCAACCTGTTCCTGTGTCTCAGCACCCTCACAGCACAGCACAGCACAGCACAGCACAAAATGTTCTGTTGCATGCACCCTTGTTGAATCTAGGGTATGACAATCAAAATGGGGCAGTATCAGCAGCAGAAGTCACTCTCCCTGAACCCCTAAAGGTCTTCCTCTGCTGCAGTGAGGCTTCCTCTGGTTGTAATAGGCTCCCCATAGAAAGCAGGAATATGAGGACAAGGGTGCTGAGTGGCTGTGAAGAAGGATGGGGGTGGCTGAGACAGTCAACATTGGTGCTGCTCAGCCCTGGCTGTTTGGGAGAAGCACAATGTACCTAATGGAAAGGGGCTTCCTACAGCTGTACCCCATAAACCATCAAGAAATTACACTGCCAGGAAGCCTCTACTCTTGAGAGGGAGCAACAGATCTAACTGGTCTGTTCTGCCAAGGATTTGGCTAGATCTGTAAAGCAATTCATGGCCAGCTTCCAGTAAACAAGGTTTCTCACTGACTGACATGAAATTCTGGACCTGCTGTGCTGTTGCTAGCATGAGACAATATCTAATTGTCATTTTGCTTCTGTTTGCTCACATGGCAAAATCTCTAGAGCATCCTAAACATTGCTAACAGGGTTTGCTAATACATATGTACCATAAGAAATTAAAACTGTTCTCAATAAAATGGATACATCAGAGTATACAACTGCTGTGAACTGGTATTGCCATCCCTCTCCAGAGCCCCACCAGATGCTGCCTTGCACCTTGATGGAGAAACCCATGGCATGGAGCTTAGGTATGTGCTTAGTGCAACCTGCTTGCTTTATATTATCCTCCCAGTCCCTCAGCTGTTAAAAGTCCTGAATTGCAAACTGGAAATCTACTGTCTCACCCCCATCAGTGACTGGTTTAGGAGAAAATTCTGACTCATTGCAATGGTGGAGGCAGGCGGTAAACACCAAGGCTCTGTGCCACAGCTCCCCTGCAAAGAAGTGACATCGAAAAACGAGTGGCACAAGTATTTCTCAAAATGTGGAGAATCCTTTCATGATAATAAAGGGAATTTGGAAACCTATAGGAAAGAACACCACATGATGTAACTCCTGCTGGCAGAGTATTTAACAGTGACAGTTACATTCGGAGCTTCATTACTATCATCATTATCATCAAGGACTGAAGACTATCACTCAAAAAGATGGGAACTACCTGGAACAAGGAGGAGAAAGCTCATGTACTCCCATCAGGGTGGTACTCAGACAACACACAGAAAGATGCATATCCACAAGTAGGGAAGAATGGCATTTTGGAAACAAAAGAGTGGCTAAAACTGTTAACCATGTACCCCTGGCTCAGTTATCAGATGGAGAATTAGAGCACAAACATCCCCCCCCATTCATTCATACAATGAATAGTTGCTTGGGAAAGAAGTAATTCAGGCAGAGTGCCAGCTCGCTCCAGGGACTCTCCAGAAGAAAGGTTGCACATGTTTATTTTGATACAGTCTATTCCCAGTGGACACAGAGCTTGCACTATAAAAAATCATCTGGCACTGATCACCTTATCCTGTGCTAGAAACATGTATTTTATTGAGCTAAGCTACTACTTTTCTGGGCTGGTGAGGTTCATTTCATTCCTTCCTGCCCTACTGCTCATAAGGATATGCTGTAGACACTCAAATGTAGGTAATCAAATGTAATTGCTGATTTCCCACTAAGTTGCCACAAGGCCGGCTAATAGTTCCAACAAATCAGCCTGATATTTAGCAAGAATTTTTAATCATATTCATTTAACTCAGCTGAATTAAATCAGAGATGTAGTTTCTTTCAGAGGTCCTGAGATGTGTCTGGGGGACCTTAGTGAGAAATCAGTGTTTGTGCTTCCCCAGCCCTTACGTTTGGCAGCTCGAGGACAAGACAGAGCTCTTCCTCCTCTTCCCTCTCTGGCATGGTGGGGTGTCTGCCTCCATCACCTCACAGGTCTGCCTGGGTATTCTGCCATTTGTCCTGTACAGGTATGGTCAGCCCAGGGGAGAGGGCTGCTCCCACCCACTACAGACATACCTGAGCCTTGCACCTCCGACCTCACCCTTGGACCACTTGGGATGCTGGTACAATACGACCATCCTAAGTAAAGATTATGATATTGCACTTGGAGAACAATCCTCTCAAAGAGAGGGGATGGGCAAGGTATGGAAAACTGGGGTGCTGGGATGAAACACCTTGAACTACCTTCTGACCTCTGGGCAGACCCTTCCCAACAACTGCTATCTTTGTGAAAGAGGAAAGAAAAGAGCAAACAGGGTGTAGGGCAGACATGCTCCCATGCCTTCCAGACACATTGCTCAGCCTCCAGTGCCCATCTCTGCTCAGCATTGCTTCTGCTCTGCCTCAACGGGGAGTTACTCTCCCATCCCCTCTTTGAAGGGGAGGAGAAGGCTGTCAGCAAAGAGGTCAGTGTTACACAGGAGGCACATGGGTATGTTTGGTGGGGTTCAGGATTTAAAGGCCAGATCCAGCCATGCATGGCATCCTGTGCTTAGTGAGTAGGATCCAATACATAGGAAGAAGGCACCAAAAGAGAGTAGAGGCTCTGGGCATGATCCAGGGGCACAGTTTCTGGGCAGCCACTAGCACAGGGGACAGTGTAGCTTGGTTGCTGTACTGGCATCTCTGCCAGGTCCCCTGCCCAGGGATGATGAGCAAGGTCTGATGGGCACTCTGGTAGTTCTGTGGCACCGTCCCGTGGCTGTACCACAGTGTGGGTTAGATGGGGACTTGCCCTCCCTGGGCAGCACCACTGTGGCGAGGAACTCTACCTGCTTCCTCTCAGCTAAGCACAGCTCTGAAATGAATCACACTAACAAGTGAAGTATTTCCCTTCCAAGCCTTGCTGGAAGGCAAAGAGAAAGATCAGCAAATGGGAAGCAGTAGGAAAGGTCACTGACTGACAAGCAAGAAGTGACCATCTGACCATTTTAAACACCTAGTTCCAAGTTTCTGTAACATGGATGAAGCACTCAGATATCCCACCAGGAAGGCTACAGTGTGAACACACAGCAGGAGGATTTGTACAAACACAAATCAGAACAAATCAACAGATTCACAGACACATCAAACTGAACTGTACCGCTCTATTCTCTGTTTTTTTCAGATATAAACCTATGAACTGTTACAAGAACATGCTGGAGTCTGTAATTAAATATGACACATTCCCAACCATAGCAATAAAAATTGATTTATCAAAATGTGAACAGACTAGCCTTTAGAAAACGTACCATAGTAAAAATTCACTTCCCTGATGATTTACATTGTTATTTGAGAAAGGTATATGTCTTTTCCGTGGGAGAATAGCAGTCTGGAGTTACCACGGGTCATGTAATGCTGAGATTGTTATGGGAATTGCTGTTTTTAGGAGTAAAGGAAAAATCCAGAAAGAGTTTTAAGTGTCCGGCTTTAGAGTTTTTGCCTGGCAGTGTACAGCAAGGTCTTCCTGCATTCAGTAGGTTACTACATTTTGTTTACAATAGAGATGTTGTTTAGAGGCTTCAAAAAAAGAAAAAAAGAAAACTTTTTGAGAAAATACTGGACTTCATGAACCTCATGGGCTGCTTCATGTTTCATACATATGTGTACAATCAATCTTTAGATGGTAACAGGCTTAAAGCAAAACAGACATTAAAAATAATCCACATGTGGACAATAAAAATAGTGGAATTTGACAGAAGTTAATGCTCCACTCTTCTGAACTGGCGATGACAGGAAGATGCTCACAGGTAATACAGCTGAGTATTAAGAGATTATGATGAATAGAAAAAAAGTCTCAGAGCATATTCTGGTTTTATTCTTTATAGTATTTCCGTTTAGTGGGAAGGGGTATTATTTCCCACATGTCAGAAACCTTGCACCTATCGCCGTGTGTTAGACAGCTCGGCCCTCCTCCCCTGGTGCCGGCTGTATTTTGGCGAGTGCAGCCCGCGATCCCTCGGTAGATGCGGTGTGATTCGCCTCGGTTTACGGCCGGAGGGAGCCGGCTGGCGTCACAGCGCCCCGCTGGAGCGGGGCCAGGCCGAGAGGCATCTTTTATCTCTGGCTTGTGAGCAACCTGTAAAGTTTGGAGAGCGTTTGGATCTCTGATGGAGATCAGCACACACACGCTGGTTATCTTCCCCATTGCTATTATTACTGCTGAATGACTGAAGCCATTCAGACTTCAGTGCACAGGCTGTGAGTCCCATGTTCAACCGCTGCTCTGCTCTCCCCTCGCACGGCTGGAAACAGAAAGGCAAACAAATTAAACTAACATTAATCAGCAAAGACTGCCATCTGTATAACTCAGAGCACTTCTCCGCGTGCCCGTCCCCTTCCAGCAATGCTAAACAGGATTAGCCTTCCGTGGGCGGATGGGGAAAGTAGGTCAGTTCGGTAACATCGCTGTGTGATGAACGGAGGAGGATGTGACTGCAGTGGTCTGCTGGCAGCCCTCTCGCCTTCTGTATGAACTAGGAGATGAAGCACCTGGGCTTGTCATGGGGCGCACGGGGTGGCTCAGACCCTGCATGGTGACACCTGACATTTGTGGGATCAGGGGTTTGGCAAAGCCTGGCTGATGCACTGGAGTTAGTGGGTGCATTTCAACAAGGAAACTGAGGCACAGGACAGCTAAATGCTTAGTTATTACTAGTTTGTGTACAGCCAAATATTCGTCAAAGCTTACATATAAGCCGAAGTGGCAAGAGATGGTAAATCACCTGACGGAGGTAATGTCTTTCTGTATTGACTCCACTGGGTATGTAGAGATGGTGGCAGGAAAGCCAGAGCTCACCTGAAGTGACACCTGCAGGGCATGACAAGGGCAACAAGAAGAGCCTCTGCTGCTACATCAGTAGTTAAAGGTGGAACAATGAAAGTGTGGGACTGCTGCAGTACTAGAGGTGTGTAAGGGGATGAATTAGTGACAGCAAAATGGGTAAGGCTGATGCCTGCTTTGAGGCAGTCTGCATCAGCAAGGTCTCCCAGCCTCCGTGTTGGGAGCAGGGAGGAGCAGAAGCACCAGCAACAGGTAAGGATCAACTCAGGGAACTCGAGGAAGCTTGAGGGAAGTCGACAGCACAAGTTGATGGGGATTGACTACTCGCCTTGTTGGGTGCTGTGAGACTTGCTGGGGTCCTTTGCTAGGCTGAGCTCTCATTTTGAGAGGTTGTGGAGGTGGGGGAGATCCCTGATGCTTGGAAACAGGGCAAAAGGGTGATCCAGGGAGCAGCAGGCCAGTCAGTCTCACTTTAGTCCCTGGCAAATCATGGAGAAAGTCCTGTTGGAGCACAGGGCTGGGCACATGGAGAAGAAGGTGATCACAAACAGCCAGCGTGGATTTACCAAGAATAACCTGACTGCCTGTTATGATGAAATGACAGGATCTGTGGATGGGGAGAGAGCAGTGGATGTCACTTATCCTGGCTTCATGCTCAAAGGCAGGGCTGCCGTCATGGGGGAGACTGAGACGCTGAAGGGAAGGACAGACGTGAAACCTTATGAAATTCAATGGGGAAAACTGCCAAGTCCTGCACCTGGGAATGAAGAGCTTGAACTCTGATACAGGCTGGGGATGGACTGATCAGGGAGCAGCTCTGCAGGAAAGGCTCTGCGAGTTCTGGAAGGCAGCAGGCAGCATGCTGTACATGAACCAGTGGCGTGCCTTGGTGACAAGGACTGCCAACAGGACCCTGGGCTGCATGGACAGGACTGCAGCCTGATCAAGGGAAGGGTTTATGTCCCTTCACTCAGCACCTGTTATACCACATCTAGGGTAACGTGACCAGTTTGGGGCTTTCTAGGACAGAAAAGACAGATTAACAGGAGGAAGGTCAGTAGCATCACCAGTGGTGGAGCCTGGAGCCCTTGACTCATGAGAAGGGGCTGGGATAGCCAGGCTGGCTTAGTCTGGACAAGAGATGGCTTTGGGGACACCTAAGAGTCCTCTCATTGCCAAAAGGGGTCAACGAAGAACCAGTGCTGGACTCCTCATGGTGGCGCAGGATGGGAGAGTGAGAAGTAACAGGTGTAAGTTTAAAGAAGAGAGAAGGAGCTTTCCTCCACGAGGACAGCCAGGCAATGGAGCAGACTGCCTGGAGAGGCTCTGCCATCCCCATCCCTGCAGGCCTTCAAGACCTGACTGGGAAAAACCCTGAGCAGCCTGGTCGTACCTCAGAGCTGGTCCTGCTTGGAGCAGGAGGTTGGACTGGAAACCTCCTGAGGTTTCAACCTGAATTCAGTTTCAACTTGAATTGTCCAGTGATTCTGGTTCTACGGAGCTGGCTACACATCCTAAGCAAATCAGTCCCCTTGAATTAGTTCCTATGTTATATAAGTCTTGAAATATATTTTATTATGCTTTTGGTCTCTGTATTAGAAATAGCTTATGCACTGTCTCCCTACTTCGACATCCCTCCTGCTTTATAAACAGATACACATCTTAACATTGTATGTCTTTATGTCAGGTGTTTGTCATGCCACTTCTAGATGTTAATTTAAAAAAAAATTCACTTTATGATAGAACTAGCCAAAAAAAAAAAAAAACAAAAAGGAAGAAAAAGGCCTCTCAGGCGAATGGCCCTTGACTGTAAAACTTGTTTTTCTTCTTTCTCTACTTCTCATGTTCTTAATCTGTTTTAGGTATTTATAAAACTTTAATCCTCATAGTATCAGAAGTCCCGAATGTACAAAGACTTTAAAATGTGCTTAACTCTATACCGCTATAAGAAGGCCCTCATGTATGTGTATCTTTGCAAAATCCAGGTCAAAATGGGGAGGTAGAACTGCACAGATTATTTTGAAATTATTAGCTCTGAAACCTTCCCTTGAAAAGGGTCTCAGTGAAGTATTTGTAGTTGTAAGAATCTGTTTATGTTCCTCTGCAAATGTTTAACTAAGTAGAATAATATAACATTTGACCTATGATCTTCTGATAGACAAATGCTCAGCTGATACAGGCAAAATATGCAAGTATAATACTATAAAGATTTATTTGTCAAAAATGAGAGGACTTTCATTTTGTTTGGCATGGACCACCTGGGAAACACCAATGCAAGCAGAAAATTAGTCTTTTTCAATGGGACTGTTATCAGTCATTCTGTTCGTTTTCTGGCAGCAACAGTCTTGACAAGATCATTTTAATCCTTTCCATATGATTAAACAGGCTATGGTGGCACTGGAATGTAAAGCAAGATGTCCAGGAGCTGACGTAGTTTGGTCTCACTCCCCCCACTTCTTTGTTAAATGTTTATGGATGGCTCTCAAATAACCAAATCAGTCTTCTTTTAAAAATTACTTCTGGCTCTAGAAGTAATTTTGCTAACAACAGAAAACTTTGTTCTAGAAAGAAACTCTGAATTTTTGACAGTGCTATTCAATAAATTGTCACGATTTACACCAGCTGTGATCACCCCCTCCATACCTAAGATGCTGAAATAACAGACTACATGTTTCTGTGGCGATTTCAGCAGGAAAGCAGAAACTAAACATTAAGCCAAATTTCCTTCAAGTTTTAGGCACCTATCCTGACGTGGCATCTCCCTCTTCAATAAACAGGACCTAGGGTGAAGGGCTGTCTTCTCTCAGTGTCCTTGCCCTCTCCCCGCCCATGTGGGATTTGTTTCCTTCTTCAACCAGCAGGAATTGGAGGGCCAAGCTCCAAGGAGCAGACTGGGACTTGAGCCAGGCAGTGAGGGCTCTCCTTGGCCTTCCCCACCCTCATGGGCACTGCAGCACGGTGACACCCATGGGTGCTCAGCTGCTCTGCCATTGATGGGGCTGCAGGTGGGAGGCATGAGGGGACAATCTGACTATTCCTGCAGAGACCCTGCAAGACAACTTCCCTGCCCCGTGCAAGAGGCAAAGCCATGGCCTAAATCTGCTGGTGTACTGGAAAAAAATCCCTATACAATCTTACAGAAATAAATACAGATATCAACACCAATAATCCCATCACTTTTGTGTTAACAGCTTGATAACACATCTGTTTATAACTCACACACTGCACTAAATTTTCTGCTCTATAGTAACTATCATATCCCTGTCAGCAGAACTGAATATTTAATCATCTGGGGAGATGAATCATGAAAAGCTGTTTGGGGGAGATATTTTTAAATGGACAATTTGTTGTCATTTAATTTTGAGAACTTGCTGTTTCTTTCTTTTCAGAAAGGACCCTGCAAGCCTGTGACCATACAGATTATTGCTCTGTACTGCTTGCTGTCTCCCTTGCAGGCAACGTAACCTACAGAGTTTTAAGGTCATTTCTGACCAGAGCAAGGCAGGAGGCTTCAGGGTTTGCCTGGGCATCACTAAGCCTAAAGACAGCAAGGATAGAGACAGGCAACCTGCCTGATTGCATGACACTTTGGGGAGCAATGTTCTCCAGTTGCAGTCTCCCAGTTTTGTGTCTGAGACCATAAACCTGCCAGGAGTTCAGCTGCAGCATCAGATCAAGGTTGCACCTGTATTTTGTGCCATCTTGAACATTTATACTCCTGGGGTCCCTCCTATCTCAGGCCAAGCCACACTTGAGCTCTTCTCAGACCCTTCAAGCAACCAGTGGTTCCCACTTCTACAATGATAAAGTTTCTCCAGCGTGATGTAAAATTCAAATCAGGTTTTACAAAATGAATCTCTAAGGAAAAAGGATAATTATTAAAGAGGTTCGTTAGTGCTTTGCAATCTTAATTATGATAATTATATTTTTGTAGCTAATATAACTGAACTCCTGCTTTTAAATCCCATTAATGAGCATTTTTAATCCCTCTCCTACTGGGCCAACAGAACCATAATGTTGAACTTTATATTTACACAGGGCACTATTTTTAATAAAAATGACTCACTGTTTACTGAGGGTTTCCATTCCCTTTTATCTGCACCTCAAAGGTGCACCTTCTCCCAAGACACAGGAAAGTAAGAAAAGCAAAGATGGATTCGGCAGCTTGGGCTCAATTTCCCTTCTTGGCAACAAGAGGGCACAGTCCTTGAGCCAGGACAGCTGTAGACTGTGGGTATTGGCTGCCATCAGGAAAGTCAGTGACACCACTGCTCCATTGAAAGCACAGATTTAAAGTTCTTTCCATAAACAGCCCAAGGGTTCATCAGCTCTGGGTCCTCATGTGGACTTGAACAAGAGCTCGTGCACCACCCAAGCAGGCAGAGGATGTGACCCACTGCCCGAAACAGAGACCTGTCAGGTGGAGACAGCAAAAAGTTGCACGGGATGACTTTGCCATACTGGAACAGTCCCGTGGGTAAGCGGGATACTGAGGGGTGGCAGGAGCCATGCCCCTGTGGCCAACAGTAATTGATGACCAGGGGAAAAAGTGGCAGCTGGGGGAAAAGGTCTAAAGAAATCTCAATTAGAAAAGAAATGCCTGAATATGCAAACTATTAGTCCTGTGTGTGAGCAGGAAAAGGTATCTCCCCAACTTACTAGAAATCCTAAAAAGTGCCAGCAAGGGACACTTTTCAGTGACTCAGTATTTTCTGGATAAAGTTTATAACCCCTGATAGAGAGGAATTTGCTGCTGTTTCCTACGTTATGACCCACCACCACCACCCAGGTGCAATGAACTAGTGGAATTTTTTTATGAGTCTGTTTGCAGACAAATATTTTACAGTTATCTAACAGAGAGAAAAAAGTAAAGGATCAAAGAGGGAAGAGCATACGAATCCAGATATCTCAATAAAGAAATTAAAACAATAAAGCATATATTGAATATCATCTGCCCATTAATCTCTGGAGTAAATTCAGAAAACTAATTAAAAGCTTCTACACAGATAAATGATAAGCTTCTTTATTCAATGAGCTCAACATATGAACAAATATGTTTGTGTTGATATCATCATTATTAGCAATTGCATTAAAGCAAATGATTTTTGCTGTGCTACTGGGAATACAGTGATTTGAAAAACAAAATGTTATGAGATGAAAATTCAAACCTTTACTGTACCGAGCATATAGCATTTCCTACATTTCTTTTTAGTTCATGGTAACTCTTATGGGTCAGCATGATAAAAAAATACAATGTAAAGAAACAACTCCAAAGCCAGTACAGAAACAGGAAAAATCTCTGCATAATCGTTCTCCAGTGGAAGGCCAGCTTTAAGGGCCGATATCGCCTTCCCACATGGGGAATTCTCTAATTCGTCAGTTCTTCTGCACCTTGCGTCCCTTTTTCTGCTATTGGCTTCAGCATTCTCAGGGGATTTTGTCTTGAATTTTAGAGGGAGGTTTTTGCCTCTTCAACCGTAATTGATAGATGTTCTATTTTTGTGGTGCAACGCTGCTGTGTTACATGATGTGTGTGGCGGTGCTGCATGGGGAGCTTGCAAGGCAGCTAGAATTGCTCTCTCTTGGTCCTCTGGGAATGAACCCCATCCCAACCATCCCTTTAGATAGCTGTGACTTGGAAAAGGGGATTCTGAAGAATACAGGTTTACAGCTTAAGCTGTGTGTTCAATTTAAATGCAGAGCCTGAAATAATTAATATCAATACATAGTCAGTTTGGAATCTGATTATTTAGAATCAATTAAAAATGATCTGGCTCCAGAATTAAGATATCCTCTTAAGGATCCTACACAAGGAAATAACTTGAAAAACTCTGTATTTTATCCATAGTGCATTCCAGTGATCCAGAGCTGATTAGCATAAAAACAGCTTTAAACTGATGAAATGCAGGAACAAGAGAGAACTGTTACTGCTTTTATTTATATTTTTTATTCATACACCAACATCTTCCTACTTCATATTGTACATTAAACTCTCCCTATTGACCAAAATGAAGCAAAGATTTTAAGAAGTCTCAGGCTAATGTCCTCTTGAACACAGGCTAAATGAAGGATACAGTCCATAGAGTGTAAAGTGCACTTAGATTTTAGCATATTCACTCAACTGCGGCAGTTCAGAAACAGAGAAGTCATTAAAAGCCCCACAGCAAAAGATCAAATTATGCCTCTGCCAGATATTAACTTTGAAAAGGAATAGAGACAGTCTGAAAACCACAGTGAAATACTGATGTGCTGATTCACCTCGCACTTATGTACTGCATGACTTAGAACTGCAAAATAATCTCTGTTCTGTGCCAAATGATATTGGGAGGAAAGCATCTTTTGGCTCTGATGGGTGCTGCTTTCCACTGATAATGTGCATTTTCTCTTTCCACTTGCAAGGAAATTTGTTGTCAGAATCTCAAGTTGACTTGCTATTTTTTTTGCCATCTGTGTCAAATATTCATATAGGCACATTAAGTGTGTGTCCATGTCCCAAAGGGCATCAGTTGTTGCACACCGTTTCCTACCTTTTGTAATTACCAGGGGAAAAAACTAGGAAGGGGGAAAAACCTGACATAATTCTAGATCTCAACTCATGCTGTATCACATTTTATTTGCGTAGAGTGCCATAGCCATTACTGGAGCACCACAGATGAAAAAATAAGACTTGAACCCTCAATGCACCATGAATTTTGCAGATAACCTAAAAAATTTGAATTCAATACCCTGCAGAAAATGAGGTACTTTACACCCCATCTATTCTGTAGCCAGTACTATGACTGCAGCCCTTGAAGCATTATCTGATCTGGCTGTAGAGATGTAGTTAAGCATCAATGCAGCTCACCATACATCTGCTAGTTTACGTATTTACCCAGTGTCACCAAAAAGAGCTTGTGTAAGGCAGCTCAGTTTGGGGGAGGGCAGGGAGAGGGAAAAAGAGGAAAGAAAGAGAAGCAGTTGTCATGGAGCTGAGACTGGGGCCGGGTTGGGTCCTCTGGCTCACAGTCTCGTGAAGCAGCTGGGAGAGGTAAATCACAGGGCTATAGGTTGAGATGAAGAGAAAAAGCAAAGTCCCATGTCCTGTTTCTAAAATTCTCACAGCAAGAAAGATCCCAAAGGCAGTTTTGGGGACCCTAAGAAAAAGGCTGTTTTCACTGGATGGATTGGGAAGTTTATTTGCAGAAATGCTATTGCTCCTCTTTGTTGGTTAGGTTTAAAGCAGTCTCAAGGGTGGCCATTGAAACTGCAGCAACTTTAGAATCTGTGAAAAGATATTAATTTATAGAAACTGTGCCAAAGGTAGTATAAAATTCGATGTCACAGCACTTCACTTTGAAAAATTTATACTTCATCCTACTGCCACACTATTTTGGGGGTATTCAGGTCTGGGGATCTTTTGCTTTTAAAAAAAAATTCCTAGGTTCTCTGTGGATGTTTTTTACCCTCCTCATCCTCATTTCTTTAGATACTTCAAAAGCCAAGATCCTGAGAAAACTTTTCTGCTGGTTCCTATTGTTTCCTACTTCAAGTGAAAAAGTACATAATGTTAAATCTGAACACCAAGACTGTGAATGTGTAAACTTCAGAACTCTAAACCTTTCAGTCTGTGCCAATGTAAACCACCTAAAGAACAGAGAATTAAGTACACTTTATCCTCTCTGACCATGATTGAACATGTTCCAGTCCTAAAATCTGCTGCAGGGAGTTGCTCAAATCCCCCAAAGCAAAGTAGGGCTTTTTCAAATAAGTGTGAAAAAAAGAGGGACATCCTCATCCAAATCTCAGCCCCAGCCCTTTTGCTCTGTTCTTTGAAAATTATCACCCTGCTGTTTCAAACCACCTCCCTCTCAAGGACATGGGGCAGAAAAAAATAAAGCCTATCTTTCCTAAGCAAAATGCTCCATATTACCTAAATTGATGGGAAAATTGCACAGAAAATTCAATAAGCACGTTTGCAGTGCACATTGACATCTGTCTGCATCACCCACCCTTTCCAATGTTGCTCCATTAATGTCTAACTGCCCTGTATTTTTAGAAAAACAGCTATCTTGGTCCAGCTTCTGGAAGCTGACAGGGCTAAGATGTACATTTTGGGAACCCAGTTATGGGCTTTCTGTCCAGCACCAACAGCTTCTCCCTGTCCTGCTTCCCCAGCTGCCCGTGGCACTCCAGGGCAGGACGCTCTCCTCTCAAGAATAATGACCATGGGGACCGTGGCACTGGGCTGCCTTCCTCCTGCACAAGCACACACCATCCCCACTCCCCTCTGCTGTGCTGGATCCAGTGCCTGAGTCAGAGGCTCTGCTTGTGTGTTGGCACTGGGTATCTGGGGGCACGTGAGTGCTGCTACCACAGCCAAAGCCTGATGCACGCCTTGGCCACGAGAAACAGGCATCCCACTGCCACTGCCTGGCCATCCAAAAGGGTTTAAGCTACTGTTAGTCATGGGAAGCTGGAACAGAAGGGCATTAAAAGGCTGTCATTCCTTAGATTTGCTCTTCTCTCTTTATCACTTGGAAATATTTTACGGGGAAGAACCACAGTGCAGTTGCAGCTGTGCTTCAGTTAGTCCACTGTCTTGTTCTAAGCTATTTTAAAACTGACATTATCCTGAGAAATAATGGGAAGTCTTAAACTATACTTCACTGTGTACTGTGTGAAGCACACAGTAAGTTTCTAGGCAGCTGAAGAGCAAGGAGTGAAATGTGGGAGAATAGTTTTCCTGGTATATTTTCTCTCTCTTCATGGAAATGTTGATGTGAAGGATAGTAATATTGCTACTGAATTCTGACCCACATGGCTATAAAGATGCATTACTTGCATCAGTCCAGGAGACAGTTCTCTCAATCTTGCTTCCTGTGCAAATGCAGTTATCTTGTTCTGGCACTTTGCAAAATCCTCTAAATTACTATTAAATTAAATACTTTTAATTTATGAAGGATTTCAGCTGAATTCATATTTCTGTGCCATTAATTATCAAGTATCTTACTGACTCTGGAAAAAAACATTAATAAATCAATCTAAATGAACTTCCATCTTCCCCCTGAACTGGAGATGGGTGTCATCAGTCACACTCTAACCTGAGAAAGTTTTATTTCCCTTGGACTCATCATTCATCTAATTCCAAATCATGTACTGAGTGGGCTCAGGGCAACATTTTAAACACGGGGTTTTAAGCTAGTCATGGCAGTATATTTAGCCACCTTAATATGTGGATGGATTTTCAGAGGTCTGTGATTTGAAACAATTCCCCTTTTGCAGTGTTAAGGCTGATGTTTCTTTGTTTGTTTGTTTTCAGAAACAGTAATTACACTGGTTATCTTTTAGATAAAATATGATTTTCAGGGTATCCTTAGACACAGTGGAGCTCTGGGAAAGCGTACGTGACAGTGGAGGTAGTGATAAATCTGGAACTGAAGGACGTGTGGATGCTTGGGAGGGTAGTTAGTCCAATGGGTAAATATAGATTTAAGTGCAGATCTCTTGACATCCACAATTGAAAATATGGACCTTGACATGCAGTGCTGGTCTTCAGTATGCCTTCACACAGCAAAAAGGTCTGCAGGCATTCAATACAGGTAACTCACAGCCCAAAACAGTCTAAGAAGGACTGTAGTAGTAGAGCAGGGAGGTGAGGTATTTCGGAAGGTGACAGCACTACCAGGGGCACCCTTATTATCCCCTCAAAACAGTGTTAAAGAGTGAAAAAACAAATGTGTTATTTTGGAGACTAGTCAACAAAAGTAGATGTTCCCATTTCATCAGTGTTTCATCCTTCTTTGCCAAGCCCAACACAAATCTTGGCAAAGGAAGGTATTTCATGAAGTTGTGTGGACTGACTTAATGTATTAATCTTCACAGTGACACAGATTATTAGGAACTCAATGATATGTGGAATGTTTTATGATGTGCTTTCACGCTGATAAATAGCTAATCACCATATATTTGTGACAACAGAGCATTACAGAGAGCAGTGATATGTGTTCTGAAAAACACCATTGGTCCTTTTACGCCCTCTGCATAATGCCCTATCATCTACAGCGCTTAACTTTGCAGTCTTGCTTTCAAAACCACACAAAAAACATCATTATGAGAATCCTAACATTTGTCAAAGCCTCCTTTCTCGTCTTTTGTGTCGTTGTTTTTTTTCAGTAAAAGTGCATTACATGCCATTTGACAGCTGGTAATTGTATGTGTATTGAATTAAAGCATTGATTTTAATTTTCAAAGTCAACCTCACTCTCTTTTAGCTGAATGAATTACTTTGTTCTTGAGAGAAAACATTGGTACTGGACTTCAGATACAGGATCAGAGCTTAGGCAGCTTGTCCTCAGGGGTATTTTCTGCTGCTCTTTTGCTGAAATATCGAAAGGTTCTAACTTGCCCATTACCCAGAAAAAAAAGGATAATAAATCTCTCAACAGCTAGCACAGCTCTTAAATTCATAGCTAGCACTCAATATTTTGTGTTGGCTGCTAGGATGATTTTCAATTGTACAGACAAGCAATAACAGACTGGGCAAAGCTGGGTAAAAAACCTTGAAAGAAAATCCAGGTGCTGCTAGGAATTGCATTGACTATCATGGATTGCAATGTATCTTTGGGTCAGTGGTGAAGTACATTAAGAAGGCTCCCTGGGAAACAGACATTCTCTGAGCCCTTCTCCTGCATTACCCCTTTCACAGATGCAGACACTTTTCCTTCTTTAGTCTACTCCTGAAGAACTAAACTGCAGACCGAAGCAGCCACTATCATGTGGAAACCATAGGAAGGAAAAAAAAAACAACACTGCACATCAGAAAGAAGGATCACAGGTTGCCAACCCAAAGAGATGTTCAAATAAAGACCGAAGCTTTGTGTCATGTGTCAGAAGACAGGCTGCTTCTTCTTCTCTCTCTCAAAACCTAAACACCACAAACCAAGTCTTTGACCTGGTTGCTCTTAACATGTATTCAAAGACACCTGCTGTTTCCTTCTTCTTAAACTATCAAACCAATTACTGTGGGCTCAGCCTGGATTTTGCCCCTCTCTGTAGTGCATGAACCTGCCCTCCTGACCGCTCGCATTCCTGGTGAGAACAGCCCCTTTCTGCAGCCATCCCCATCCGGGTGCACTACGGGGGAAATACCATTTTCCTGCTGGCATCCTCCAGCACGTCAGCTGGGACAGGGAAATGAGGCCAGCCTCTGTTCTTACTCACATCGGTGAGAAACAACAGTAGGACCTTTGAAATGCGCGGAGCTGAAGCTCTGTAAAGCTGACCTGGAATTGTGATCCAGCACTACACGCAGAGTCACTGAAATGGAGCTAGAATGACCAAGCACAGCAGCTGCTTCTTTTATGAAGAGGTTTCCTGCTAACTGGAGTCGTGGTTTGGGTGAGGATTTGCCTGCTCAGCACAGCTCCAATCATGCTGCATGCTCTACATGTGATAGAGATGGAATTTGGCTGAAGATTTTTTTTTTGTCATACTGACTGTCATATTTGTTGCGTAGTAGGCTGAACAAAGAAGACCTCTGCTGTTTAAGAATTTATTTTAATGCCATGCCTTGATTCCTCCACACCTTAAGATTCTGCAGACATACTATAGCTTTCCCTTGTTTCTTTATATAGCATTTCAGTGCTTCCAAACAGGGATTATAACAAAATGCAGCATTAGGACTTCATTAATTCAAATTTACAACTAAAAAGCCCCCCAAAACACTCAGAGAGATGCGGCTTATGTCCCATCTCATGCAATTTTGCAGTTCTTCCAGCTTATGTGACAGAAAATGCTAGTCTATTCTGGTTAGTGTGTGTCGTTTTTGCCCTAAGACCTGTGGGGTTTTTTTGCAGCTGTGCATTAAAGTGGATTTTCTCTGAGGCATAATAAAAGTATCACAGTAAAGACATACATCATCTTTTCGACGCCATGTTACGTGATGACATTTTTCATGGTACACTTAGTTTGCTTTTGTCCAAAGCAATTGAAAGTGTGAATGTGCACTGACCTGCTCCAAAGCAATCCTATTAGCCACCAAAAACATAGAAGATCAGATACATCAATTTGAGTGCAGCACAGCATTTATTATTTCTGCAATAAACTGTAGAAGAAAATAAAGTGTCATTTCATTCATGTCTGGCTGCCCTATTGCCACGGTATTACTTAACAGAAGTAAAAATAGGGATATATATGCAAAGGGCTTTTCTTCATCTGGCCCTGATGTCTGTATTACCACCCACTTTCTGGTTTTTAGTCTTATTTGATTCAAACTCTCTACAGCCTTTACAAGTGGAGTATGCTGACTTCTTCCTACTGCTTCCAGGCTTAGACTAGTTCCTGTTACACTGCTTCCATTTCAATGTGGTAAAGGGAGATACTGCTTCAGGAGCTCGATGCATGTTTTCAGATATTTGGCTATCTGCTTTTCTACGAAGAAAGGGAACAACTGATGCCATATCTTCATCATACACCAGAACTTGGGAACCTGGCACTAATTAGAGCCACGGCTGTAATAAAGGATTTTCTGAGAAGTGGCTGCTCCTCGTAATGCAAAGGTGAACCTTACAGCAAAGCTTAGTATTGTTATTACACTTGAAATAACAGGGTGACAGCAGATCTTCATACAGCATGGAAAGAATCATGATAATTACTGGTCTCTATCCAAGGACAATCATGAGGAATTTGGGGAATTAGCACCCTCTTCAAGGAAAAAGTCACTGGTTGCCCTGGGATGATGTGGATTTTACATATGGTTCTTTTGTTACCGAGATTACACAAGCTCCCCAGCCTTGCCTTTGCAAAAATATTAAAAGATTTTAAATGGGCTTTATTCTACAGAGACAGAGTCCCAAATGCTGTTACACAAATAAAGTGATGAATGGGATGCCTATATATCATTTATTTCCTCTTGGAATTGGTGACCTTCCATCAGTCAGTAGTCTCCTTCACAGTCCCTCACTTGTGAATTATAAGTTAATCAAGAGTACAATGGAAACAATGCATCCATGGCCTGCTCGCTGCATTCATTTCTCTCCTCAGGGTGGATTACAGATGTTAAAGTTGTAATGAGCTTTCTTTTAGTCCAGTTTTGACCTCAATTCTGACTTTGCCAGCAAAAATTACTCATGTGAGTTCATGCAAGATGTATTTGGAAAATACACTGGGATCTGGAAGTGGGGGTTGTGTTGCTGGAGTAGTCTAAAAAAGAATATCTCCTTAACTGCTCTATTTTAGGGTAGTGGGTTACATGGAAAATAATTTAAACAGAGAATGCTATTTCACATGTATCCGTGCAGAGGAATGAGTATTTTAGCATATTGCTCCATTTTACAGAGCCTGAGCTGAGTCTGGGGAACTTCCCCTTAAATGGAATGCAATACCTCCACTGGAAGTATTTATTTTCAAAACATAGAGATGCACAATAGCAGTGAATGGAATACCAGGAAAAAAATTATTCTCTTACAGTTGATAATACTAATGGTAACAATGAAGGCATTATTCCCATTATAAAGAAGAGTTGATCTGAAAGGTAAAGAGAGGTGGTAATTAATTTCCTTTAATAGTCACACTGGGATCTCCTGTAGTGTGCAGTCTGATGTTAATAATATATTTTCCCCCCTATAATTAATGTTCATGTTCTGTTCCTGGGGGACTCTTCTCCACTACCCTCAGCATTGTCATTACTTAAGCATGCACAAGCACCTTTAGCACTCTGGTGGCTGCAGTAGCTAATCCAAGCACTGCAGCCCTTGCCTGTATCTTCTCTTCTGTCATGCGGGTGGCAAATGCCATCCCTAGAACATGCAGCCTCGGGAGAGCTGGGAAATTGTGAGGTATTTTGCCCCATCGTGGAGGAATGCGCCGTTTTAAGGAAAACAGTAAGACAACAGAGAGGGAAAGTGTGAGCCCTCTTTGCCTGCTCTGCTGTCTGAGGCTTGTGATTCACGGATGTTGCACCTTGCCTTGCATAAGGCTGTGGCACAGCAGGCTGAGCAAGGAAGCCCTTGGATTTCAGAGCAGCCTGAGGCTCTCATGCCAGCCACCAAGGGCATGGGAAGAGAACGGAGCCAGGGCAGAAGCAGCATGGACTGGGTTTCTTCTGGATGTCAGTCTGTAGTGTAAATCAAAGCTGTGCTGCGCACCAGAGACCAAGCAACATTCGAATTACTCTAAGATCCTCTGATTAAGCCAAGTTCAATGCTCCTTAGCTACAAATGCAGATATGACTCTTCTCAGAAGGCAACAAATCTGAGAGATACTTGTGCTTATAAGGAAGAGCAGGAGAGCAAAAAGCTCAAGAAGACATAGGAGACTAAGTGGTCTAACACTCTACCACTTCCTTCTACTTCCCCGAGATTTTTTACTTGTTTAACTTAGGGTTCCTGCAGGACAAAGGTGCCACAGAAACAATTATTTTCCCTTTACCTGTACATTTCCTTTAGCCTGCTATACAATGCTGATGTGCATTCATCACACTTTAGAATATTAGGCAGAATGACTCTCAACAGACAAGTCAGAAAAGAGAGAACACAACAAAAAGCTCAAACACAGAAACATTTTGTTTCTGAAGGATAGGAGAGATACACACCTAGGAGAACACAGTATTGCATTCAGCTAACTCAAATCACACAAATGCAAATATATTCTGTTTGGTTTTGGTTTGTTGTTTTTAAAAATATGCTGCCTTGAGCAATTGGGCAAAAAGTTTCCACACCAAAATGTTTCTGGAAGTGCTTTATTCCCTCTTATCTATGCACCATGGCTGCCACTACTGCCCAGCACAAATGAGCACTCCCACACCAGCATGTCCAGCCTTACTGGCACCTTTCAGCTCTTCTCATGCACACAGGCAGGCTGACCTCTGCTCCAATACAGGAACTTTCACTTTGGCATTTACTTGTTTCCTAAAACGAGGACAGACACATACCTATGACAGCACCTTTTAGGGCTGAGAAAAGAGCTTGTGCAACTGGTGGTCTGCCTCTTTGTTTAAATGAGTACTCCTTGAATTGCAAAAGCTTTTCCTGGAGCAGCAGAGAAAGCTAAAGAAACCCTGAGATTCACTTTCTTCATCTCCTCTCTCTGACCTTTCCTACCCTCATTCTTTTGGTTCTCAGCACAAGGAAGAGTAAACAAGTGAAAGACAGAAGCAACACCATGTTCACAAACTTTCCTCCCTAATTTCACACTTACTTTACACCTGCATCCTGAGTCAAGGATATCTCACTGAGTTCTGCTAAAAGTGTAGTCTACCCAGAGATTTAAATATTCTGGAAATGACTGTAAATATAAAATGTAACAGATTTTGCCTTTTTTTTCCCTTTACGGGAAAACTGAAATATCAGCAGTCTCACTTTAGAACTAATTTTTATTTACTTCTTTAAGAATAAAAACCCTATTATGCCAAATTTTATTAGCACATCTAGACTACTGCCAGATATAGATCTAAGAAAAAGGAAAAAATCCTGGCTTGTGAATGCCACCAAAATTGTCCAATACTAAAGACAGTGGTGTAATGACCACAATGTACTAACTGACATTTCTTGCTAGTTGAAAAATCTGTAAAGCAGTAAAATGACTAAGTAAATAAAAAGAAAGATGGAAATCGAGGGCACCACTATCACTGAGCCATTAACAAGAAGGTTCCATGAGATTCAGAGACGGGAAGTAGGCAGACTTAAGGCTATAATGCACAAAACCATACAGCACAAACCCATATTCCTAGAAGAAATGCTTGGAAAATAAATATCAATATGCATAACATAGCTAACACAGTATAATGACTTCATAGCAGCTTAACTGGAAATATTTCATTGTATGGAAAGTACTTTGAAGGGTGATAGTTCAGCACATAAACACTGCATTTTCCTGCTTATTCTGACAAAAGGTATTTCTCAAATTCATTCGATTCAAGCTTTTTCCAAGTTTCACAACCCTGCATTTCCTACTTTGCATTGAAGCGGGGGTAGGAAAGAGGAGGAGGGAATGGAGAGTAGAGATGAATTTTTTTATTGAAGATTTCAGTAATTGTTTCTAGATCCTCACATATCTAGGCCTTCCACATTTAAACAAAGGTGAGTGCAAAGTGTTATTTATGAGATATAAATTAAGCAGAAGACTGCCAAACGGGTGATATATCATTCTCTGTCTGAAAAATGGCATATTTCCATGGAAAAAAACAACATCAGAGACACTTTGTGTATCTTTCAAAGAAATCTTTGGGACACTGTTTTTATGGAAAACTGTAATACACCTTACCTTTAATGAAAGAATTCAAATTTTGTGACCTTTTCAGTAAAAAGTGAAAACATTTGGGAAGATACTTAAATATTCCAGAATTTCTTATTAGAAGTGCTGCATTTGCACATAACTTGTAAGCTACTTGCAGGCAGTGTCCACTGCCGAAGGTGTTTACCAGAGTAAAAACTGTGAAATTACCCGTTGCTTCTTCTCCCACACTGGGTAATCATTACCTTGAGACTCTGATCCAGGAGGTGATGTGGGTACAACATGAACTGCCCACACAGGTTTCCCATTCTGTCAGACCAGCAAGGGATAGGAGTTCATGCCTTTCAATCAGAAAGCTTTCGTGGGCCTTCTCCCCCAAACTGGCAGGAGACACCGAGGTGCCCACAGATGCACCATGTCCAGTAAGAGAGCCAAGTAAAGCCACAGAGTGGTGGTGCTTCTCACCTGACCTCCCTGGCGTGACTGGAGACCTGTGGGTGCTTGGTCCCAGCTTCAGGCAAGAATGTTGAGTGAAAGCAGCACTGCTGCTCTGAATACCGCCCTTAAACAAACCAAGGAAAATAATACTTTTACATTACCTCTTACACTGAGAATACAACCTTCTCTAGAAGAAGGGATATCACTGTGATATTTAAAATACATCCTGGCAGCTCGGTGTGCAGCTGCATAGTGATGCGCTTCTCCTATCCACAGGGAAATTCATGTCTACAGATGCACACACTGCTTTTATCAAAAGTTTGTTACTAATTAGGGAGTAAGTGAAGCCCTTTCTAACACCTGCATTGAACGGATTTAATATACTAATGTGTAAACCTGTCTCAAATATCTAATCCTAAAAATGTTTTACTTTCTTTTCAGTACTCTTAAGTAGTTAGTCCTACCAACTTAACTCCATCAGGCAGAAAGGCATTAAATGAAATGTCTAAGAGGAATTAATTTAAGTACTTATCAAAGACCAGTAATATCAATTTCTGCTGGTAAGTAAAATGAATGTATATGAACTGGAATCAGATACATTGATTCTGCTCTATTGTGAAAACATAGCTTGGAGATAAATAGTATGATTATTTGCCAAGGAAAATGTGCATCATCCTAATGGAACTGCTCTCATGACCTTGACTAAACTAACTACACTCCAGCTTTCTCAAAAGCCAAAAAAATACCAACAATAACATGACGTACGTATCTGTATTTTTGAGGTGCCCCTTTTACAATGAGGCTTTGAGAAAAGCAGTCTTTATCCACAAGCATTTCTTGACTCGTATGTGCAGTTACTGTTGTACTTCTGCATAAAGAAAACTAGAAAATAATACAGGACACTGTTCAGGGCCTGTGCTTGGGCTATAGTTAAAAGGCAAACTAAAATGCACCTTGCACTGGCATTTTCAAAGAACAAGTTTGATACCATAAACAAAGCTCATTTCTGCTGTTGAGTGCTTCCCAAAGCATGGTTCTGCCTTCGGGGTCCATGGCTCAAAGACAGCACAGGCTGTTCCACATGGCCACTAATACAAGTTTAGGAATGGCATCAGCTGGTGCCTGGCTTTGGAAAAGCTGGAGCTGAATTTTTCTGGCTGGCTCCTCCAGACTGAAAGGCTGTGATTCAGTCTAGGTTGGTATTCATGAATTCTGCAGACTTGAGTTTGCTCAAGTCTCTTAATACCCTGGCTGGGGCTGAGACTGGGGCTAAGGACTGATGGGGATGAAAAGCAGGTGCTATTGCTGGGAAGACCAAAGCTTATAAAGCTCAGAAGAGCATAAGCACAATAAAGCATGACCAGCTGTAGGGCTGGGTGGGAATAATGTGCTTTAGGTTATGTTAGTCTGGGGTTTAATGGCTTGGTGTAGAACTAGAATTTGGACCCAAAGAACTGAGTTAATTACTGGATCTCAAAGGGCTTAACTGATGATCCAGCTAAAGACAACAGCAAAACCTTGCCACAGGCCTCCCCAGGCAAACACTAGGCTATACCTTAGCCTGAGCCAACACGTCAGCTTCCTCATTGCTCACCCTTGTGCAGCATAAACTTCCAAATTCGATTCTTAGCCATGGGAAGCCTTTATGCTGATACACCGAATTTTTCCACGGCTATTATTAGCTTACTGAAATGAAACCACTGTTGATAAGAAAAAGCTTAGATAAAAAATCAGGACAAAGTGACCCAAACACAAGTATGGCTTCAAGGTCTTGCCAAATATCCACATTGTGCCAAGGCTTATCATGCACTGGCTGTGTCTGTGTAGAAGCTAACGAGGATTGGCAGGCAGGTAGCTTGGGAATAATACCATTTAAGGCAGCTGGCCCTAAGAAACCCCCTTAAAAAAACTTTGAAGAGGACCATTTCTTGAGATCCTGTCTCTGCTGCTGAAAAGAACAGTGTCTGGTCAGTAACTTGTTCCTTCAGAGTAAATGAGAAAGTGGGAGCATCAATCCCTGATTTGAGGAGTAAAGTTGCTTACGGCTTTCTATGCTTTGTTATATTTGCATGTGATGTGCTCATCAGCAAAGATTTTTAGGGTTCTTGCCTGTCTTCTGGCCTTGTCTCAATTTCACTAATAGAAAAACCCCTCTGGCTGGAACATCACAGATGCTGGGCAAACCCCTTCTTTGTCTTGGGTCCAGCACAAGTGCCCATGTTGTGGTGGGAGTGAGGATGAGCAACAATAGAAAGCCTCAAGAGACCCACTGAGCTGGACTGAGCACAAATGCCAGCAGAGCAAATGGCTTGTGCATAACCCTGGAGTAGGTACAGGCTGCTGAAGTACACCAGGGATGAGGGCTAGTGTTAGAGCTAGGTTTAAAGGATGGGGTAGTGGAAGCATCGGCTTCAGGAGTGTTAACAGCACTGACCCTGCAAGTTCAGTGAACTGGTATTGAGGCTGGGTAATTATTTGTACTGTGAGGAAGGGCATGTGAACTTCTTTTGATGTGCAAGTTAGGTTTAGAGATGAGACTGATAGAAGTCTCAAATCTGACTGGATCTGTAGGGCTGGGAGAAGAATGAGCCAATGACTGAGGATCAATTTTAGATCTAAATCTGGGGTGCTTCAGTTTCTGCAGTCCCTCCAAACCCCAAATGGAAACTAATCTTCTCTAAGCTCCTTGGGGAAACCTGCTGCCATCCTACCACCCTGGGCCTTAGACAATCCAAAAATTGATGAAACTCTTCAGATCCCATTTCCCTTAACTCCAGCCACAATGAAGACAGCAAAACTCAGCAAAGCATCTGCCTCTCAGCAGATGTCCCAAACCCTCACGGCAACCCAACAGTTCCTGCTGATTGCCCCAGCAGACTGAGCAGCTCACTTCTGCCTGATTTTAACTGTAATCACCATCCTAAGCCTTATTATATCTTTAATTATCATCTGAGTTTTCTAACAGTTAAAAAAGTAAATTTAAGCTGTTTGACTCCTGCCTTGTCGTCCTCTCCCTCTACAGATATAGGATCCAGCATCAAACTGAACTGCCCATCCCCAAAGCCCCACTTCATGTGTACCCTAGGCTTGCTTACCTGTCCTACATCAACCCTCATGGGGCCAAAATTCAGCTTAGAGTTTTTGGTCCTATCAGTGCTCACTTCACACTGGCCTTCTGGTCAGTCTTGTGCAACCCATGAATATTTCTCCTTGTTCAGTATTTCCACAGCTAAAACTTAACAGTATCTCTTTCACAAAGACTGCGTAGAAGTTGCCCAGTATCTCCTCCTTTCCCCCACAGCTGGGCTGCAAACCCAGGATTTCCTCTCATCATCCAGTATTGAAGTGATCCCAGTGAACTCTTGTAGCAATAAATTGAATTCTCCTGCCCTTGTGATTGCTAGCAATAACCCAAAGTTAATCTCAAGTTTAGTTTTCTCTTCCCCAAAGCCAAGCAGAATAAGTTGGTCTATGTGGAGTAAACGCCTGAGAGTACCTTTGAGCATGGTATTCCTTATTGACTTGGACCCATTTGGGGGGTTATATTCTTAGATGGGTGCTGTAAGATATGCATGATGAGGGTGTTTCAGTCTCTGCTGGGTGGGAGCCATTTAGCACACCCATCAGATGTCCCATGTCAGGATTAGGAAGAGAAGAGACTGAAGAGCTACTTTTCCTACTATGTCCCGAAAGTTCCAGGATGATACACTGTTGTCTCGTTATGGCTATGCTTATTAGAATATTAAAGAATTTTTCAACATTTTCACACAGAACCTTTCTCTTACTTCTCCACAAAAATATCAAGCACATGTGTTTTGACAGTTTTTGACTCATTGAAGAATTCCTTTGAAAAAGGCCTGGCTCATATCCTCATTATGGGGAGGTGGCTGCCTGACTGCACTGCTATAAAGCAGTACTGCTCTGCTTCAGGAGGCTCCTATGAAGGGAGGTTCACTGTTTTTCCTACTCTTGCATTCCCCCACTCCTCCCCAGCCTCCCTAATGATAAATTAGACATTCCAACCATAGTCTGAATAGCTACCTTTGTAACTCTCTTGAGCCTTGTCTCCACATTAACAGGTTTTCTATAAGTGGGCTGAGTACTCTCAGAGGTGGAGGCGTTGGAACCACAAAAGCAATCTTCCTGCCTTAGGGCCATCCAGGAATTCCCTGGCCACAGCATTGGACATGTAGAGCATCCTGTCCACAGGTCAGCAAAACATTCTCTGTTTTAATTGTTGCATTGCACACTTGACTGAAACTTTTGGTTCTGAACAAGCTGTATTTTTCTGGCATGTTCCTAGGAAAGAAGATTCTCAGTTTGCTGCCAGGTAGAAATGAATAGTTGAGTTTTTTAAGAGCACCAAGTGGCCTATTAGCAAGTGTAAACGCATCCAAAAAAATGAAAGAAGACTGTATTTCTGCTTCTGATTCACTGTTCTGTGCCAAATAACACTTTCTCAGTCACCTTTTCTTCCTCAAAGAGAACAGGTTGTGACAGATTGAAGTCTTCTCCCCTGCTATGTCAGGAGCCTTTATGTGACAATTACAACATCATTTTTGTTTTACGATCAGCTGAAGTCAGTTCAAAACAGCACGTCACCTCACACATGAAATAGCATTACTTTATGTGATGGGTACTGGAATTTGGCAGGAGCATTTCCTCGTTTTCAGTCTGCTTTTTTCTGTCTCAACTCGATGCAGAGTAACTTCAGTTCTGAAGTCAGTCAGGCTTATCTGGAGGAGTGACTCATCTAGGGCAAGCGGAGTAGCCAGCTCCTGCTTGCTCTGAAATGTTAAGGAGTGGAGGAGGAGAAAAATTACAAATTCATAATGAGGAAGACCTCAGACCTTCCAGATAAAACCTGTGATATTTATCGGTGGCTCTGTGAGCAGCAAGCTGAGTGCTCAGCGGGCAGTTCCTTTATCCCCTCACTTTTCATGGTGTTTGCCTTTCCCTCTCGTTGAACCCAGCTCACGTGCCACAGGCAAGGCTGGCCTCAGAAAGTTCAAAGAGGAGCCAGCTGGCTGCATATGAGTGCTCAGATCAGTGGATCCTACTGATGTAATCAACAGCACCACATCTTCTAGCTTTTATATTTTGTACGTCTCTAGAATAGCAATTAGCTAAGAGCAGGTCTAAATGCTGCAGTGTTCAGAGTGATTCTGGCTTTCCCTGACAAGTGCTTTTTCACATCATCTATCAGACCTATGAAAATAATACAGCATTTTCCATTAGTAAGCCCTCTCACTTGTGATTTCTCTTTTTGTGGTCAGAGGAGACAAAGTGTGCAGTCACGGCACAAAAATCTCTCCAGAACAACTACTACCATAATACTTCATCTGCCAAAACTGCTATCACCATGAATTCAAGACACTTGGGCCTAAGACCATCCACCTTTTCCAATTTCTGACCAGTTCCTACTTCTCTTCTTTCCTGGTTGCCAACTTTTTCTTTTTAAAATGTTTATTTTTTAAAACCAAAACCAACTCACTTCAGACGTGAGACCCTTAATCCTCTACTGCATTCAGATTCAAAAGGAAGTGTTTTCAGAAAATAAAAGAAGTTTTTTGAGTGGTGAAACTGTCAGAAAGCTCTTGAGTAGGTTCTCTGGTATTTGCAGGGACAAGTATCCATTGTCATAAAAGTTGAAGAAATTCAGCAATTTCAAGATCTTTATCTTTCTCTCAAACTTGACAAATTGGCTAGCAGGTTCAAAAGACAAGCAAACACATCTGCACATAAACACCCACACACACAGACATGCAGACAATATGACCAAATTATCCTTATTTCCCCCCAAAAGTCAAGATTTCCCCCAAAAAATCCAAACCATGCAGGTTGCAAGGACGGAATCCTGTAAAGAGTAACAAAGCAGCAAGGGAGAGCTAGCAAAATGTACAGGGACAACCATTATCTAAACAGCAGGTTGAGGGAGGTGATTCCTCTTTCTGCTCTCCTCTGGTGACACCTCACCAAAGGGGAGTACTCCATCCAGGCCTGGGCCCCCAACATTAGAAGGATGTGGACCTGTTGGAGTGAGTCCAGATGGTCATAGGGCTGGATCATTCCAAACCTCTCCTATGAAGACAGGCTGACTGAGTTGGGATTGTTCAGCTTGGAAAAAAGAAGGCTCCAGGGAGACCTTATAGCAGCTTTCTAGTACCTGAAGGAGGCTGACAAGAGAGCTGCATGGGGCTTTTCACACAGGCATGGAGTGACTGGATGAGCAGGAATGGCTTTAAACTGAAAGAGGGTAGGTTTGGACTAGATGTTCAAAAGAAATTCTTTGCTTTGAGGGTGGGGAGATACTGGAACTGGTTGCCCAGAGAAGTTGTGGATGCCCCATTCCTTGGCAATGTTCAAAGCTGGGAGAATGGGGCTATGAGCAACCTGGTCTAGAGAAAGGTGTCCCTGATCATGGCATGTGGTTGAAACTAGTTGCTCCTGAAGGTCCCTTCCAACTGAAACTATTCTATGATTCCATGATCTGAAGGAAAAGAAAGAAATCTTTGTCTTTAAAAAAAAAAAAACAACACCAAAAACCTTTAATTTGTTTATACAATAACTCTTTATTTTATTATGCTATCAGACATGTAGCCTGGCATTGTCCTGTGCTTGTATGGCCCTATCAGACATAGGGAGAAAGGTAGTGTATTAAACACTCAGGAGCAGAAGTGCAAAAGCACAAGGCAGAGATCCAGGGGTTAGGAGTCTCTGAAATACCTTTGAGTTCATTCTTAAAAAATTATCAGACTGTCAGACTGAGCATGTCCCTTTGACTTCAGTATTTCTTCTATTTTAAAAACCTAACCAAAGAGCATTAGCATTCTACTGCTGTATATTTACAGTACACAGTACAAATGAGAACAGTGAGTGCCTCTCAGATGTGATGGTCTTTCCTTTAGATGTTTGATATTCTATACTGCTAAGTGCCGCCTGAAGACTGATGAAAACTATATAGGTTGATTTACAGTCTATTTGGAGGTAAAAAAAGTGCATGTAATACTTTAATTTCCTTGTCCTATTTTAATTCTTCTTTCATATCCAGGCTGGAGTCCAGGAAAAATGCAAGTTTTGCAGATATGTTTATCGATCTTTGCATTGTGATTTAGTAATGTGCATCATCTAGTTCTTACTTGTACATCTTAAAAACCCAGTAAAGGAAGATGTTGAGCCCATGCTCTAAAATAAGTATATGTTTTAAACATGCTATTAAATTGTAGTTTCTACATTTTCTAGATTTTTCCATTTCCTTTCCCAGAGTTTTAATTCCTCTGGGGCATATCATAAAGTCCTTACTCAGACAAAACTACTTTTCTACTTATATTGTTTAGGTTGAAAACTGCATGAGGCAGTTAATAACTGCAATACAAGTACTTTCTTATCATTTAGGTCAGCAAAGTTAAATTGTTTTTTGACATACTAACTATTTAATAAAATAATATTAAGGTCACCAGTCCTTTTCTGGCAAGGATTTTCCTAAAAATCCAGCAACAGCTCCAGATTAGTAGTCACAGTATTTATACAGATTTTATGAATGATGGCTCACAGGCACTCAATTTTTTGTACTGCTTATATTTAAAAAAAACCAATGAAAGCTGCGTCAGTCCTGCATGGAGGTTTCCACACTCTCATCAATTCTGTTCAAACAATCAAGCTCTTAATTTATTATTTTCATTTTGACACTTTTTCCTTTGAATTTCCCCTTGTATTTGCCTTTCCCTCCACATTTAAGCCTTTATGTCGGGGTTTTGGGTAATGGGCTGTGGGCCTACTCCAGTGTCCAGGAAGTAAGCTAGGAGAGTGCTCAGCATTTGGTCATCACCATACCATGTGACATTTCACATCTTTTGTTGTAATTGTAATTTCAATGCTCCCGTCAATACTGATGAAATTTGTAACATGCCAGGAGGGTGCTCTCAGATTAAGCTGTTTTCTTGTGTATTAAAGGGCTGTCACGGAACATTAACCGTGAGACACCAACGAAATGGACTGAGACTTTAACACAAGTTTAATGACCTGGAGCTGGAATTCAGCGCCCTTTCTCCTAGGAGAGCTACTTTATTACTCTACAAGTAGTTTCAGTTCATTCGTGGGACCACTTGTAAGGTGCCCTTACTGTGATTAAGGAGGTCAGAATCTGTCCCTGTTGACAAAAGACTACTTTGACACTTCAGATTTCCTTTGTGCTGCTTTTGCTTTGACTAGTGAGCACTTCATCAGGTGAGTCATCCCCTTTCACTGGGACTAAAGCTTGCACAGCTTGATCTACTTGGATTTATGGGCATACCCCATTAGGCTACACCACTGAAGTGAAGGACACTGCTTTGAAATAATGAGGTATTCACTGTGAGCAAGTGATATTAGACTGGGGCTAGAAACACACTGTGAGCCTGTTGGCAAAGGAGGCGATTCCTCTGAAGTGATCTGAGCTGGGTAATATTCTGTAGGACTAATAACCCAGAGGGGAAGATTTGTTGCATAAATGCATAAGGACTGTGGCTTTAAATTCCTGTCCTACAAACGGCCCTAAGCACAGCCCTCAGTAAGGCACTGAAACAGCAGAAGAAGGTAGGGTTTCAAGCCTCCCTTCTATCCTGCACCTCCTTGGGGACATGCATTTTGTTTGCCTGGTGAGCAAGCAGTTCAGGCTCTGCATCTTCAATGCTCAAAGCCATGAAGGGTGGGCCAGCCAAGTGGCTTATGGCCATCAAACAGATGTGGTTGATTGTCCTGCTTCTCCTGCACTGCTTGTCTTTACTGCCGGTCCATGCTCCTTCTGTGAGCTAGCTAAATTCTGTAATTTTGCAAAAAAACCACAGCCATCCTTTCCTTTTTTTCTTTTATTTTCTGATAGAGAAAGCTCACAGGATTTCTGCAGAAGACTCACTAGGTAGGAGAGCACAGGCAACTGGCAGAAGTGCACAGCTAGGAGCAGGGAACGGGCTGGAAATTTGGCATTGGTAAATGGGACTGGTCCTCCACCACTGAAGTGCACTTGGTGGCAGAGTGGACTTACATAACTTGTAGTCTGTTGTGAAACCTCATCTTTCAGGTGTCAGTAGACTTCACTGTGAATCCTCTCAGATGATCATAGCAACTTCCCTGCATGGCCCAATTTGGGGTTGTTTAGGCTCAAGAAGAGGAGGCTCAGGGGGAACCTCATAGCTCTCCACAACTGCCTGAAAGGAGGCTGTGATGAGGTGGGGGCTGATCTCTTCTGCTG
>VZRO01000700.1:289566-307994 GCA_013397915.1 Daphoenositta chrysoptera
TAGCTAAATTCTGTAATTTTGCAAAAAAACCACAGCCATCCTTTCCTTTTTTTCTTTTATTTTCTGATAGAGAAAGCTCACAGGATTTCTGCAGAAGACTCAGTAGGTAGGAGAGCACGGGCAAATGGCAGAAGTGCACAGCTAGGAGCAGGGAACAGGGGCTGGAAATTTGGCATTGGTAAATGGGACTGGTCCTCCACCACTGAAGTGCACTTGGTGGCAGAGAGGACTTACATAACTTGTAGTCTGCTGTGAAACCTCATCTTTCAGGCGTCAGTAGACTTCACTGTGAATTCTCTCAGTTGATCATAGCAACTTCCCTGCATGNTCAGTTGGGCCAATTTGTGTCAATTTTGCCACAAAAAAAGAGAAACTGAATTGTGGAAGGAGACGATCACCTTTCCCAGGCAACAACGACAGCATTATTCGGAGTACTAACAATATCAGAATAACTATGCAAGATTACACTATTAAATTGAAATAGTTTAATTTTAAATTAAAAATCAGAAAATCTTTCTGGGAATATCCCGATTTTTTAAAAAGAAGGGAAAACTCAGGGAACTACAGGCCAGTCGGTCTCACCATGCTGAGGCACATGGAAAATAAGGAGGTGACTGGTGACAGCCAACATGGTTTCACTAAAGTCAAATTGTGTCTGATAAATGTGGTGGCCTTCTACAAGGGTTTTACAGCAGTGGTGGATGAGGGAAAAGCAACTGACATCATCTCCCCGGGCTTGTGCAAAGCATTTGAGACTGTCCTGCACAGTGTCTTTGTCCCTGCACTGGATAGACACGGATTTGATGGGTCAATCACTCAGTGGATAAGGAAGTGGCTCAATGGCTGCACTCAAGGAGTTGTGGTCAACAGCTTGATGCCCAAGTGGACAAGTAGCATTCCTTGGGTTCAGTATCAGGACCAGTGCTGTTCAACACCTTTGCTGGTGACATGGGCAGTGGCACTCAGTGCACCCTCAAGTAGACCCTGTCTGCCAACAGCACCAAGCTGTGTGGTGCATTTGACACACTGGAGGGAAAGGATGAAATCCACAGCGACCTGGACAGGTTTGAGAGGTCTGTGCGAACCTCGTGAAGTTCAAAAAGGCCACATGCAAGGTCTTGGACCAGGGCTGGTGCAATCCCAAACACAAACACTGGCTGGGCAGAGAATGCATTAAGAGCAGCCCTGAGGAGAAGGACTTGTGTGCTTACTGCCCTGAAAGCCAATGATATCCTAGGCTGCACCAAAAGAAGTGTGACTAGCAGGTCAGAGGAGGTAATTATGTCCCTCTAGTCTGCTCTGGAACATTGAGCTCAGCTCTGCAACCCCCAACATAACAAGGATATGGACCTGCTGAAGTGAATCCAGAGGAAAAAACCCAAAACATAAAATAATCAATCTTATTTCTTGTCAAGTCTTCCTTTCATCTCACACTGTGAACCACAGAAACGCTGGAGTTTTTCCCTCAGACTTTGATCACTGCATTACCATGACAACAATGTATTTATTGTAGGCATTATGGATGGACTTCAGATGACAAGCGGATCCCTCAAAAGTCCACGGGTAAGCTTTTGGTCTCCGAATACCAAGATAAATTAAATAATTACTCTCTCCTGAAGAGCTATCTAACAGGTAATTTATTTGCTTTCAATTCTTTCAGCCAAGTCCACTGCCTTCCATCAGTTGAAATCTACTAACTATTTTAATTATATGGAAAACCAGGTCAAACTTTTATTCACCACTTTGCTTTGCTTTTTGCTGACTTAAACCTGTAATGCAGCAAGTTAATACATCAATCTGACAGGATGTGACATATGGACATCACAAAGGTTTTTATTCTTACAGTTTACATTATTCTACTTTTCAGAGTTTTCCAGCCTTGCACAGCAGAAGGGAAATGCGTAAAGCTTTGTTCTGAAAGAGCTCACAACTAAAGCATGCTATTTTGCATACGTATATGCTTGGAGTGTAAAAATATAGGATAGAAATAAGACCCATTACTCTCCTGAAGACATTGATGCATGAGGGTAATCAAGTCACTTCAACAATAAAAATAACTTCAAACTTAAGCACAAGTTTTAATACCATGTTGAATCAAAGGTATAATACAAAACAGCACATGCAATTCTAGCTCAGCAAGCAAGATTATGCAAAATTCTTAAAGTTTGTGTTTCCTTGGCTTAAGGAGTATCCAAATAGACAATGAAAGTCCTTTTACACAAGGTTTTGTAGATAGAGTAAATTATAAATTTACATTAAAAGTTTCATTAATGCCTGTCAATCTGTTTCTAAACGATGTAATTAGAAGATCAAAAAACTAATTAGAAAGTCTGTTTGATCTCAAGAGTTTGGTTACATACTGACAATCTTGAAATAATTTGTATCAGAAAGAAGAACTGTTAAAGCTTCATATAATTCTGGACTTGAACAACTGATACTTTCTAAGATACAAAAATGGTGCACAGTTCTTGAAAATGAAAATTGTATCAGTAAGGTAGCTATAAAAATTAGTTGTTATTAGAAAGAAAAAAATCTTTAATAATCTGTTTGAACCAGGTAAAATGTATAATTTAAAATCTCAAGAAGATGATTGAACCATACCAAAACCAATGTTTTCTGGTAGCAGAAACACCTGAAAACAAACAAGAAAGTTTGCAGGAAATATGGATTTTATATAGGACTAGCCTCATTGGAGCTGTCTCAGCTCTTGCCTTTTCTAGGGAGCAGTCTTGGGACAGTGCCTGACAGGAAGCCTTGCCTGGTTCTTCCAGTTTCAAGAATCTTTCTTGGTTACACAGAACATTTCCATGATCAAACCACTTGGGTTGAAATTCTGCAGTCTGGTGTCTGCCTGGGAATTTTAATTATTCCTATTTTCAGCTAGAAGAGTTAAGAAGTAGAGGTGATATATTCATAAGAAAAGTTAGTATTTGCTTTGCAGTTGTGTGTGCTCTTTGCAACAAGGATATCCTCATTTAAAAATCTGCCCGAATTTGCCAACGTTTAATAAAACTGAAGGTTTTACCCTACTACATGGAGAGTAATGTTGTTATTTCAGTATTGGTTTGGGCCAGGCTAAGCTAGCATGGCTGGCACAAAAGTGGTCACATCCTTCCCCTGCCCATCCCAGCTTATGCCAGTAGTTGTGAAGTGACTTAGTGAACTGATCGTGAACTGCCAACAAATTAGGCTGACTTGAAGTGACCCGCAACAACAAAACAAAAAAATTATTTGATTATAGGGTGATTACTAAACTGTTAAGTACTGCATAGTAATGAATATACAGGAAGGCAGTAAATCAAAATTACACAGGCAGACTTAATTATACTATTTCCTAATTTTTGAGTGCTCGACTTTGTATCTGTAGCAGTTAGCATTCAAGGCAGTTTCTGTGAGCATATGACTTTACTAGGTCTTTCAAAAAATGGAAAATCTCACTATTTGGCATTTTTGTGACATTTCCAAAATATCAGCAGCCTTCCACTCACTTCAGCTAACAAGCTGTGTCAGCCAGAGTGGTCACAGGGTCCTGCTGTAGGTAGGGACAATGGGCTGCAGAAAGAGGTAGGGATAAGATGCTTTCCTGCTGGGCTCTGTGGCAGCAGAGGAGCACCAAGTTTGCCAGCACTGGGATGCCCTCCCAGATGCCCACACGGGCCAGCTTTTCCTGCCTGTCCTCCCTGATCATCAGCTTGATGCCTCCTTCTGTACCTCAGACTCCTCCTCGCTCCAGTTACACACTGCAGGATGAGCACATCCTCATCTCTATTTCTGGCTGTTCAAGTCCCAGGTACTTCCTAAGAGTCCCACTTTCAGACTTTTCTCAGCCCAAAGACCCTTCTCCTCTAACCTCTTTCTCCCATGTTGCCACCTGATCTCCCTCTTCCAGGCTCAGCTCCATGCTTGCTCCCTTCATGACACCCTCTTTTTCCAGTTGTTCACACCACCCCCTCCTTAGCCAAGCTTGTACCAAGGTCTTCTTTTCCACCTCTTCTTTTTCATCACTGCCATGGATTGCAGCTGAAATTTCCTTGTCTCCCTTGCTCCTTGTCCATGTTCCTTCTCCTACTGGTCATAATTTTCAGCTCCATCCATGCTCACTGTTCCCACTCCTGCTGGTCCATTTTTCATCCCAGTGCACCATGTCCTTGCCTGACCTGTACAACTACCTCGAGTCAGTCTCAGCCTTGCCACCATTTCTTCACTCAGCAGTTTCCCTCAAGCTCCACTTCTCTCATCCAGAAATGGAAAAGGTCCAGCAGTCACTCTAAAGTGGCTTAAACCCACACTGGTTCCAAAGGAGATCCCTTGTATTCCTCCCACGCCTGCGACTTATGTGGCTGCACAGTGACCCAGCTTAGGAAAATGCAACAGCTGAGGATTAACCCATCCACATAAAGAAAAGGTTAAATTTCAGCAAGATCAGCTTTCTGCTCCGACACACTGGTGTCCAGAGCTGGGAGTAAGGCAGGATCATCCTTTACATTAGCAGCAGAGACGTACATGATGTGGTGGTTAGACCTTGGCTGGATGACAGGTGCCCACCAAAGCTGCTCTATCACTGCATCCTCAGCTGGGTAGTGGACAGAAAATATAATGAAAGGTTCATGAGTTAAACATGGGGAAAGAGACTGGAGATCACCTGTGAGTTACTTCCATGGGCAAAACAGACTCAGCTTGGGGAAATTAATTGCATTTATTACTAATCAAATCACAGTAGGATCACAAGAAGGAAAACAAATCTTAACAACATCTTCCTGCCACCCTTCCCTCCTTCCTGGGCTTAACTTGATTTCTGATTCTCTACCTCCTACCCACCAGTGGCACGGGGAGATAGGGAATGGGGACTGCAGGCAGTTCATCACATTGTTTCTGCCACTGCTTCCCCCTCCGGGAGAGGAGACCCTCCCCTGCTCCAGTGTGCGGTCCCTCCCACAGCGGAGGAGGACTCCAGCAGGAGTCCTTCCCATGGGCTACAGTTCTTCACTGACCACTCCAGCGTGGGTCCCTTTTCCGGAGGGTGCATTCCTTCAGGAGCAGACTGCTCCAGTGTGGGTCCCCTGCGGGGTCACAGGTCCTGCCAGCAAACCCGCTCCACCGTGGGCTCCTCTCTCCATGGCTCCACAGGTCCTGCCAGGAGCCTGCTCCTGTGTGGGCTTCCCATGGGGTCACAGCCTCCTTCAGGCACCAACCTGCTGTGACATGGGGTCCTCCACAGGCTGCAGGGGGATCTCTGCTCCCTGTGGTCCTCCAAGGACTGCAGGGGCACAGCTGCCTCTCCATGGTCTTCAGCACAGCCTCCAGTGGCATCTCAGCTCCTGGAACACCTTTTCCCCCTCCTTCTTCACTGCCCTTGGTGTCTGCAGAGCTGTTTCTCTCATTTATTTTCAATCCTCTCTTCTCTGGCCACAATTACGTAATTACTTCTGCCAATAACTGTTTTTTTCCTTCCTACATATGTTATCCCAAAATCCTTAGTACCTTTGCTGACTGGCTTGGCCTTGGTCAGCAAGGGTTCTGTCTTGGAGCCACTCGTAACTGTCTCTGTCAAGACATCAGGGAAGCTTCTAGCAGTTCCTCAGAAAATACACACCCATAGCCCTCCCCTCACCACAACCTTTCCTTGCAAATTCAATACAATGGATTAAAACAATCTTGCAACTATGGCTTTAGCCAAAATGGATAAGATTTGAGGAAACAGTGGGAAATCAATCTTAAACTGAAAAATACACTATACAGGCAGTGCTGCCTGAGTTCGTGCCAGAAACATCTTATGACTCCCAGTTACTGCTTTGTTCTTTAAGACAATTGTTTGCAAGAGGTGTCATGCTTTGGCAGAGTGAGAAGAGATTCACATCAAATGAATTTCTCCAAAAGAAACCTGCTTACTAGCTAGGAAACAAGACTAGGAAGAAACATCTAAAACATTATTAACTTCAGAATAAAAGGAAAAGAAAGGGTTGGCCTGAAGTGAGACACTTCCTACATTATAATCCCCAAAAAACATGTGACTTCCACTATAGTCACACTCAAGTCAAAGCGCAAGAAGAAATGCAACAATTAAGGCTATTCATCAGCTGAGGTTTTGGAACCCATTATCCATATTCTATTTAGGTGTAGTCTGTATTTCAAATTTCGGGGGACACTGTCAGTGAGGAATATGGAAGAACCTTCAATGAACCCTGTGTTGGAAGCATCTTTCTGCCAACTCTACTATACTCCCCATAAACATTTTTTTGCTGGTATAACTCATTCTACTCAGGGAAAGAGTTTAGTTTTGTCAGTAAAGTACCTGCACACAACACGCATCTATTAGAGAAAGTTACTGCTGTGCCCTTGCACAGGCTACTGTCAGCAAAGATCTTCAAGAGCAGACAAGATCTGGCTCACCAAAACAACCTTCCTGCAGAACCATTTCTGAGCTCTCTCTGCAGTGCCTTTCTCTTTCCTTCCCTGTGTTGCAAAACATTAATCTAGATTCATAATTCAGATCCTCAAAAGAAGCAAAAAAGGTTACATCAGTGCCTGAGTCAGTTTAAGTTTTGCACGCAAAACTGTGAACAAACATTTTTCATTAATGAAGTAGCTAGAAAGAGCCAAAAGGTTTGAATATGTGTTCACTGCTGACAAATACTTAATAAATTTCAGAAACCTTGTGTGGCTGATGCAACATGAGAAATCCTCAGAGGACTTAGCATACAGCACCGTCTTCACATGCAGATAGCCAAAATTATTCTGCAAAAGAACACTGTCCTCTTCTTGGGGTGCCAGATGGGTGAATCTTAAAACTGACAAACATGAGGTTGCAGAGCAACCAAAAAATTCTAATTATAAACCTACTTCACATCATCCAAGCCGTATGCAGAGTAATTCAAAATAAGTAGAAACTGAAGAACAAATGGGTAGACGAAAGCAGAAAGTTCAGGCCTGCTCCTCTTCTTGAGACCAAATACAGACAAAAAGCTGCCTCCCAGAAGAACAAGGCCCCTTTGTAGCATGCTGATTTTCAGACAGTACATCTTACTTCACAGCTGCCGTGCTACTGCGATGACTGCTCCCTTTCCATCCAACCCGTCCTTGCTGCTCAATACATGAGTCAGACTGGAGACCTATTCAGCCCCTAAATATGTGCTTAAGTCTTTCCATATTCAGGAAAGAAACTCAGATGAAATCCTGAGTAATGAAAAGCATGTGCTTAAGTGTTTACCTGAATAAAGCCGCTCTGCTGAATTTGTGCTAAAATGTCAAGCTCATGTCAGGCAAACTCAGGATCTTCCGCAACACTCCTGTTTGCAGAGCCTCTGCCATGAAAAGCACTGTGTCCCAAAAGGGGGAAAAGTTTTTTCTGGAGAGCAGCCCAGAACGAAAGGAGCCATCAGATCAAAGATAAGTCTTACCTCCCCCGCTACACCCCTCACTTCCCCAAACAGCAGATCAAGGCAGAGGAGGACTACAAAAAAAGGAAAAATATAGATTCTTTTTCCAGCAGAAAAATGAGACATTCCCCCAGCTCCCTTGGTTTCTCCAAGCAATGCAGCTAGGAGCAGGCTGTTGCTTGCCTGGAAGCTCATAGACCACAAGATGTGAAGTCATGGAGTGCCAGTGTCAAGTTATTTATTGGCATCTTCCATCTCCAAGCCACTTCACAGTTTGGCAGTGTGCAGGAGGGTGTTCAAACTGACCACAGCGGGCTGACCTTTCTGCTGCCACAGACAGAATGGTCTCCAGCCCCATGATCTATGTAAGTTCAGACATCTTAGCTTAAAGATGCTTGTAGAAACTGATCTCATTATTCTGGTAGAGGGAAGGGAGCAGCTGCAGTAGGAGAAGGCCTGTTATAGCTGGGTTGAAGGGAAATCGAAGGATGTAAGCAATGGATTTATTTAATATGTTACGAAAATGCAGTATGAACCTTGGAAAGTCAAAAGGTGGTGAAAGTTTCAGTTGAAGGCATAGAATGTGCCTCTCTGAGGGGAAACAAGAGAGTCACTGACAATGTGACAGGGTGACTGGGACAAGGAGACTTGAAGAGTTGTTGTTTCTCTTCAGCTTTCTGTTCCCGTCTGCAAGTAACCTCTACCTTCTGGAATGCACTAACTGTACATGGATACTTTTGTTTGTTGGCCATTATTCATTAGATTTGGGAGACTGAGCTGTTTAAGCACAAACTTCTTGGAGTGAAGAAAAAAATGTTGCACATTTTACATTATCTCTTGCAAATATGAAAGCTTGCTGCAATCTTCAAACACAATATTTATGAATTGGTCTTTCAGCCAAATCCACTTTTGCATAAGGATACACAGCTGCTGGTACCCAAAAGTATGATAGTTCCCAAATATATCTTTGCCATTTTTAAAATCATTCTAGAGGTTTGAAAATAATATTTTCTTTCATTGTAAGTGAAATCTCTAGTTCTGATGTTTCAAACACAGTCTGAAATTAGCTGGGTTTTGTGTGTGTTTGTTTGTTTGTGCACAAGAATAATTGATTAAATCAGCACAAGCGTAACTGATTATACACTCTAACAAAACCAGTGAAGAATTCAGCAGCAAAACCAGCAGTATCGTGAAGAGCCATACCCAATTTTTATGCTTACATCTCCTATATGGAATCCCCTCTTAATTATACAGTAGCAAATTTGAAATGTGTCATCACCTCCCACCACCAGATATCATAGATTTTGAATGAATGTAACCTGCATTTTTCAACACTGTTAAAGAAAATTTTTTAAGATGTCTCTTTAAACTTTTTCATTAAAGCAGAAAATTTGCATAGAGGAATATTTAAACACTCACAACTTACAAAGAATGTCAGCCCTCTCTCATTAACCAGAGCAATGACCCTCTAATAGTTTCACACTGAGAAAAAATATGGCAAGAAAAAAATATGCAGAGAAATATGCCAAGTCTAATGCCAATTAGGACTTTGAAAACTTATATATTATAGACTGGTCAAATGAAATGTGAAATTCAAAGTTAAAAATTGAACTTACATCCTTCAGTCCTCTGACAAATAATCTATTTTTAATGGAAATAGAAAAGCTATCTTTATCAAATTTCTCATTCAGTTGACAACAATAAATCTATTGTTCAGATGCAGTTGAAATGGGTCTTTGGAAGAGGAGGGTTTTAAAAAAATCAAATAGAAATTGCATCAAAGAAGAAATGCTTCTTTAACTGTCATTACTCTCTATATATAGCCTGCAGTTTTTGATTCATTTTAGGTTTGCCAGAGTAACAGGCAATTGGACACCGTGAAAAATTATTTTTTATCATTCCAATAAGAGAAAATGTGTTTGCTTGTTTAAGGGAGAAAAGCGAGTTTAATGTTATGCCTTTTACTTTAAGAAGTATGTCTGCAGGGATCCAGATGCTGGGAAGCAGTAAGCTGATAACTTTAGTTCAAAATGCTACACTATACATTAAGAAGCCATGCACCTACTATTTATTTCACAAGCATGAGTTAGGTCTTCTGAAAAAGAACACAAATTTCAGTCAGACTTGCAAGAAAATAACAATACCCAGCACTCTCAGAATGCTTTCCGTCTGAAAAATGCAAACAATAAAAGGCAGCAGCGTGGGGGGAAACTGAGCCATTGTGCAGGACACCAATGGAGCCAGGACATCCAGGGAGAGTTCCAAAGCCATCAAGTGTTGCACAGCTGGAAGCCAAGTGACAAGGTACTGCCTGATGTATCCTAACTACAGAGGTGGATCAATGCCCAAAAAGCCCTTCCTGTAGCTCCCTTTCCTGTCAATGGTATATTTAGCATCCCAGAGCCCCCTGCTTCATGCACCCCTCTGACACCTGGTCATGACTGGCACCCAGAACTAATCATACCCTACAATACTCTGTAAAGCTGCCCTAGTTTATGGATCAGAGAGGCAATGCACAGAAAGCATTATGTATGTGGTCTAAGCTCATAACATTGCACAGTAGAAGAATTATGAATAAAACCCATTTCTCTGGAGATTTCCAGTTTTGTCACCCTCAACAAAACCCCTTTTACACAGACTTCAAAATCCACGAGTATTTTTTTCTGACTGCAATACTATGCCAAATATTTATTTTATCAGTCCAAAACTCAATTTACTGCTGAAACCTTGCATCAATACTTCAGAGGAAATTCTAAGATTCTACCCAAAAGAAGAGGAAGGATTACTGAGATGAATATTGTGCAAATAAATCTCTGCCTGGATCACCAATCTTACAAACTGCTGCTTTGCCCTAAGGCAAGTACCTTAAAATAAGCTACTGTACATAGAAGGGGTCTAAACAAGCTAAATTAAATTCCTGGAAATATGCATGATGTGTATCAACTTTTTACAGTGCTGTAGTCAGTGAAGGTGAGAATAACAGACTGAAATAGAGTGTGAGACAGTAAGAGGGGAGAAGAAAGGAGGAGAGGGCAAGGTGGGAAGTAGAAGGTCCTAAGACCTGACAGAAGTAAAAAGAAAAAAGATCCTCGTAAAGGAAGCTAAAGGTTCAAAATCAGAAATATAAAAGAAGGAGAGGGATGAGTTAAAATACAAGGTGAGATAAAAATTTTAAATTAAATTTAAAAAAAAAACCCCAAACCCAGAAATTGAGACAGTTTAGACCTTTCAGAAACTCGAGTCAGTAATTCTGTGAGCCAAACTCTCATTGATTTCAGTGTGAGTTTTGCCTTAATGAGGACAGCAAGATAGGCATCAAATGCAGCTTCATTTCTTATACTTGAATAACAGCAAGATATAGCAAGATAGTTCTCTTGTTGAAAAAGATGATGCATTTTTGAAGAAATATGGATGTTAGAGGCCAGGCAGTAGAAATGTAATTGCTACAACGAGCTGAGTTACATCAGTGTGCATCAGCTGACAATAAGGTCCTTTGTGCTGGAAAGAAAGAAAAAAGATGAAAAAAATAACTGGTGCCACTCTACAAATAATCAAATTAAAGGCCCAGAATTATTCCAGCAAAGTTTCCATTGACTTCAGTGACAGCCCAGAAACAAGGAAGATTCTTCAGTCCTTCTTAAAAAAAAATACAAATACAGGAGTGACTACAAGTGACCTATTTATATTTCATCTGTTTTGCTCTTGCTGAAATTGTTGGAAATGCACCCAGCTGCTTTACAGAACTATTGTTTGATTAGGCTGTTTGTGTGAAACGATCTTTCCCAAATATTGTATTACTATATGGAAAAGAAAGCATAAAAAAAGTAGATTGGCGAATAAAATATTCTTCTCATCTTGGTAGCCAAAGATAAAGCAAATTATAAGAACTCGTTGTTTATCTGATAAACAGGATGAAGATTTTGCTTAAGTAAATAGTGGCCTTAATGGTCCCTGTAGAAATCACATAGCTGTGAAAAAAGCTGTAGAAATCACACACCTTATAAATTATAAAATACAGGAACCCTCACTGGAAGTGTAACTGGAATGTGGGTATGTCTAATGCAAAGCCTCCAATTTAAAACCTTTTCCTGTTTTATATGTCAAAACCAGGAACAGACAAAATACCACAAGTAAAATCCATAGAATTACCAATAAAAACACTAAGGCAGATATTTTGTATGAGAATTAGAATAACAGAGAAATATCCTATCTCTAGTTGATCATGCTGCACATCGTATTTATTATTGACTAGATTTTGCAAGCATACCATTCTTATGCATAACAAAGGAAATATGTCAATTCTCCCATAAAGTATTAATGAGAGGTGTCCCACCCAAAACAATAAGTCTAGGACATGCTCAAAGTCAGGTTTATTCAGCCTCTGACTCAATCAGATAACCAGTAATGCTCAGGTTTTGCACAGTTACATCCACCTGTTGATTTAGAGATTACAGGTGGAAGCTGCCTTATTAAAATTGTTATCCAGCTAAAAAATTTGACACACCTAACAGGGAATCAAGAAAAAAACCATCTGGTCTGCTCATCGATGATAAAAGGATAATAAATAATCAAACTCAATTATTATTGTTTTCAGGGCTAACATTATGCTTAAAGAAATTCATTGCCATCTGCAAGCCTGTTAAAATTGATTACAATTTTCTCGTGCTGTTTTTCTTCCCAGTGGTTGAATAGTATTGTCTGTTCTTAAAGGAAAAAACCAAAAGCTGCTTGAATAATAAATTGTTGATCCCTTGATAGAACAAAGCAGAGTGATGAACTTTAAGCATGGCTACCAAATTAGAAATGAGAGTAAAAAAAAAAGTGCTTTCCTGTTCAAGGCTTTGTTTTAATGTGTTTTTTATTTTTAACTAGATTGAGTGCTGATTACAGAAAATTCGAGGCTACCCAGACATCAGGCTGCTCAATTGACTGGAAAGTTTGATGACTTCTCTAAAAAGTGAGGTCTGTGCATGAAATTAAATCAGTATCACTGGTCCCAGATAACTCGGGGCGGGGGGAGAGAGGAAAAGGTTAATATTGCTTATTAAATAATGTTAAATGAGATCAAACAAGACATGCAGGATTCAGGAGGGCTCTTGGAGCTCCGGTTGTTTCCCCAGGCTGCTTATGCAACCTTGTTTGTGCAGGCAGTGCAAGGCCCTGCCATTTTATTACATAAGGTAGCCCAAAAATATACAGCTAGGCAGTTGTGAGCTCCATTAAGTGCTGCATTGGAGTTTCTGTATCAGTTAGCATCTAGAAATTTTAAGAAACGATCAGAAGGACTTAGGACATTGCTGAGTTTGGGATTGGTGCTTGTTGTTTTAACAGCAATAGACCTCATCCAAAAGCCAGCAAAATACCATCAGCGTGAGCTGTGTTTGAATACATTGTGCTTTGACCATTGCTTAAGTGAACAGCAATACAGCCTTTGGTTTAGCACAGCCGTGGTAAATGCAATCCATGGCTTTAAAATCTCTCTTTCAGATGATTAAGCAAATTGTCTGGTTTAGTAAACAGCAGTCAACACAACATTTTTGTTTTAACCAGTGCTTAAATGCTGTGGATAGCTGAAGAAATTTAATTCCCAGCCTACTCATTTTCAGTTCAGAATGTCAAAACCTGGTCTTGTAGAGACAGATAAAAACCTTTAAGTACAGCAACACCTCATCAGCGAAGATGACCACCTTGGCCCAAATCCTCTCCCTGACACCGGGCAGCAGGGAAGGCTGGGGAAGCCTGTGTCAGCAGGGCAGGCATGTAGCAATATCACAGTCTCCCAGCGGGGACTTCTTCAGCCAGGCATTGCATCTTGGTATTCAATGCCTTCTGGTGGGACTGCTTCCCTGAATGAACTGCTTTCTGAACCTACTTGAACCCAAGAAGATAATCCTCACCGCGACTGCACAGCTCCACGACAGGACACCAGGGAGTGCGCTCAAGCAGCCTACCCTGCTTTTTGGGGTAGAGTTCTGGATCATGCCTTGGCTCTTCCTTGGAGCCCTTCAGCTAGCTCCTCCCAACCAGCCCGCTCCATGGCAGACGTGCTGTAATGGGGCCAGCCCTAAGCAGTGAGGGGACAAGCCACCAGTGCATCTCGGCCGTGGGAACTGAGGGGCCAGATGCTGGCCCACTTCATTCTGCAGGGCAGACACGGGGAGACCACCTGGCCCAGCAGCCCCTCTCAGCCATGGTCAGACAGAGGTGCTGAGGAGAGAGTACAAGAACAAGGCAAACCAGTGGTGGAATTTCTTGAGGATACTCACCAAGCTTCCAAAACATTCGGCTCAAAACTTCCTAAACCAGAGGCAGTGGTTTTAAATTTAATAGTCCTTGATGGATTTCTCTTCCATGAACTCATCCAGTCACCTCATTAGCTGATGTAACCTCTCAGCATCCACATCCTGTGGTGAGGAGCTCAGCAGTCTGACCACGCCATGTGAAGAGCCATCTCCTTTTGTTTCCATTCCTGACTGCCTGCTTCACCCAGTACCCTCTGCTGCTGCTGCTGTGAGCAGTCATTCCTGGTTTGCCTTCTCCAAGCTTTGCTTTATTTTACAGATGTTTGTTGCATCACTTTATCAGCATTGTCAGTCCTCAGACAGGAGTCACTCTGTTTCTCTGATCACCTTTCCTGTGTCCCTCTGAACCTTCTCTCTCGCCATTATACATCTCTGAGGTGGGAGAATCAACAGCACAGGATGCTGAAGATATGGCACACCATAGCTGCTACAGTGAAATAATGGGGATTCTTTTTTATTATTTCCCATCCTTTTAAAAATAATCTTAATGTTCTATTTCCCTTTGGTTTTTAACTCACATCTGCACATTGCATTGATTTTTTTTTCCTGAGTTCTTCATGGAAGATTTTGTCTAAGCTTTGGCATCTTCAGTGACCTGTAGCAATTAATTTCTATGATTATAGATATATTTTCTTCTATTTATTTTCAACCTAACATGCATATTACATTTATCTCACATGAAGATACTCAAAGAGAAAGGGTGATGGAAATATCCCAGTAGATGACACTCTGTCATGCCAGCACTTGCTGTATATTTTGAAATGAGAGGTTTCATACCTGAACTTTGAAATTTCAATTCTGATCTCAAATGTACATACATCCTCTAGATTTTTTTCCCATATCATCATTCCACTTGGCTAGAAATCTTCTATTTTATGCAGATCCCTAAGAACAGTAGTAAAACAGATGAAAAACACCTTCTGTCATAATCAGGCCAGCAGAAGCCCAGCTGTTTTACACAGACTTGTGCCCAAGCAGGAGAAGGTTAGATAACTGCCCTGCTCCCACCATTTACATGGTCATTTTTGGAGTATCTTGGTGCTTGAGGCATGCTACCTGCCACACAGACACAGGAGAAAGAGATGGCATTGCCTCAAAGTGCTTGCAGGTAAAGGAGAGGACAAGAAACAGCAGACACATAGAGTACTATAACACTGGTATAGTAGTATGGCAATGCTATTTCCTAGTGACAAAGGTCCAAGCTCACCACTGACCTAAGTTTTGTGAGAGCTTTATTTTTCTAAAGTTGCAAGTGGATTTTCAGACTGGAGCAGGATTAAAACTAGCACTGGGGATGCACAGACTATTCCTCCCAAATGTGGCAGGCAGCCTGCAATAAACACTGATTTCTGCCATGGTCCTTGGATAAAGGAATAGAAGTGTCTTTACCAAAGTGTAATGAAAAACAACATTTTGGTTGGACTGAGCTGTGCTTCATGGTTTGCCTTCAGGGGGAAGAGACACACGAAAAGAAGCATAAAACCCAGTATTTATCCCTCTATCCCCAAAATGTACATCGAATTTATGTGGACGAGGCCAAGAAAGCCATTCCCCTAAATCCCTCAGTCTAATCTGCCAACATCCCCAAGCCACCACGAGATAAATGCAAGGAGCAGAGAAAGAACCACATCTGCATCTTCTCAGCTCCTTACTCAGAGCATGAGCCTACATGACCCACTTCCCTCATCACCCCTTTGCCTTTCCTGCCCTGCAGCTCTTGTACTTCTGAATTCAGATGGCAATATACTGTTATATATATATATATATACTTTGTGGCCCATAGCATGCCACAATGGCTTTAGTCCCTCCCAAAAACTGCAATACCAAAAGCAGCACTGCATAAATAAATCCACCACAATCTATGCTTTCTACTTAAATGCTATTACATGATGTTTCCTTTTCCAACTTCAGTAGTCAGACTCATAAAATCAGTCTATCAGCTGATGTTGATTACTGACAGAATTAAATTAGCTAAAATACAAATATTTGCATGGCCTCAGCCTACTTTTTCAAGAAGTTTTATTAAGATCAAGAATTGACAGATTGTTAAGCCAAATCTAGGAAAATTATTTTTTTATACAGATAATGATTCCACTACAAAATCTGCAACTCAAGTGCATCTGCCCTAAGAGCCTAGACACAAAACTATAAACACAAATGGAAGTTACTTAAGTTTATCTAAGACAGAAAGAAAAGCAATTAAATGCACATAAAATGTATATTTTTAACTGTATGACATTTACCAATCCAGGGGAGAGGCAAAGAAGCAGAGGCAGGGGCTGAAAGATGGAGCAGGCAGTGTGGGGAAGAAAATGAGAAGGATGAAAAGATAGTAGTACCATGCCCTGGTTATTGAAAGCCTGGAAACCATTGGTTTTGCACACTCAGATCTACTGTCTCTGTATACTACAAGTCTCAACTTCCTTCTTCCCACCATTCCTTCTCTTGGTCTGGGTTTACCACCCCTATCTACAGCTCCCTGCACCTTGTTCCCAAGCCTTGTCATCTACAACCCCACAAATCCTTTGTTTCAAGTCTCTGGTCTTCATTTTCTCCATGTCACCATCACCACTACTTCTTCTCGGTTCTAGTCCCACGATTTCTTGTCACTATGCAAGTGAATTAAGCAGTTTCCTCCTCCACCCTTCCATGGCATCACCAGGCACACTCTGACGCCAAAGACACAGTTAAGAAGGTCTTCAATTCTCCCTCCTTATGTGCTCACTGTAGAAGCTACACCTCGGAAGAACTGCAGGTAAAGTCCTCTCAGCCCATCAGCCACCAACTGGAGTGCTCTCATCCTTCCCGGGAAGAGGAGCAGTTGCTCAGCTCCTAACAGTGCTGGGATGTTCAGCATGCCTTGTGCTGAGAGCACCTTCAGTGAGTGCAGTGGTCAAGCCCTCAACAATTCCTCTCCCAAGAGCACACACCCTGAGCATTGTGACAAAATTATAACGGAGAGAAGTTCTGGAAGATTCTCAGAGGCTTAACATAAGGCACACCCCCATCACGAGACTGATCCCAAGCCAAATATCTTTTCCCTGATCCAAAACACGATGCCACAAGAATTCAAGTCTCAAAGAAAGTGCTTTTTAACATAGCCAAAATTTTCAGATTCCCAGAAAGATCAAGATCTCGTAATGTAGGATATATACCTAAACCATCTTCATCAAGTGCATGGTCAAAGAACAAGTTTTCTTCTTATCATGTTCTCAGAAATAACCAAACCATTTAATCTGAAACTTCCCAAAGACAGTCTATCTTCAGCAGACACTCAACCTGGAAAATATCAGCCTAGGCTTAAGCTTAGCAAATGCATAAGCACCTGACAGCAGAGCATTGTACTAGAAAGCACTAGGTAATTTTAACTGTAGACAACATTGCTGTCTATGATAAAATAACAACTCCTTCAAGGGCTCTCGCATGCTTCAGGGTAGCAATTTGGGAAAAAAATCCTAATTCTGCAAAGTATAGTCTGTGGCTTCAACCCTGCAAAAATGCAGGGAGGCACCTTTACTTGTGAGGGAAAACAAATTTAGTCAAGCCCACTGTCTCTAGGCTTTGGTGCAGGGCACAGAAATGCTGCCAGCTTGGGGAATCACCCTGAGTCACATACCTCATTGTAGAAAACCTTCATTTGCACATCTTCAGTGAAATAATGTACAGTTTGGCAACCACATTCTCCAAATACTCCTGGCCATCTCTGCAGAGCAACCCTCTGTCCATATTCATCTACTGAAATGTGTGCAGGATTGGGCCCTCCACCAGCTGACAGCTCTCAGAATCAGATGTGGATCAGTGGATGAGCTGGCTATGTCTGGACACTGTGAACTCTAATTATTTAGTACCACCAAACAAACTAAGCCCACAGTTCAGTACATTAACATCTCACACTGGGGTAAATAAGATAATTTTCCACTTCAAGAGGCAACCACTTGTTGAACTGAATGCTCAGGTTGGCTGTGCCCATCCGAGAGATCCCTACAGCCCTTCTGGAGGTTTAGCGCCATGAAAAGATCCAAGTTCCTCTGCTAGCTGTAACGCTTACAACCGCTAATTATTTCTGAGTCACTTGAGTGAAAGTAAGCTGCCATCCTGTAGACAGCTAAGGAGTACGGAGCAAAGTTTCTGGATGAGCATGCTTGTTAATTGACAAATCAGGCTAGTGACCGTAGAGGAAAACACCACTGCGTGAGCCCGGTGCTGCCGTTCAGCCGTGGATTTAAGGTTTACCCCGTTCCATACACGGAAGGAAACACGCGGGAGTCCTGCGCAGGGCTGCTGCAGCAGCAGTGCTCTTCCAGCACACGACACAACCTCTGCTCCCCCCGGAGCTTTCGCCCATTCAAAAACCTCACTGGTCCTACTGGAAGTTTTCCTTGGCCAAACACCGCCCGGTCGCATCGCAGACCCTATTCCAGTCTAGCCTGTATGAACCCCCAAAGTCGGGAAACGTCCAACCACACCAAAACGAGATGGGGAGGAGGACTGCTTAGGGGGCAACTTATTTTTGCAAACGGAGGGGCCCGCCCGGCCGGACCCCGCCAGCCCGGCCGGGACAGACACGCCGCACACACCGTGCTCCCCACGGAAACTTTCCCGCGGCGGGGCCGATGCCAGCCCGCACCACCGGGCGCGTCCGTCACCCCCGCGGAGCGCGGGGCGGCGCGGAGCTGACCCCGGCCGCCGCCGCGGGGGTCACGCGTGGCCGAGCATCCCGCGTGGGTGCCCCGGACGGGAGCCCCCCGGG
>VZRO01000700.1:309700-385616 GCA_013397915.1 Daphoenositta chrysoptera
CCTCCCGCCGGCGCAGCCCCGGAGCCGCGTCCCCCGGGCCCCTCCGGCTGCTGGCCCCTGCCCGCTGTCCCCTCGCACCGCCGGGGCTCGTTGGCACAGCTGGCAGACACCTCTTCCACCGGCAGAAGCGGTTTCTCCCCGAGATACAGCATTTGCTTTCAGGAGAGTTGTCTATTTTTCTGTTCAGAGGAGGGATTTTTTGGAGAGGGAAAGCCCCCGTATCGAGGTACAAGCTCTGTCCCTACCGAAAGGCCAGCCTGCACAGCCATGCCTCTTCCAGCAGAGTTTGTGTGGCGGGCCAGGGGCTGTTTCCCCATTTCCCTCGAGCCTCCTTTTGTAAAGACACGCTAATCCTCCCAAAATACCCACCAGCAGAGAACACTCTGCCCACTCCGGGTGCGCCTGTGTGGGCGCAGCGTGTGGGCTGGACCATACTTTACCTACCTGGCCCCTGTGAGGAGCTGTGCTGCTTCTCCTGCTACCCCCACCACCCAGCTCGCCAAGTTACCCTGCTGTGATGTCTGTCTCCTGCCATACACCTTATCCAGCCAGTTATTTGATCCAATTCAATCCCCAGTGCAAATGTAAATAGCTACAAAGTATGGAAAAATGTTGCGCTCCTTTGCTGAGAGCTTTTACACCATACTTTACACAACAGGCATGTAAAATGTTGAAAGGGTAAAGTTGTTTACTTTTAACCAAGATTAAATACAAAACTTTAAAAAACTCCTCCCTTCCTTTGGATGAAACCCAGCATTTTTTCCCATTTGGAAATTGTCAAACAGTGGTTAAACAATCCTTTGGCAAACAAGTAGTGCCTGAGGGAATAAAGCATCAGATACATGGGGAGTGGAATAAAAGACATTTCTGTTCCTGAGGTACTTTTCTTGTGCTGCACAATGAAGTATAACATAAAATCTTCAAGCCTTGTAAGGTTAGAGAAAAGGAACTTCCCATGATTATATACACTACATGATTTGATATTCCAGTCCTTTAGAAAACCTACCAAAATCCTTTCCCCAAACCAACCCTGTGCTTTCAGAAGCTGGGAAACCAAGCACTTTAAGGAAAATACCAGGCTGAGAAATGTAATCAGAGAGACACAGGGGCACATGTACAAAATTACATCTCTACCGTGCTGTGTTTTAACATTTTCCCTGTGAATTTCTAAGGACTCCATTGCACAAGTGAACAAGTGAGACTGGTTGAGGTTTGTTTCTTAATTCATTCCCTAGGTTACCAGTGTAAACTTTAATTAGGGGAACAAAGAGCAGAGCAGCTGAGGGTGAGGCAGGCTTTTCCCAGCTCATACCTGAATCTCGTTGTGAAATACCAGCCATTCAAAACACACAGCCTTTCTCTCTGTCCAGTGACACATGGAAAATAACCAAATGCTGTCAATACCAAGTTTGGGTTGGAAATAACCCAAAGGGTTATGCTAGATGCGACATGTAAACTTTAGGCAGGCAGCCCAGTGTTCAATTTTAAAAAATGAAATCTTTTAATAATAATGAAATATTAGTAAGCAACTTTTCAGACACCAGGAGCCTGTGATCCAAAGACACAATCCCTTTTGTTTCGACTAGAATAGGCTGGCCAACCTTCATGGCCCAGAAACAAGGCCACAGGGTTTTCAATAGGCCATGAACCACAGGCTAGGTGTCTCCCAGGGTGGAGGGCCAAGGGGAAGAGCCTGAGAGGACAGCAGCGCCCCAGGGACCCTGCTGGTCCATTGTGGCAAGACCATGGGAGGGATTTGGGGTTGGTGTGAGTTCAGCCCAGACACAGTGCATTTAACTCTGCTGGTTTGCTTTCTCTTGTTGCTAGGAGTTAATATTATGAGGTGCTGCTGCTGCAAGGTGTAACCCTGGGCACAGGGGCTACCTTGGACATCCCTTGGCTCCAGAACCAGAGCCTGGCCACCACAATCTGGAAGGAGAGGTCTTCCACATACCTAAAGGAGGCCTACAAGAGAGAAGTAGAGTCACTTTTTGCAAGAGCATGTAGTGCTAGGACAAGGTGTAATGGCTTTTAAATGAAAGAAGAAAGGTTTAGATGGGATATTAGGTGAATTTTTTTTTACTCTGAGGGTGGTGAGGTGCTAAAGCTTGCTGCCCAGAGAAGTTGTGGATGCCCCATCCTTGCAGTGTTCAAGGCCAGGAAGGATGGGGCTTTGAGCAGCCTTGTATAATGGAAGGAGTCCCTGCCCATGGCAGGATGATCTTTAAGGTACTTTCAAACCCAAAAGGTTCTGTGATGATTCTATGATTGTCTGTGCTATATAAAGGCTTTCAATTTTCAGCAGACACCAGTAGAGGTTGTGGAGAAATAGGATGTCATTTGCAGCCCATAATTTAAATGGGAAGCCTACATTTGGATTAGTGTTTGTGTAGAAGTAAATGGGGGTCTCCCAAATAATCATCATCTCATCAAAATAAATGGCAACAGTGGTGCAAAAGTCAGGGATGCCACTGTAGGGGAGAGGACCATGATGGAAAAAAAGTAAAGGACCTTCAAAGACCTGACCAAATTCCACTGAATATGAAACTGTTCTCTTTAGTTTTCAAGAAAGTAAGGAGATGGACAACGATTCATTTGATTAATATTAATTAAGGGGCAGGACAGACTTTGGGCCACTTGTTTTCCTACCTTCTGCATTGAAAGCAAGAGCAACAGGAACAAATAATTGGCAAATAAATCTAATGTCTCATGTTAGTCAGAGGAGTCACACCATCTGTGTCTGCTGGGAGCTCTGCGCTTCTTCCCAGACAGGCTGGCTGGGGGAGGCAAGCACGGGAGCACAAGGACAGATGTGAGGAGCTCCTTCTTTGGGTAATATACTTCTGTAACCAATTTTGTTAGAAATTTCTGCAGGGAGGAATAGTCTTCTGGGGATCAGCATTATTTTTCATTCTGCGGCTTGCAGCTTCCTGAGGGAGGGAGAGGTAGTGCATACTTATCAGCCAGCAGCAGTCTCTGAATGAGGGAAAAGCAGAAAGATGCCACAGTGAAATGGACTTCAGATGCATCCTACTGGAGCTGCCCCAACTGCTGGAGCAAGATGTTTGATGAGTCTTCAGGATCTCTTCTCCTAGAAAACCAAACTCCTTGTTTTTCTGCATGGTTATTACAAAAGAAGAGCCAATTTGCTGATTTGAACCTACTTCAGTCAGATCTGGTTTGAAAAAACTCCATTGCCAGGGTTTTCATGAAAGAACTAAGCTGGGTGTACAAACTACCTGAGGGTTTGACTTTCTCAGCTTATTCAAAACAGGGGTTGTAAGTTTCCTATAAGTGGTAAATGCAAAGACTGGGGAGGAAGAAGGTGTGGGTTGAAAAATTAGTTACTAAACATTCAACAGACTTGCTGCCTGAAAGGACTGAAATTGCTGCTGGGTGCCCAGAGAACCCTAAAGCTTGCTGTCTGGCAATCTTGTGGCTGAGCATTTGCATCTTTTCTGGGAAGAACTTCCAGGCATCATGAACCGTGCATGTGCATTCAATTGCCACGGAGCATACTGTATGTGTGTGTGTGTCAGCCTGGTGAGCCAAAGCTCAAGGCTGTGGAAATAATTCCTTCTCGTGTGGGAAAGAGATGATCCGCTTACCCTCTGGCTGACAGCACTCTTTGTGCCGTGCACCTCTTGGCCCATACAAGACCTTTGGTTCCCTCACAGCAGAATGGGAATACATCTCATGGGAGTACATCCAGTTTCAGTGTGACTGTGCTGGTTAATAGGAATAAGAAACTATGGCATGTCTCTGCCTGGGAAAAAGGCTCTGGTCTCAAATCAGGCTGGCAGAGCTTCTTCAGATTTGAGAGCTGTTCAAGAAAAGGAAGCTCAAACTCAAACCCAGGAGTAAGGGATCTGCTATTTTTGCTCTGGAAGTCCCAGTTAAATGGAAGATAATAAGGGGTTGTAGTGCCACAACTGAATTAAGAACAGCTGGGAGAAGTCTGAATGCAAACGCAGTATCTTTGTCTTTACCTTGACTGGGAACAAAAGACTATTGCTAATAGTTATTACATTTTACATCTTACATTACTATTGCACTGTGTTAGTACTTTTTTGGCAGGCACATATCTCTGTGGAGCTGTATAAATATTTTTATTCCTGGCCAGTTTTACAGAGACCTTCTACCTCATCCAGAAGCCCTTGATGAGCAGAAGGAAGGTGTAGAGAACTGTTGCCTCTCTCCTTACAAGAAACAGCCTGATCCCCAACTCCAGTGATTTCAGCAGAAGCTGGATTAGGGCTGGATTTCATCATCACAGTCAGGATTCCACAGTTTCTCAAAATATTTTGATAATTGCTCTCCCTCCTCTTTTTTCCAGGGTACCGGTTTTGCTCACATATTTGGAGTTATACTACTCACCACCACACACTCACCTTTTCAAATTCTTCTCAGCTTGCTTTGATTCTGTGCGACACTCTACTCTTGCACCTACCTTAATCTCATGATGCCATTGTTAGTCACAACACATGCTACTAAAAACATGGAGAATTTAAATGTGAAACTTTAGTTAATAAAAAAAGAAATATCAAGAAATATTCAAACTCAGGGGTATATGAATCTGTCCACACATACTCAGCTCTGTCATCTATGATTCTCAAAGCAGGAAACAACTATCATTATTAAGACAGTGTGGAAGTCTGAATTTATCTGCAGTCATCAGATTCATCTCTTCATTGTGTCTTTCAATCTTTTTTAAATTACTGCAGTCCATAGGCACTAGATGTCAATGAGGCCGTGGGAGTGTTCTGCCATGTGCTCATCCCTGTTCAAGCAGATACGAAATTCCTCGTAACAATTAAAAAAAACCCTCCTAAATTAAACCATGCATTTAAAAACTATTTACTTTGTTGTTTTAAACTCTTAGTTTGAACATAGTCATACAGTTAAAAAAAAACTTCAGAAAACTTTTTTTTCCTTTAAACTAGATTATTTCCTTTCTCTATTGTCAATGAAAATGGGTGAGTTCATGGACTGCTCTTCCTTTTTTGTGGCTGTCAGCTCCTCACGCTCATATTGATGCAAATGTGGTTCTGATTTCATTGTGATTTCCCCAGGACAGTGTCAAAATACAGAAAAATCCAATTTCAGTAATGCAAAATCAGGTGAGGTGTTCCCTTGATTTTGCAAAGTCAGAGATGTGGCTGTAAGGACTTGAACGGTGCATTTGGCACCTTTCCATCTCTAGGGCAGGCAGTGCCCAGATGTAGCTTCTAGCAGAGGCTGTGATATTCCCCTTCCACAGAGCATTGCATGAGGGAAGGAAGTAGAGGAAGAGAAAGTGTTAAAAAGGTAAATATTGACTCAAAGAAAGGAGACATAAAGGAGAATGTGGGAGAACTGTAAATGAGCCAGAGAGGATGGAGAAAAATTCTTCAGCAACCGTAATTAGGTTAGATTTCAGAAGTAATTGCAGTGTTCCGGCATCAGCAGATACTGTAGGCAATGTTTGCCCTGAGCTCTGTTTGCTGAGAAGACGGTGAGCTGTTTCAGCCTGCAGGGCCCGATCCTGGCGTGGTGGCACCGAGGGCACACAGACGGGTGTCCTCCCGCTCCGTGCCACTGGGAGCAGCCAGAAGGTTTGCAGGGAATGGAGTGGTGAGTGCAGAGACAAAACCACGGTGGTACTTGTGGATGGAAATGCACAGCCTAAGTGAAGAATATGCATTTAATTGAGCTGCTGGTGCAAAATTGTGTTAGCAATTTAATACTGAATAAAAGGTGTTTAGATTGTCACTGGTGTCTTGCTGATGCTGCCACCTCTACAGAGGTCATGGTGAGGCTGGGCTAGTGCTACCTCCTCATCATAGGTTGGAGCAGTAAGTGGGATGCAGAAACTGCACTGCCCTCCGGTTCCTTTCAGATACACTTTCCTGTGTAAAACCAGATTATGTAGGCTTTCTGCAGGGAGAATAGATTTCACCTTTAAGTCTTCTGCAGACATTTTACATTAGCAGTTCATGCACCATCAGAAAATCAATTACCGTTGGTATTACATGCAGATGAACAGTGCAGAGTAATGGAGAATTCATTTTACACAATGCTTTTAATAAAATGCTAAATAGAGCAAAATATTTTCCAAAGGGCTATTTATAGGATCTGTGTAGGAAGTATGTCTCCAAGGGGAAGTTTGCACCTTTGTGATTTGGATGAGGAGTGAGTCTCAGCATTCTTAATGCTAACATTGGTCAAGAACGTATTTCTGCCAGGCTGGACTGTAGACGAGAGCAGTCCATCATCTATAATGCACTGGATCTCAGTCCACGTGGAGAAACACTTTTTCTTTTAAAAACAAGAGTTTCACACACTGTTGTTGTAGTGCCAGTTGTTGCAAGACCCTAAAATGACTGAATTACTGCTTCATTCTTGACACTCTTATCATCTTTTCCTGTTCTTGATGTCAATGCAGTTTGCTGATTAGCTTTGCTGCGTGTATTTCAGTAAATCATTTACTTCAGCACCTCTTTACAAACAGACATATCTGCAATAGCAGTGCTACTCCTACCTGAGTTTGGGTATGTATCTGGGGCAAAGAGACTCAGGTGGTTTTATCAGGAAGCAATTATGAAAATAAGAACAGAAATGCAGGGCCAGACCAAAGGATGCTGCCTCTAACTGAGGGCAGAAAGAGAAGTCTGAGGAAGTGAATAAGAATAGCACAAGCATGCACTTCCCTGGAGTGCTTTCTCAGCCGTCAGTAGTTTATGCTCAGGAGTTTCCCATATGCCCATGTAACCATCATAGGCAACATCTTCCTGCAGGGAACCCCACAGCTTAACTATGCACTTTATGAAGAGCCATCTGGTTTTGCTCAATTTGAACCTGCTGGCGTTATTTGGTACCTTTTTGTTCTTGGGTTGGAAGAGAAGGAGAACAATCAGTCTCTCTTCACCCTCTTTATGCTGTTTGTGGTTTTATAGACATATGCCATAGTCTCTCTCAGTCATCACTCTTCCAGTATGGAAATTGCTCCATGTTTTTGATCATCTTTGTGATTCTTCTCTGAATGTTTTCCACTATATTTCCTTTAAGGTGGGGACCAGGACTGCATGTAGTGTTCAAGGCAACCCAAGTGCACACACACAAAATCTGTATAGGTGGATGATGGTGTTCTTGCTTTTCCTTCCCTAATATTTGCTAGCACAGGGCTATGGCTCTTGTTTCTTTAAGGTCTTCTGAGATGCATAGTACAATTCAGTTACATGAGCTCAAGAACAATTCTTTCCACTTACCTTTTATTTTTTAAATAGCCTGGCTGAATCCAAAATAATAGAAATTTGTCTTAATTTATCTACATATTTCACTCTATTGAAAGAAAAGAATGTCTAGAATATTGCTAAAGAGAAAATATATTCTTATTCATTGTAACTTCCAAGATTTCTGAAGGGGCTATATTTAAGTATGTACACAAAAAACAGCCATGCTGGGAGGGGAAGGGGGATCAATCACAGAAAGCTTGAACAGCAAAAGGAAATGTTTCAAAATGTTCTAAACTTGTGAAAATAAAGTATGACAGGGTAGAATAGAATAATAAAAAGATATCTTTTGACAATTTACTTGTAATAGAATGTACCCCCTTCTTTTGAATGTTTTTGTTAGAACTAAAACTGATGAAACCATGAGAACAACTAAAATAGATGAATCCTTCTGCCAGTTGCTATTGCAATCTATTACTTGCAGGAAGGAAGCCTGTTTGTTTAAAAATATCCTCCCTGCCCTTAAAGATGCAGTGAGATGTTTGCATTACTTGAAATTGCTTGTAAATATCATAATTACCCAGTTCCTTTTTCGTTTAGCAATCTTTGCTAGGTGCATTATTATAAGTCTCACAAATTTAATCTGATCTGTGCTGCTACTACTAAGTTGGACTGCTATGGCACTACAGAAAACCAGCAGTGATGACCTAACTTTCAGCCCAATGTTTCCTACTTCCAGGGTAACTGATACCTATTTCCCACTTGGTTCCACAAGCAAACCACAAAACCCCCCAAATACCCTAGCTGATGCCCACCCTCAGGTTTTCCACCATTTCCTCCTGCAGCAGTGGCCTGAACTCACTGCCACCACCCTGGGATTAGTTTGACAACCTCAAGCCAAGTGACATGGGGTACAAATATTGAACTCGTGCCTTAAAATGCCTTTCCAAAGTTGTGCCTAAGTATCTCCAGCTGCTTTATGAGAGTGAGTGAAATGGCCTGAAAGCTTCATTTCAATTAAAATAAGCTCTGCTCCAGGTCTTCTTGCAATAATCAGCAGTGGCATTCAGCTTTCAAAAGCTGATGTTAATGCTTTGTTGGCATGAGTGTGCTGGCCTGTTCACTACTTCTGAGAAGCACAAACAGCTCTGGTCTGCATCACAAAAACAGAACTTCATATTTTCTAAACCTTTGATCTGAAAATTTACTACCCTTACCACTTCAGCTTGGCTTATATATTTGGAACTCTTCCATGGAGACACAGATATTTCTTTGGGGCATGATGAGCTTTTGACTTTTGCCTTTCTTTGATTATTTTTTTAGATAGAGAGCAAAGATCTTTTCTGTGAGCCTGCCTGCCCCAGGCAGTCACTATTCACAGTGGAAGCTGAGTAACATTTTGCTATTCAAACAGAAATCTGAGTGTGTTGTACAATTGCAATAATATGAGACTGACATGGCAAGATGGCATGGAGCTATTCATTCCCTCCTGGTGAAGAAGGAGGCTTTTGGAAAGGCAGGTAGAGAGAAGGGTATTGGCAGTATATTAGCAAGGCATGAAGCAAGGGTGAAGAGGCCATTGAAGAACATGTGGGGTGTTGGGAAAAGGAGAGAGTAAGAAGACAGGATGAGATGCACAGAAGTCTGGTGGGAGGTATGGACTAAGACTTGCAGGGATTTGGTGAGACCTGGTGATGTGAGCACTTTGCTGAGGCTCTGGATACTTCAGCGTAGGTCTGAAGTTCATTAAGCTGCTTTATTGCTGCTGCAAAGTCACTTCACCTCCCCACCTCTCAGATTCCCCTCCATCTCTTCCTGCTCATCAGATCAGCAACAACAAAGAATTGTCAAGAGAGGAGGAAAAGAAAGATAAATTGTTCTGTAACTGAATGATGAGATCATGGGACCTGAGTCAAAAGATGACATGATTCTGTGTGGTTTAGGGGAAAGAGATGAGACAACTTTAGCTCCCTTCAGAAGATCTGACATTGTTATGTTCTAAGCTCTAAATGCAGAGACATGATCCTGGGGATGAGGTACAGAACGTGCAGCATGCAGCCAGCATGACAAAATCCTTGCCAGGTAGAGATAAATGTAGCAAAACCAAATTACATAAACCCCTCTCTCTTGGTCTTTAGCTGCTAAAGAAGGATGGGGCATTGAGAAACCCCTCTTGTTTGATGGGGCAGAGCACAATCAGCTAAACTGATCCTTTAATAATACTCAGGGAGAAACACATGTGGGTGCTGCTTTGTGTTTATTTTTTGTTTTAATAATCAAAATCAGCTATGTCCTCGTGGATGTACTCGAGATTGTTTTCAGTTCTCATGCATGTGATGATGCATCTTATCTTGCTCTGGTGGATTAGTTTGTTTGCACAAGCTTGACACAGCGAGGAAGCACTGCAGTCTGAGCCTTGGATCAACCACATTCTCCATTGAAATGGTACCACACACTAGCATTCCAGTCCTGGGTGCTGCACCCATGCCCCCTCAGAGCCAGACGTCAATGCCAGCACTAAAGATTTAATCAGCATTACAGACTTTCGACAATGACTCCAATACATCTGGAAATTGCAAGCTGTTTATGTAAACATAACCATGGTGTATCTCTTTTCAGAGAGGCAGTATCCAGGATTTTAAGAATCTTCTAAAGTCAGAAAAAAAGCTTATGTGCAACCTCAGGAACTCACTTGGTTGTCAACAGCTAGTCAGGCTTCCTGATGCCAAAGAACAGTCCCTCCCTGTACCAAGAAAGGAGCTCCCAGCTGACGTCATGAAGGAAATACAGCAAACTGTATACATCTGAAAGCACTGAGCTCTCCTGAAACAATTGTTCCTTTCACAGAAAGAAGAGCTATGGACTGGTGTAGGGGAAATCTGGGACTCATAAACATATCAAATCCATCCAGCATAGACTAATTATTTATAACACTATGGACTTTAGCTGAAACTGTGAATGAATTCAGCTCCCCATTCGAAGGATCCAAATTGTGTTGCCTTGTCTACCTAAGCTTCTGCAATAGCCACTGGTGATCTAAAACCTACTCCTAATGGACCCAGGGTAGTTCAGCTAAGCAAGTGATGGAGTTTACCTTCTAATAATATGAATTTTCTCTCTTAACTCCATTCCCTGTTGACTAAACTTCCATTGACTCTAGTGGAAACTTAGACATGTAGCTCACATAGAGATATCTGTATTGCATTCATCTAAATTTAGGCATCCCTATCAGTAGCTAAATCCTCCTCTCTAAGGCTTATTAGGTCAGATTCATCTGGGCAGGTGAGTGGCCTTCTGTTCTGCATGCATTACCTCAGTGCAGAACTTCTCATATTGTCAAGACTGAACATTGAAGTGACAGGTCTGAAAACAGAATAAACTGCTTCAGAATATGCTTTATAATGATGAAATGCATTTGAACTTTCTGATTCCTGATAACTAAAATTAAATGTCTGAAAGAACACCTGAATGCACCATCCAAAGAATATGATCCTGAAATTGCAGTTGTTAAAATAATAGGGCTGATTGCCACCAACACTTATGAGAGAGGCTGAACTAGACCAAAGTTAAGGTCCATTCAACCTGACACAGTTTTCAATGCAGACAGTCAGGAGACAGTCCAAAAAAGGGTGATCCTTCCCTGTCTGTGCCATTACAACTTAAGCAATCAACAACCACTGGGGTACTTTGTATGCTTAAGAATGCGTCCAGACAACTTTGTGCAGTGCCCCTGTGCGCTCTCTCCTCCATGAAGTAATTCAAGCCCTTTTGGAAGCTGTTCCTGTCTCGGAACCCCTCAATATGCATTTCTTCAGGATGAGAAATTCAGGACCTACTGCTGTGGCACGAAGCTCCACAATTTAAATATGCTCTGTGCACAATCCTCTGCATTCCCTTGATTTTGATCTGATGTGTTTCTCAGAGGTGCTGCCTTGTTCTAGCATCATGTGAAATGGTGAACTGCCTTTCCCCACTCACCTTCTCCATCACTTTTCAGATTTTATAGATGTTTATTGTAGTCTGTCTCTGCCAGAAAAGTTGTTGCTCATAACAGCTGCAAATGTTTGAAAAGATACCAGTTTGTATGATAATCAACTCTAGCAACCTAAGCAAGAACTCACTGTAGAAAGACACCTCTAATGAGTATAAAATATCTAGGGAAAAAATAATCACCTTGAATTTTGTCCCAATAAAGTCCTTTGTTTTGGTCAGACATTTTTAGTACATGATGGAGGTCGACTGGAGTCTCTTTCTCCATTTGTTTTAGCTCTCACATGAGATCCAATGTATGAAATCCTTACCTGTTCACAAAACTCCCTCAAAGCTGAATCCATTATTAGTGGTATCTTTAGCTTGCATTTCTAGGGAATGAAGAAATGAGAAACACTTGTAAATGCATATTGCAAGCTAGTTTAGATAAAGCCTGTATGTAATTTACATTAACTTAAAACCTTAACAAGTTTCAGTCACCACAGGATATTATGTTTAATAGCAAGTTTTAATACAGCCATAATAAAATGCAGAACCCTAATCACCATTAGCTTGCAGTTCTAGACAGAAGGTGTACATGTCTTGGTTCATATGCTGAGGAAGGTCTACTTACATTAGGTCATTTTGGTACATAAATGTGCTTTTCAGTGATAAGGAGGAGATACTATTTCCATTTTTTTATTATTCACACATTACTTAATGCAAACTGGGAAAACTAACTAGACAAATTTCAGTTGAATTTTACTGTAAATACTTTCAATGCATTTAATAGATCTACTGAGCAGTACTTACAAGAGATAATTTCAGCAGTTAACAGGAATATGGACTGAAAAATTGAGTGCATATTACTGAGAGGAAGATTGGAAACTGATAGATGAGCATGAGAAATTAGTACCAATAAATGCAGCATAAATTACAGACAACTCAATCTACTGTAGAACACAGATTTTTCATGATCTCTGAAGAGAAACTCTAGATCTCAAATTCTGTTGTGCTGGCATAAAAGCCCTGCTTATCCTGCGTAGCTCCTGTCTTCAGTGTGTATGTCCAACCTATCACTGAATCACAGCTTTTCACTGAACCTGTTCTTTTGGGACACGGTATATAATATGATAAATTTGGGATGGGAAATGAACCATTTAAAAGAAATTATCTTGCTCAAGCACCTGCCTTTCTTACAGTTTTTCAAAGCATGCCCTGGTCTGGAAAAAGCTCCTGGTTCAATGTCTCACATACACAGTTAAATTAAAATACTTAATTGTGCAGAGCATTACTCAGTGCTGATCTCCTGGGGAAACAGGAACTTTATGAATGATGTCTGCTTCCCACTGTGAGGAGTAAAATTACACTGTTGAAAGAATATATGTGTTAAGCACCTAAGGCTGTTTAGAGAAGTCTGAGCTCCCATAATAGACTATTATGGTATTGTGAAAAAGAGTTTTGTGAAGCAAGGTATGTAGTTTGGAAGCTAAAAGGAAGAAATTGTGAAATAAAATGGGACAAAATAATTTTTTATTTGCTGATAAGCAATTTGCTAATTAAGAAGAAGAAAGTGGTTTTGTTGAGCTATGCTGATGAAAAAAAACCTGGGAATAGGAGTCTAGCTGCATTTTGGAGGGGAAAATGAAAGCGCATTTGCAAGTGTACCATGTGCATCTCAAAAGCATGCTGATGAGTGTCAGCCCATGACCACTCCAACCCAAGTGAAGTGTGCTACCAAGTGCCAGAGGCTACCAAGTGTGATACTGAGGGCAAACCCACGGTCTGCAAGCACAGGAATACGGATTTTCTGGTTAGATCAGAATGCAAGTCCTTTGGGCTCAAGCAGGTGATCTAAGCATGCACCTGTACACCACTTTATGGGCAAAGGGGCTCTGCCTGCCCTGGAGGAGCCCTGACTGGAGCAAACGGGCAGCTCTAGTTGGAAAGGCAGGGAGCCACTCTTGCAGAACCCTGAGCCAAGGCATGGGTGCCTCCCTCCTGTCCCCAGCGTTGGGGGCTCTGGTGTGCCTGGTATCAGAGGACACAGGAGCACAAGTACTTCACCCAGACCTGGCTTGTCATGGCTCTGTTTCCCTCCTGGGAAACAGCCCAGTGCACAGGTACCTGCCAGGAAATAACCTGCTTTTGAGCCACAACAAGACAAGGATAGAAAACAGTAAATGCAAGGGAGGTTTCAGAATTGTGCTGGTCTTTGGTTTTGCTCTGTCTTTAGTTCATAGACCTGCCAGCCTGCAGTCCTGATAGTGCTTATTGCATGTTGCAGATCTGATTCTTTCTGGGGTCCATCCTTGAACAGAACACTACTGATGACAGCATCGTTGACATTTCCAGTGACAGCCATGCATGTGCCTGCCATAAAACTTTGGGACAATCCAAGCTTGGCCATTTGAAAATGTTGGGGTTTTTTTACTGGAGAAAGAGAGGAAAAGGTTTTCACTGGTTTGTTTTGAATGTCCAAGTGACACTACTGGGGAACAAGGTGGTGTCTCAAGAAAAAAGAAATCAGAAAATCCACATTTATAATCCCACTTCAAGCCTACTTTAAACACTGTCCAGGACAATGTCTCTATCAATCGGGATCAAGCAAGACAACTGTGCAAACACACCCGTGCTTTCTATTATTTCCCACTTTCACCTGCAAGTCAGGAAAAGTGAAAAAATACTAATTAAAAAAAATCCTGCTTGTGTAAATACTGTCTGTAAATATTGTATCATTTTATTTTCTTTTTATTTGTGGAATATTATTAGAAGAAGTAAGAGCAGTAGAAGAAGGAGGGAGAGAGTGGGGGAATGTACCTGCAGTTTTCAAAAGAAGTATCAAGAATTTTTCCATAAGGCAGTTATAAGTTGTAAGTGCCTTGGCAAATCTGTAATGTGATTTTCCAAGTGGTGTGCAAAATGTCATCCAAGTTTAAATCTGTAATATTGCTGCAATCTCCAGAAATTAAACAATAATGTTTGTCTCTACTGTGTTTGATCCAATCCTTCATTCCTTTCCAGAATAAGTTCCTACTGATTTTAGTGATCTGGGCCCAGTCAGGCACATTTGCCTTATCAGTTTATTTACAGCTTGGATCTGTCATTGCCATTAGGTATCTAGGATACACATTTCGTGCACATACAGCACATAGAGAACATGTACTTGTAGATATACTTTCATTGAATATGATAATGTAACGATCGTTATCCTACCTAAAGAAATGCATTTGAATTGCATACATCTCAAGCTACCCTCCAAACACCAGATAAATACCTTCCAAAAATAGCATCACTCATTTTTCACAGCAGGTGTCATTCATCAGGTATGAGGCTGCATCTAAACGTGTTAGTAATAATAATTCAGTTTGGTATGTGACTCCAGCTCATTACCAGCAGCCCCAGGCACTGGAGGCTAGTGAAGTCACTAGAGCAGCGCAGAAACACTTAATCCTATAGCAAATATTTAGTCCTATGACATGAATATTACACAAATATTGATCTTGTAAGTTAAAAAGACTCAGAAGAACCTGGCTTTTCTCCTTCAGCTGCCTGATGTGTCTCGCTGTTTGCTCACCTCTGTGGTCCTGTTTGCAGAGCTGGACCAGCTCCAGGCTGCCCACCTTATGTGACCTGGAAGGGGGTGGTGGGCACAGGAAAGGGGGAGAGGAGGGACCAGATCCTATCCCTCCACAGGCAGGACTGATGGCTGTGCCTGCACCTCTCCCTGTGAAGAAAGGATATTGCAAGTGTGGGATGGTCCAGTCTTCCATGCTTCTCCTGTCCCTCCTGTGGGATCTGCTCCCAGGTGGCAGCCCCAAAGTGAGTTTTTTGAGGTCGGGATGATGCTGTCGCTGCTTGTTGTGTCTTGGGCACCTTGCTACATTGCCGTGGAACTCGTGGCGGTGCCATGGTTGCCATCACCCTGAGAACACGGTGCTTGGTGTTCCCAATTGCTGTGCCACCATGGAGGCAGAGGATCCCTGCCAAAAGTAATTTTTGGCATCACCCCTGCTACATGGGCAGTGCCACCACAACTAGCAGAACTGCCGATGAGCAATGCCACTGTGTGAAGGCTAATTAGGAGTCTGCAGGGAATCGTGCTGCCTGTTTCTGCTTAATTTGTAATATTCACACTAGACCTGACAGAAAGCCACCGAGGGGACAGGAGTGTTTCCAGTGCCCTTTAATGGGTTGTTTGCCCTGGGACACCGATAATGACAGCCCCGTTTGCACAGGCAGTGAAAGGGCTCTCCTCAGGCTCCACCAGACACCAGAGCCTGTTGACCTTAATTAAATTTCATGGCACACTTGGCTCAGTCCTGCAGCAATTGCTCAGCCTTTACTTATATGCATTGGCTAAATGGGAATGCCCTCCTAGGCAGTGGTTCACAGGGAGCTCAGGATATGATGAGAGACCCTTCTACAGTGCCTTGTACCTCTTTTCAGAGCACTGTGCTAAAGATTATTTTTTTTAGCAGCATAACAGCGATAAGCAATTGCTTTTCTGTTTATTACTGCTCACTATTGTTACAGAAGTGTTTCCAAACCTGGCTTACGTCTGGTGTGTTTGTGCTGCCGCACAGCACAAACAGCAGGAGCCCGTATCTTCATCCCAGGATGTTGCCACTCAGACACCTGCTGGTTTTAGTTTGAAATGTCAGTTACAGACACAAGGCACACTGAGGTATGCTCAGGTGACAAGCTCCAGGCATGGACAGTCACCTGTAGGTGGTACTTGAGGAAGGGGCCCGACCCCATCCTGGTCTCTCCCCCTAGGGACGCAGGGCAGCTTTGCTGCTTGCCTGTGCCGAGGGGAAGAAAGGCTGTCCTTTGCACCAAAAGTCACAGAGCAAGTGGTGGAATTACTGTCCCTGTTGTGTCCCACCACCTGACTTCTCCAACTGGGAAACGTGGAGGAGAGGGCCAGGGATGGATCCCTACCTGGCAGGTGGACAGAGACACCTACAGAGGCTGTGCAGCAATCCCAAAGAAGCCTTTGCCCTCACTCATGCTTACAGACCACAGACCTAGAGAAAAAACTTTCTCAGCAACTCATGAGGCTTTATCCTCCCTCAGTGTCCTGGGAAATACAAACAAGGAAACAGGAAACAGGAAATACAGTATTATCTCTCCTGACATTCCTTTTCTTGGATCTTCTGATAACAGAGATAAATTCCCCAACAACCCTCGGGGAGTCAGAAAAGGAGTACTCAGGCTTTGATCATTTCCTTGAGGGGAAAAAAATGTAGAGAAATGGGCAAAAAATTGTGTGCAATGCTGAAGGGACGAGAAAAGGGTGAGAAGAGGAAGAGGCTATGGTGAGGAGAGAACAAGGAAAGGTGAAGAGTGGAAGGGATGGAAAGCAGAGAACAAAGGAGAGAAGCCCTGAATATTTGAAAGAGCAGGTAAATGAGGGAGTGAGCTGAGATGGGAAAGAGGAGCACTAACTTAAGAGAGACATGTAACAAAGGGAAGAAAAAGAAAGTCTTAGCAATGTATTAAATAGGAAAAAAGCAGGAAACAAGGAGCTAAAGAAAGACACAATCAGAAAGAGAAGACTTCCTTCTTGAGAAAGAGAGGTGAGAGCAGGCTGATTCTAAGAAGGGAAAGTACTGAAATCTGAAGAAATACATTACAAGCTAGACATACAAAAGCGGAGGCATAAACTGTAATAGAGAGCAAAAGAAAATGATGTGGAAAAAGGAAGCAGGTGGAACAAAAGAAAACAGTGCATGTAACATAGTTTTAAATATTAAACATAAAAGTTGGATTAAAAAAAAATATTGCTGAGCTCATTTCTCTCTTTAGAACTATACATTATGAAGTGAAACATATGTGCAGTCTGGCATTGCTGTTCAAACCCACTTTTAATGGGTACAAATAATAAAGCTGGTGACCATTTAAGAGTAAATGCCATTACAAATGATGACCTGTAATCCACTGTAAACTCTTACCCTCCGCCTACACAAACAGACCTGGGTGCTTGAAATAAAAAGAGACTTTTATTTTTGTTCTTTTCATGTGGAGACCATTGGTCTCCTGACCAAACTTCACTTCCCAAATGACAAATGGTTAAAACACTGGGCTGCAGGGTCTGTCTAGAAAGAAAACAGTTTTATTTCATATCTCCACTATTAGGAGATGTAGTAGTCTATTCTGTTTACTAGCAGTGAATGGTATGTGGAGAATTACTGAGCAATTTGGCAGAGGGTAGTTTCTTTTTCAAGTGATAAGGTGTTATGGAAGAGCTGCTTGTTCCCAGCACAGCCTCCAGCCAGCTTCCTGGAAGGCTCCTTGCTCCTCCTTTGCATGCACAGGACCAGAATTGTACACTGTGCTATGCAGGGAGAGGAACAAGCCAAGCACTTGCAGCTACCCAATGCTGTCTCACCTGGCATGATCTGAGCACCATGCATGCACGGGGTGTGACTTACACGTTTACGAGAGATGGGCAAGGGCATGTGGTGGTGACAGTCCTGGTTAGTGAAGAATGCAGACCCTTTCCTCTGGCAGGGAGACAGTTGCCAACCCCAAAGGGAGAAGCCAAGGCCATAGTCTAAGCAGTGTCCTGCCCTACCCTGCAGAAAATGTCCTTGGAAAACAGTGTGGGATGTCCCTTCTGAGCACTGTGCTGGGCTGTGGGGCTGGAGGTCAGCTGCAAACTCAGGTCTTCATACATGTGGTAATGAGAAGAAAATGTAGGGCAAAATATAGAATGCCTTTATGCAGGTCCTGTGATTTTTAACCACTCCTCCCAAGCTCGTCAAACTGCTGCAGCTCCTTATGCAGTAACCAAACATGATCACATTGCTTGGCAACATTGTCCTTTTAGAATCAACTCTTCTACAGTTGCCTCTGCCCCTGTCCTTCCCTCCTTCTCCCATTCAAAAACAGCACCCACAGTCTGGCTCCCCATCTCTCACCAGAACAAAAAGCATGCGACCTCTCCACACTTTACCATGCATGCTGCAGAGTAGGTCCCAATTAAAAATCTAATTTTAATGTTGTCTTAATCATCACTGGACTTGTGAGCTGACGGCAAGAGATTATAACAAGGATGGACAAAAGACATAGAAACCCACAAGAAAAACGAATGATGAATCATCGTTTGAAGGGTGAGTCATGCCTGAGTGCATGCATATGTCAAGCATGAGACTGGCATAGCTTCACTTGATTAACCCAAATCTGCTTTGTTTAAGTCTTCTCTTGCAGCTCTGCTTTTAAGGAAACAGTAACACAAAGCAGTTGTTTGTGCAGTGATTTTATTTCCTCTCTATGATAATATTTTGGTGGATCCCAGCAGAGAAGCCATGGCTGGAAGAGATACCCAGTCTCACTTCTAGTCCCAAGACAGGGACTAGAGTTCCACTCTAATTCTTTTTAATAGAGGTTTGTATAGTCTGCTTTTTAAATTCACTGGAGATGGAGATTCAGACCATCCCCATCCACCACTGTAGACTTCGGCCTCTCATAGCCATCATTGGATTTACAAGGAGAGGAGAAGCTATCATGTAACAGGGGCAGTTTCAGGACCACACACAAAGGTGTGAAAGCAACCATCCTGTTTCCAGTGGCCCCCTGCTCTCCCCGGGACCCCTCCCCAGGGACAGGGGGCTGCACAGCAAGCGATCTGTGCTTCTGCATGGACATCCCTGAGGGCTGCCTGACCACTGGTGCTGATGTGAGGGATGGGGCAGGGATGCACAGCCACACCAGCAGCAGCACAGGGTGAGGTCAGTGGGGAGTGATGGAGAAGCTGAGCCCCAGGCTATCATCCATCGTGCAGCATCTCCAGCTGCACTTTGACAAACACATTGAACTTACACGAGTCGGAAGTGATGCTGAGTGAGGTGATGGTGGGGCTGCAGCTGCTGCTGGCAGGGTTGCCAGGCATCCCCAGAGATTATCTGTTCTCTTCAGGCACTGTTCTGCTCCATGCCCCGTGGTGAGGCTGATCTGCTGTTAGCATCCTGCTATCAGCAGGGCTACCTTGTGGTGGCCATTAGAAGTGGGCTGAGCCCTCGGCTGTGTCCCTGTGCTCGTGTGACCCCGCAGTTGGGCAGCACAAACCCATTTACTGTTGCAGTGCTGTGCCCTTCAGCTGGCTGCTGGACTGCTGGCATCTCCAAAGCTCTGCCAGCATTTGTCGCAAGTGCTACCAAAAAAACCACCCAAACCCTATTATACTTGTCTCTATGTTTTTGGATAGTAGGAGGAAAGATCTGCTTCACGACAGCAGAAACTGCATGGCAGCCTTCCATGATAGGTATGCAGAGTTTTCTACCAAATAGAATGTATTCACTTATTATATAGGAAAACACTTGTATATTAACAGTTAAGGATCCTGGGTCATTTTCTGCACTGATGCAGAAGGATTTGGGTTTTGAAACTCATTTAGAAAAGGATCCAGTGCTGGTAAATGCACCAAATTTTGCTAAGCAGCCAGGTGGTCTAGAGAATTCCTGATTTCAAGTCAAGTGCTGAGCTGCACAAACACAGAGATAATACCATGTAACTCTTGCAAGCATTTAGCCATTGGCAAACAGCTGCCTACCAATCTCTTTATGAGATTTATTTCTCTCTCATGGTTTTGTCAAGGAAACAGTAGCTGTTGATAACATTCAGAAACACAGAGGTGCTATTTAATACTTGGGATAGTGAACAAGCCAAAAATCCACTGTAGAAAATAAGCTTGTGTGAACGTTTGACTTTTAAAATAATTTTATAGATTATATGTGCCTAGTGTTTATAATTCAGGGAATATTTATTTGCAAGTAACATCAGCCCCAGTATCCCTAGAGCTATAGGCCTTGTGGTTCTCTGATCCCTAACCCTAACCCTAGTGGCAGCTTGGGGCTGTGGCTAAGGTCCCCAGCGTCATGACTGACCCAGATAAGAAATTATGTGTACATAGCAATGTTGGTACAGTGCTGTGCTCCCTTTGGCATGCTTTTTCCAACCCCAGTGCTCTAGAGCTGTAGGCTGTGGTGTTCTCTGACCCCTAATCCTAACCCTAGTCCCAGCTTGAGTCTGAGGTGCCCAGCATAATGGGTGGCCCAGATAAGAATGGTGTGGAGGCAGCAATGTTGGTGCTGTGCTCCCTTTGGCATGACTTTTCCAGCCCCTGTGGAAAACTTTCTATTTTATCCAAACATCTCTATTCTAGCAGGCATTTTACACAGCATTCATACTGTGGGTTGCAGCAACATCACTCATCATCCTGCAGGCAAAACTCTGTTTTGTTTTGACAGTCATTCCTGATGCTTTTTCCTTTTGCAAAAAAAAAAAAAAAGGCGACTTACCCAAGATAAGACTTGGGTCAGTCATGGGAAAGAAACAAAACTGGAATGCAGTTTGCCCTGGCAAGGCATTAGTGCTTTTCCTCTTTCCAAGCAGAACTTGACCACAAAGGGTCAAGCTGGGCAGCCAGTGCCAATGTCTCTCTAAAATTGAAGCACCTCGTTTTTTTCTCAAAACAAAAGCACTGCCTACAGTCCTGAGCCTGTGGGAAAACCACTCCTGACAGCTGAGCACAGTTGCAGCATGCTGCAGCTCTGGTGCTTGCTGATTCCTTGTGGAAGGGAGAAAGGGGAGACTGGGAAAATTACACTTGAAAATTTATTTCAGCACATCAGAGAAAGCTCCATCCTCCCTCACCTGCACAATTCCAGCAGATTCACCCCGCAAGATGCAGCTGGAGGCCATGCACCAGGCAAGATCCGTGCTGCAGCATAATATTTTGCCTTAATTTTGGCTCACCGCCACGAAAGCACCCCTATGAATCCATCCCTACAGGCTCGGCAGGCAGCGCACGGCTTAACGCCATATTAAATTGCCTCTTTCACTCTGCGCAGCACAGCACAGCAGTATTGGCAGAAAGAAGGAAATGTAAAAGCATATCACATGAGTCAAGGCAGATTCTGTACTGCAAACTTGCTCTCTCCATTAGGGTAGCTTTATAAGGGCTGATTGGTTCCTCCAGGGGGAAAGATGGGATTTGGCACTACAGTGCTCAAGTGCTTTCTCAATAAGAGAAAAAAAAACTATTATGGCCAACTCTTATATCAGGGCTAGCACTGAGCTTGCCTTTAAATTACAAAACTGCATTTTAGGTTTTTGCTTCTTTGCTGCTTATATTTTCCTCTCTAGGGATGCTGCTGCATTTGGGAATTTCCATATGTGTTTGTGGTGTGGACAAACCGGTCAAATCCAATTTCTGCTCAAATTTATAACGAGCTTTTCACTCCATCAAAAATAACCCAGATTTAATGCCAAGAACATTATAGTCCCTCAAATGCATACTTTTTCCTCTGACTCACAAGTAAAGAGCAGTCTTTAGGCACATCCTAAGGACACTAGTGTACATCATCAAACAGCCCCAAACCTGACAGAATGGTGTCAGTTCAGCTGAGGGAACAGCCTGCTCTTGCTAAGCTCACAGCAGGGAAAGGAAGGCATTGTGGTGGGTCACTATTTTCACACCTAGGCAAGGACTTCTCGTGCACTTCAAAGCTTGGGTGCATTCCCTCCGTACTTCCAATTCCTGGGTTAATTTCCCCAAACAGGCACTACTGAGGATTGCAGACCTGCCCTGGGCTCTGCACACCACCAGCCAGAGCAAACAAGGAGAGGAGGAAGGAGGAATTACCCTGGTGATCCCTTCTGTGATTCCCCAGCAGCTGCAGTCCTCAGCTGACCCCGGCGGGGAGAGACTGTGAGAGTTACACTGGATTACAGATCCCAGCTGCTCTTAACCCGGGGGCAGCCGTGACTGCCTTGGCCAATGGTGCAGCAGGAGCTGCCTGCATGCCTGGCTTCATTGCACCCGGGCAGTTATTTATACAATCTTCCTGAGTTCCCTTTTTCTTTCTTTTATCCCTGCAAATCCTTACTATGTCATCGTGTGGCAATAATATCATTGCCACTAATCTTGAGACAGTGTGCTCCTCACATTTTTAAATTCAAGTGGGTGGCTAGTCCTGGGAAGCCCCACAACTCAGCTGAGCAAGGAGTCTGGATCATAATGGAAGCTGATGGTTCTTTCCTCTTTTCCTTCTTTAAAAGGTCCTTCCCACATCTTTTGGTACTGACTGGTACAAAATGAGAGGATGCAATCAGCATATCTGGTCACCAGGATAGTTCCCAGTGGTGCAGAAACTCTCTCGAAAAGCAGCAGTACTGCACTGAAGTGGATTACCTGACAGTAGCTGGGACCTCATACCTTTTTCTGTTTGGATCTGCCTGGGAATTCACACCCCTTGTGCACAATGCATCTTTACTTCATTCAGGGGGAAATGGATGCATTTCTCCTTGCCAGTTTTGGAATATTTTGATTTTATATTTGGCCTTCAAGGAAAAAATATTTGTACCACCCACATCACTTCTGTCCTGATAGCTTGTTGTTCTGTATATAGCTTTATTGCATAGGAATATACATCACAATCACTTACATCTGTAGTTTTTTACCCCTCACAGCCCCCCATCACTGTAGCCATGCATGCCCATGGCTGCCCTGTAAGAGCAAGGTAGCATTGGGAGGATCCAGAAACAGGAGATCCCTTCTGCCCCCTCCCTTCTGCCCATCCTAAAGCAGCCCTGGCTGTGTATTCAGTGCACTGGGAACAGTTCAGGGTTCGTATCTGACACTCACACTCGTTTTTACTTTTGCAGCATAAGGGTGTTCAATGCTCATGGCAGCAGAATTCCTAACCTACATAGGTTTTTCTGCCATGACAGAGGGTTTTGGGCTGCCTCTGGTGGAAGACTCACACACAAACTCCACAGGCTAGGGGGAACTGGGGAAGAATGCAGAGCCCTCAAAAACAGCAGGATTTGGTAGAAAATTTGGGTCTGGCCTCTTCTTTCAGCCGAAGTCCCTTGAGGGGGAATATTTCGGCTATTTTTGAGGCAGTCCTAATAAAAATAAGGTTGGGGGTTTTTGGCTTTGTTTTGGTTTGTTTTGTTTGGTTTTTTGTTTGTTTACTTGTTTGTTAGGATTTTTGCTAGTGGAGCATCAAAGTACATTTTACTCTGCCCACATAGAGTCCTTCGAAAAACCTAGTGTTTGTATAATACATAGTTGTAATTAGACCTGTTATTATTCCATAGTTTTTTTCAGAGATCTCTGTTGCAAGTTTCATTACCATAGAGCTAAATCTGCTCCATATAAAATGAATGGAAAATATCCATTAAAGCAATTCTGAATTAAATTATTTTCTATAGTTATTGAACATTTTCTTTTTTAAAAGAATCTCTGCATTCTATGAGAGATTATCAGGTCTAGGAATGAGCATTGTTGTGTAACACTCTTGCTTTATTCCAGAGATTTACATAATATATAAAAAATTAACAAGTGAAGTGTTTTGCACTTCTTCAAGAATGTTATCATTCTGCTTGTCTTCTGTGGATGCTACTGACTCTATCTCACACACATCACCACACCACAAGGTTTCTGGAGAGAACAAGAGAGGCCGAGTTTTCAATGATGAGTTTTGCTTTCCTTTCTTTAAGCAAGGCCTAATCCATACAATGTGTGAAACTAAGAATCCAGCTGTTCAGGGCAGCATTTAAGCACATTTAAGCCTTGTTTTTAGGCTGCAGCTATGAACAGACATGAGCAAAGCTACGGGGTTTTGCTGAGCCACAGCCTAAATTATCCAGCATACACTTTGCTCCTGTGCTTATCTAAGTCATTCCAAACCTTATTGACTGATCAAAATCTTTGTGTGGTAAGTGAGCTTATGTTGCTAAAAATGCCACATTAGAAGTCACCGAGACCGACAATCTTTAATTCACCAGAAGATGGGCCGGGTCCATGCGCTGGTTGTGGGAAGCGAGGAGGGAGGAACACTGCTGACCTGGCATGACCTGCCAGCAAGCAGAGGACAGGCTGGCTCTGTGCAAATCACTCCTTCCAAGTGCCACAAAGTCACGGTGCTTATTAGGTCAGAAACCTTGAGCTGGTGGAAACAATTTCTGCCAGTGTACGCTAGAGCGGTCTGACATGTGAACACCCTTACGTTATCAGCAGTGGGTAGGAAAAAAATAAGCCATTTTCTCTCCAAAGGCAGTAAAATGCCCTGCAGCCCTGGCTCCTTATGCAACCCCTAAGAATGGACCACATTTTCACAAATTTGTGAATTAGGTTACCTGATGTCAGAAACAGGAACTCCTACATAATACCCTCATAAATACCCACAGGACAGAAATGAGTCTGCTATTCCAATACTTTCTGTTAAATAAAATCTGTCCCTGCTTTGGTTAATGCACTGGATATTTAAAACTTCTTATTCTTAATCTGTGTTTGTGTGTTAGAGGAGTAGTAGCCAACTCCAGATGACAGGACAGATGGAGTTTTACAGTGCATAAAAAAATTGGGTTCTCGATAATAAGTCATATGTTATACTTGCACGTTCTTCTACACAATTAAGATATTTCCTTTAACAATTAGCAAAAATGGAAGAGAATTGGCACCACACATTTTGACATAGCTCTAATAAAACTACAGAGCTGAAACTATGGAACTTGCTCATTCTTCCCACAGGACACTACCCAGAAAAACAGATTTAAGGAAGCAGTGTATGTTCATCAGGGTATACTGCAGCAGAAATTGCTCCTCTTTTTGGGTCAGAAAGGACTCTTTCAATAAAGAAGGCCACTCTAACTCTTGCTCAGCACAATGGGCTCTGAGACAACTGAATTGACTCAACTTCCAAATGCAGGTCTCTCCAAAGATGTGCAATAGGAAAAGAAGTGTAAAACTTGAATTCCCCCCATCTTCACAACTTTTTGGCAGCCAGCATTGGATATCACCTTCACTTCATAGCCTTCTAGTTGCTCCCTCTTCCAAATCAGCAGGAGAGGAGGTTCTCAGCTCCCAGGGAGCAGGACACACTCCCTCCTCACCTGGAGCTGTGATGTGTGACTTTGTTCAGTTTCAGATCTAGATAATAACTAAAAACCCTTACAAAGACTACCTAAAGATTCCGGAAAATACATTGAAGGCAGGTTTTCAACATCATCCTGTGTGGGTCTGGCAGCCCTTGAGCTAGCCCTGAAGCCAAACCACACTCGTTCTGTAAATCTGTATCTTCTCTTTGCAAGGAAGTTGTTTCCTTGGTGATCACCATGACCTAGAGATTCCACTCATGTTTGCAACAGGAAAAAGAAAAGAGAAAAAATCTAATAGAGACGGGTTTGCTAAAATGGCTTTCATCTCCTTACTAACTGCTGTGGTTATCCAGAAAGGAAAGTTTTTACCTGCCTACCTTCTGATCAAAGATTTTTTGTGTAATAATTATATGTAATAATAAATGCTGGAGAGGGATATTGCACCCACAGCACATTGCATTATTAAGTGAAGGAGGAGCAAGGTCAGATCCTGAAACTGACTTTTCCTCCAGCCTATCCTCACCTTTGCTGAGACCTTTACTCTGAGACAGCCTCTTCCTTGTTAGCATTTTCAGGAGCTAATGTGGCAGTCCCAGGCCAGCCCGAGGGAGCCTTTACTCTGAGTATTGGCACAACCTTTGGCCCCTGAGCAGCACTCACTGCATGTATAAATCCCAGTGGGTGATGTCTACAGTCCAGCATGAGTATTTCTGATTGCCTGGAGATAAATCCCCTCTGTCCCTTGACAAAATATATTCAGCCTCATGGTAGCCACAGAAGCAGAAAACTTTCCCTGGAAACTCTTTCCATAAAATGTCTCAGAGCTCAGCCAAATGCTACACTGATCACTCTGCTGATGAGCTGAGAGCGATCAAGCAGGGCAGGTACAGGGCTCACAGCTTCTCAGAGAAGACCTTCAGCATCATGAAGATCTGAGTATGACGCTCTTTCCCATAAATCCATAACTAAACGGTGCTGAAGTATATGCTTTTCTTACTGTTTCTACTGATATTTAAGGTTTAATCACCCCCTCTGATGATGCTAGGTTAGGTCATTTCCTCCCTGTTATATTTGCATAAATTAGCAGATTAAAATGTTGCCAGGAATATTCCAGAATCTGTGGGTGGGGAATCATCCCCACACCTACATCCACTGCTCTGAGCTGTAAAGAGGCCAGTTAACAATGAAGTAGACACCTGGGAAGGAAAGCCAGGGGGCCATGGACAGGAAACAGCTCCTGGAGTACCCCTGGAGTTCCTTTCCTAAGGCACCCCATGCAATGGCTGCATCCTGTGCCAGCCTTTTATATATTTATTTCTTTTCCTCAAGAGCCTTGTAGCACAACTCAGCCCTAAGGGCAAGGCTCATACCTGTGTTTGAAAACAGTCTTTACTAATAATCTACACTCAAGCAAGGAATAAGTACATCTTATGATATACCGTTCTGTAGGGCTGAATACTGAGTTTCAGGTAGCCAGATGCTAGGTCTCACACAATCTCAACAGATTTCAGTGGGAAAGCATAAAATCTTTCAGAAAAAAAAAGGATCTGTATCTTTTCTTGCATTTTTTTCCCTTCAGAATGGGCTGAAAAGGATCCTTTCTTTGGAGTCTCTTCATTTCAGGTTGGTTTTTTTTTTGGTTTTTNTTTTTTTAGGTTTGGTTTTTTTTTTTTTTTTTTTTTTTTTGTTTTTTTTTTTTTTTTTTTTTTTTTTTTACTACTAAGGAGTATTTTGAGCATGATAATTCGGAGGTGGGGACAGAGATCCTTTTCAGCAGCTATGGATTACCAGGGGTGGGTTATTTGTGCTTTTCACCTTATCAAGCAGTTTTGGAGTAATTCTAGTGAATATCTGGTTTTACATGGCTTTGACTGACTGCCTTTTCTAACTGAATCATACTCAGACTTCCTGTCATCTCTGAATATGTCTATTTTGGTGATAAAATGCAAGTGTCTATATTTATTTGTAGAAAAAGTAGGTCAGGGTAAAAGTTGTTAGGTGGACATTAGAAGCTGAGCCAGTGGAAGAACTTGTTGGTTTCTTTTCTTAGCATTTTTGAGCTTTTTTGACACTTCCAAATATTCTCTCCATCTGTAAGCATTTTTAATGTACATTTGCAATACCATTATGAATTTATTATTTATTTTTGCTTGGTTCTTGCAGAACCATGAACATCTGAGGAAGAATGAGAAAAAAGGATGGATCCTGATGGATTCTTAATGATTACTCCCATTGAGATGTATGAAACCTGTGCATTGTTGCTTTGTTCATATGTAAAAATGATGGGGGATCATGCTGATGGTAAAATGAACCTCAGAAGTATAAGCACCCCCTTAATAGACCACTATGGAAACATCTACCATCGGAAAACTCTCTTTAAATCCACAGCATAAGTGTTTATCTTAGATGGTAAACTTTGAGGAGTTCTGTTCCTTATATAGGAACACTTCCAATTTCACTGCAGATATTTGCATTGTCTGTATGTGCTTTAAATCCTTCTTGAAATGTGTATGTTTATATTTGCTACTCTTTTTGCCTCATCCTGGGCTCCCAGTGCCTGCACCAGTCTGTGGTACTGCACTTCTTGAGATAATGATGACTTTACCAGGGTGTGTCCCCTTTTTCAGATGGAGTCTACCTGAATTCTTCTGGCCCAACAGCCCTGTCCCTCTAGCAGCACCTCTGTAAGTTATGACAAAGTTATGGATCAGCTGAACTTTAACAGCATCCTAAACCAGCAGGTAGATAACCTTCTGGGAAAACAAATGAAATGTGAATTACAGTTTGGTCCCAAGTCCCTTCTTCCATACCAAACAAAGGAGTATGAAACTAAAAAAATCATCTCCTGAAACTGTTTATATCACAGGTCTTTGCAGCCTTCAGCAAGCCCTGAAGGAAAATAGTATGTCCTTATACCAGAACTGTCCCTCCCAGAAAAATGCCAGGGATGCCTCCCCCACCATATCTGACCTCAGTTGTCCTTTGACTATACTCTGAAGGCAAACCTATGCTGGTAGACTCCCAAGAGCAGATCGTCTGATCTCTTTGATGTGATTTCCTCCTGAGGAACAAGTTTACTTGAAAAGTGTAAATTTAAAGAAGATCAGCAGTCTCTGTTCTGATAAGAGCCTGGTGATAGAGTTCCTCCGGTTTCACTGTTGCTGCCATAGATGTCCTCCTAGAAAATTAAAAAAGTTTCATAGAATCATAGAATCATCACAGAATCACAGAATCACTTATGTTGGAAAAAACCTCTGAAATCATTCACTGCCTTGTCAGCTAGACCAGGGCACTAGGTGCTACCTCCAGTCTTTCCTTAAACACCTTCAGGGCAGTGATTGCACCACTTCCCTGGGCATTCCAATGTCTTATCACTCTTTCTGTGAAGAAATTCCTCCTGATGTCCAGCCTGAACCTTCCATGGTTCAGCTTGAGGCTGTGTCCTCTTGTCCTGTCACTGGTTGCCCGAGAGAAGAATTTGACCCTCACCTGGCTACAACCTCCTTTCAGGTGGTTGTAGAGAGCAATAAGATCACCTGTGAACCTCCTTTTCTCCTGCCTAAACAACCCCAGTTCCCTCATCTGGGAAGTCCCTCATCTGGAAGTCCTCACAGGACTTACCCTCCAGACCCTTCACCAGCTCCATTGCCCTTCTCTAGACCCACTCCAGCCCCTCAATGATTTTCTTGCAGTGAGTGGCCCAAAACTGGACACAGGGTTTGAGGTGCAGCCTTGTTACTGCTGAGTACAGGGGGACAATCCCTGCCCTGGTCCTGCTAGCCACACTATTGCTGACACAGGCCAGGATGCCATTGGCCTTCTTGGCCACCTGGGCACTGCTGGCTCATGTTCAGCTGTGTCAAACAGCACCCCCCAAGTCCTTTTCCACGGGACAGCTTTGCAGCCACTCTGTCCCCAGCCTGTAGCACTGCCTGGCGTTGTTGTGACTCAAGTGCAGGACCTGGCACTTTGCCTTGCTGAACCTCGGACTGCTGGTCTCAGCCCATCTATCTGCCAGCCTATCCATCCATCTCAGCCGGTCCAGATACCTCTGCAGAACCTTCCTGCCCTCCAGAAGATGATCATACATTGGTTTGGTTTGGAAGGGACGTTAACAATCATTTAGTTTCAACCTGTTCTCTCTTCTCCCTTCCACGGACAGGGATGCCATCCACTACGTCAGTCTCTGGACAGTTTTCCTAACTTCTGTTGGCTAATTGCTGAATAAGTGAGATTTGTTTTTTTTGGTGTTAGGAGCCCCAAAAGATAGTGATCTAATAAGAATAACTGACACCAGGTGTTACGTTTTAATTGACACCAAGTGTTATATTTCGCTGTATAGGTTGTTACAATTCTGTTCTCCCCATTTAGTGGGCAGAATGGTGAGAAATGAGTCACTTCATCCAATAGATCTTTTTGGTTAATTCATATTGAATGACAGAGTCCTTCAATCAGCCAATGCCAGTTTGGAAATCAATTATTTGGATTACATCTTGCCTAATGCACCATGTCTCATAGTTTGTAGCAACTGCTTAGAGCCGGGTTCAAGCACTTTGCACTGTTGTGTGTTGCCACCCCATAAATAAAATTTTAGTGGATGGAAAAGGAATAAAGATGTATGAGCGTTGCTGTAGTACTGGGGGGCAATATCAACAGGGTAGTAAAGAATGAAGATATAAATTTATCTGGTACTTCCCTGACACTGATTTACAGACACATATGCACACAGGAGAATTGTGTCTGTGACCTCTGCTTGACAATGATAATATGGTAGTAATTGACTTTTCACTATTGTGTAGCTATTAGAGCAAAAATGGATGTACTTCCAGAAGCAAATTTATCATCAGTTATAGCTCCATCAGAAATTCTTTCAGGTATTTTCTAACTTAATTCAGCTCTGGAGCCTAATTCTTTCTGTAATAGGCAATTATGGTGCATATTGAAAAACAGCATATAGACTAGGCAAATTGATGTGAAATGAATGTGTATCATTCACACCAAGTTCCTTGAAACCTACTATTTCTGTTTTTCTTTTTCATAAGATGGACAAGTGAGTGTACTTTAAAGAAAATTACTCCTTGGCAACAGTGACCCAAGAGGTCTGCAAGTCTGCATAGCAAGCAATCTCGACAGCTTGATTATTTGTTATAAGAACAGCTTTGAAACATTTAATCTATAGAGCGTGTTATGATTTCAGCTGAGAAATTTCATCTTCAATATTCCTGAGTACTAAACTAAAGTGAGAGGCGGGCAACTGCGAGTCACTCATTAGTACCCACACCATGGTTTAATCCTTGTTAGAGGAGAATAACAAATGTAGAAGGGTTCATTTTTCCCCTCTCATGGGAAATGCGATTCAAGAGTGTATTTTTTAGCCTGCTCAGAAGCATGCAAAAATAATGTTCATTAGCATTAGGGAAGATACAGATGCTGTGTGAGAAAAGGATATAGCGATGATCATTGATTCTGGCAGAAGACTTCAGGAGCTCTCTTTGAAGTCTGACAACAGGAATCTGTGCCCAGATTTGCCAGGCTTTAATCTGTGACAATTAAATTAGGGGATAATGAAAAAGATGGTGCTGTCTTCATTCTTGGTTGAATTAATGATTTCTGCATTGTGGGGAATGATTACATCTCTGGCTGGTCGTTACAGAACTTCTGTTCCATCAAGCTCTGATTGTAATACTGGATTTAAAGCCCTCAAAGCACTTATAATTCTTCTTTCCTGTGTCTCCACTGTTACCTCTGCAGACCACCTAGCGCACACTTTGTAAATGCTACAGGGATTTCTATCAATATAACTAATTCAAGGATGCACGGAAGAGACGCGAGTGCCAGCCATCCTTGCACAGGGAAGAGGACCTTGCAGTCCAGGAGGTGCAGCCGGACAGGGAGGGGGCAGCTTTTGGTGGTGGCGAGGGTGTTGGTGGCATGATGTCAGCCCTCTCCATCCTTCCTCGTTTCTCTGTCACATCTCTACACACTGAGCCTTGCTTCTGCCTAAAGCTACCCATGGCCAGTGCCTGCACATCTACTGCGCGCCTGCACGGCTCCGCGGCTGAACCGGGCTCACGTGACCTGTTACAAAACCATGTTATTGTCTAGTTTAAAAATGACATCGTTTAAAAATGCCCCAGAGCAGCTCAAATTTTTCCTTCTGTAGAACTCTTCAAGTACGATTTACAACACTCCCATTTAAAAATCATGCAGTTTAGTAAAAAGAAATTACTATTTTCTTCAGCTACAGCTGGATAACATATTGCCAGAGGTACAGAACTAATAGTAATTTGGAGTTTATTAATATTTGTCCTCAATTTTTTACTTTTAACATTTCATCATATCCCAAGGCCTCACCTATGCCCCTCAAGCCATATTTACTTATCATTACAGTCAGCATTTAAAATGTATGATGTGACAGTTAATATTTATATAAACGGTACATTAAAGAATATAGTTCATAGTTCCCTGAGTTGATCAAGAAATCTCTGTCTAAAATAGAATGTGATCCTTGAAATTCCTGGAAAGAAGGTGAATGTTCCAGTGGTCAGGCATTTTGTTTCCAAAAAGTCCATTGTACTTCAGTTGCAAAGAAAAATGTGCCTATTTTTCATAAATTCTTCTAAGTATGGGAGAAACCAAACATATTTATTCTTGAATATAGAATGACAAGTTATGTAAACTTGGAAAAAAAAGAGTTGCGTTACCTCAAGATTAATTGCTGCTGGGGGAAGGAGACATACACCATTGCAGCTTTTTAAGCTCCACGTTTGGAAATGCATTAAACTTTAGTATGCTTTCAACATATTTTATATGTTTTACTCCAGTTGTACTCTGTCTAGGCAGGATACATCTGTTGTAACTCAGGCATCTGAAAGTCAGACATCTAAGTTTGACTTAGTCGCCCAAACTCCCTTTTATAGTCAAAGGACTGAGGCAAGCATCTGCAGAGGGCACTTCATCTCATCCTCACGCTGGGGTCTAGCACGAGGTCAGACCAACTGTCCCAGGGGAGTGACAGGGTCTCATCAACCTTTGTAAGATAAGCCTCGAGGGACCAGCTCCACCTTAGATCTTTCAAACATCCTAAGCATGACAACTGCTTAAACAGAAAGGTCCCCCCAAGACTGTTGATGGCAGAACACTCACACCCGTTTACAGAGCAGAAGGTTTCAGGCTGGTTCCTGTAAAAAAGATGAAGTATGTGACATGCACCAGATGTATACAAGTGACTTCTCTTGCCAAATTTATGGTATGATATTTGCCTGGGTCTCTGTAAGACTTCAAAGGGGCTAACGGATGCCAAACTTCTTGAGGTCTGATTAGTTTCAGCAATGCAGAGCCTTTATGGAGATGCTGCAGATTGACTCTGAGAAGAAAACAAGACTAAATTGCTCTGTTCACTGCGCTAATTAATTAAGGCTATCTGGCAAGGTAGGCTGCCTGCCTTTGTATTTTCATCCCAGTTTCAACAAGAAGCCAAGACAAAAATGAGGCAGAGAATTAGCCTGAAAAAGCAGTTGTCATGGTGTAGGCAGGCATTTCAACTACACATATTTGTGTACCATAACAGTTCTGAATTTGCTGAAGTTGAACATGGTATGTTATAGTGCTTCCACTGATATTTGCCTTGTGCCCTAACAGAAAATGAGAACTACTGTCTTTGGCAATACGAAAGAAAAATTTTACAACACTTTCCCCCACCTATTTTAATAGAACTATTCAAATATTTAATAAGTTATTATATTTTCATTCCTATTGTATTTTTCTGGTTTGGACTTGCCTGCCAGCCTTTGTGTTTTTGACTGTCTCTTCGCTGCTTGATAGCATGAGACAGACACCCGAATTTCACCTCAAGAAAAGCCTTTGCTGTTCTCTTTTTACCTTTGTGTATTCTTGTCACCCTTCCCCAGCACTGTTGGAGCCTAGTGAGAGAATCTAACCCCGCATCACGCAACAGTCGTCCCAGCCTGACACAGAGAAACCTGTCAGTATCCCAACAAGATTAACTACTGATGGTGTCTGATCTCAGGCAAGAGCCTGGAGTGAGATACATGCAGTTTCCTGCTCTGGAGGTTGTGCAGTGTGCTCCTGTACAGTGATACAGACTAAAAGGGCCAGAGAAGTGCCAAGTGGGCAGCCAGGGAGGGGGACTCTCCTGAAACAAGTGTTATTCACTGGCCAGTTAAATGCAGGAGCTCTCATCCAACAGAGAGGCATTTCCATATCTAAGATGGGAAAAAGCGCTGTTTTTTTACTGAAGGGAGTGGTCAGAATGCCTTCTGGCAAAGGAAGAAATAGTGTGCTCTGCAGGATGACAGATGAAACTGGTCTGGACCCATTGAAGAGCTCAAAGGGAAGCCTGAACACCAAAGCTAATACGATTATGAAAGAGAGGTGAGCTGATCTCGAAGAAGAGGTGATCTGAGGGGAAGATAGGGAAGATAGGCACTGGGTGCAGCTCTCTGGTGGGTTCCCCCAGAGAAGCTGTGCACCCCCAGTGAGATGCCTTGGGCATCTCCCAGAAGATGCACCTGGCAGTGCCATTCATAATGTCTGGAGTCCTGGATGAACTTTTCAGGTCTGGTGACTGATGGATGTCTACCCAATGCAGCCCCATAACTTCCTATTTAATTTCATCCATTGCCTGTTCTATATGCATTTGTAACTGTGTTGCCTGTTTTGGATGCTATGAATAAATGACTGTATTTGCCTTCTATTTTAACCTGATTTAAGTTAAGTATGATTTCAGGTAACAGGATAACAAGTCATTCTTTCCTCAAAGATACAGTGAATCTGTGAACGAGGGCCTGGTTTGGATGACAGGTCACTCCTGATATCTTTTTCTCTGCCATCTCAAATGATGAATGTCCGTGTGGGGTATCAGTTCAAACTGCGGCAACGAACCACGTTGTAATCAATATGATGTTCTGGGATGGAATTTCAGTCTTCCTCTTTTGACTTTTTTATAAACTTAGGAAATTAAAAGCACAGACCATGTTGAATGGAAAGAATATTAGTAAGGTACTGCAACCAAAAGTTAATATCAAAGACATAGTTAGTTCTGTACATACACATAACACTGACCAAAGACAAGATCCTTTCAAATCTCTCTGTTGCCTCAAGATGACTCCAGCATATTTTATTTGTTTATCACTGGTAGAGGCCTTTCAAGACTTCTTTATACCACCTAATAATTCATGCAAAACACAATCCCATTTTATTGTTGATTCTGGGACAGTTAGCTACAAACTTAACACCAGATCCTCAGTGGATGTAAGTCATCACAGTCACCATGGAGGTCAACAAAGCAAAAACAGATTGTGAATTTATCAAAGGAATAATAGGACAATTCAGGTTGGAAGGGACCTCAGGAGGTCTCCAGTCCAACCTCCTGCCCAAAGCAGGGACAGCTCTGAGGCCAGGCTGCTCATGGCTTTGCTTTGAAAAGATTCAAACAAGCAGACAGCACAGCCTCTTGGAGTAACCAGTTCCACTACCTAGTTGTCCTTATACTCAATCCAAACCTCCCTTTCTTCACCTTATGCCTCTTACTGATCCACTTGTCCTGCATTTGAATCACAGCAACCCCAGGCAGTGCTACAGGCCTGGAGAAGAGTAGCTGGAAAGCTGTTCTGTGGAAAAGGATCTGGAAGTGCTGGTTAACAGCCAGCAGAAAATGGGCCAGCGTGTGCCCAGGTGGCCAAGAAGGCCAGTGCCATCCTGGTCTGTACCAGCAATAGTGTGGCCAGCAGCACCAGAGCAGTGACTGTACCCTGTACTCAGCACTGGTGAGGCTGCACCTCAAATCCTGGGTCCAGTTTGGGGCCACTCACTGCAAGGAAAACAATGAGGTGCTGGAGTGGACCCAGAGAAGGGCAATGGAGCTGGTGATGGGTCTGGAACACAAGTCCTATGAGGGGCAGCTGAGGGAACTGGGGTTGTTTAGGCAGGAGAAAAGGAGGCTCAGAAGTGACCTTATTGCTCTCTACAACCACCTGAAAGGAGGTTGTCTGTCTTTTCCCCCAAGTAACAAGGATAAGAGGAAATAGCCTCAAGTTGCACCAGGGGAAGTTTAGATTGGATATGAGAAAAATATTCTTCACCAGAAGAGTTGTCAAGCATTGAAACAGGCTGCCCAGGAAAGCGGATGAGTCACTAACCCTGGAGGTATTTAAAAGACATATAAATGTGGCACTTGGGGACATGGTTAACAGTGATCTTGTAAGTGCTATGTTAATGGTTGAACTCAATGATCTTAAGGGTCTTTTACAACCTAACAATTTAATCAGTCTGTGATTGTTTTTCACCCTCCTGCCTTGTGATGCTGTGAAGTGCTGGGTTTAGGCTTCTTCATGGCCCTTCCTAGATGCTGGCCAGCTGTTAGGTCTCCTCAAAGCTGTTTCTCCTGCAGATTGAGAAAGTCCTGATCTCTCCTGCTACACCTGCTGATGCACAGGCATTGCATCTCCCTCTGCTTTCTCACTCAAAGGTGAGAAAAAACACCTTGTGCTCCCCTGGATGTGTGGAACTCAGACCACCACACATCCCACTGGTGTCAGAAGCTTTTTGAAGGGTGAATCTTCCAGCATCCACTGAGTGAATCTGGTTCCTAAACTTAGACTTACAATTGTGTACAGGTCCTAAAAGTTCTGGGTTTTTTAAATGATAGCACTGTCTTTGTCTCCCCTTCATTTGAGAGTGAGATAGGCTGTTCTATCTCTCTAGATTGTGCTATCTCTCATTTTCAGCTAAGTGCACTGTGCTGTGGTGTCATTTTTCAAACAAAGCCAAAAGACTTGCTCTGTCTGGGTGATTTTGATTTCTTACTTTACCCACTCCCATCTCCCTCCTCCCTGCAACAAGATGAAAACATCAATATCTGTTTTGGGCTCCCAAGGTATGACATAATGTCAATGGAATTTGTTTTTAATCTGGGTGACTAACGGTTATCTGACAATCCAAGTAATATTTCTCCACATCCATCTGTCAAACTCCAGCAAATTTACAGGGGGAGACAGTGTCAGATTTAGCAGCCAGGCAAGCCCATTAACACGCTGGGATTGCAACTTCGACTCCCTGCGATACGATTTTCCCCATGCCTGTCCTGTGCTGCCCTTTTCATTTTTTATTTATGTAAAATTATAACTCTTCTGTTTGAAAGTCATCTTCTTTTATTTCTGAGGCTGTTTCCTACAGTGAGTCAGGTCAGGCGAACTATTATTAGGACCATGTTTATTTATAATGGGTAGTTTAGCATTAAGCAACGAGTTGTGACAGGCTGTGCATTTCTGGAGGACGACGGCAGGCTCGGGGTGCCTGCGCAGGCACGATGCCGAGGGCGGAGGGCTCCTGCCACCCCAGCCGGCCCCCAGACAGGCTGAGCCGCCAGCGGCTCCCTGACGTTACCAAATGGAACATCGGGAGCGAAACGAGGACACGCCGGGCCTGGGCAGCGCGGTGGATGCGCCCCTGGCACCGCCACCCCTGCCCCGCTGCGGGCCCTGGTGCGGGGCAGCTCGCAGGTGGGACTCATCACACCCAGAACAACGTCCAGAAGCAGGATTCCCTTGCCCCAGTTCTTTCCCGGTGTCCCTCTTTTTCACACCCTGTGTGCCCTCCCTGACGCCACTGGTTTATTGCCCCCTCTCGATGTGGCTCTGGTGTATTCCATGGAGTTTTCTGACTCTACGGCAGCACTTTCAAAATAATTGAGCTATTTATTCCTTTTTATTCTATTCCATCTTCCCTGACAGCTTCAGATCCCACAAGCCTGACCAGAGGGCCTGCCAAAGACTGCAGAATGTGGAGGAGACCGGCACATTCCTGCAGTGACACCCAAACCAGAGCAGCAGAGAGGGCCAAAGGACCATGGAGACCCTTGCCTTCAGTGGAAGGTTAGGCAGATGATAATTAACCACTTGACTGCCACACAGTGGGGCAGCCTGTGCAAGCCTCCTCAGCTTCCCTTGAAAGAAAATGCTGCTTCTTTTTTTGCCATCTTTCCTCTGGTCCTGTACCCTGATGGAGAGCTTGTGCTAGTTGAATATCTCTATGCAGAAATGTATCAGGTTCAGGCACATTTCCCCCCTGTCCCTCCCATGGACCTGAGTGTCCACCTGCAGCTGGCGTGGGAAGGCATTTGATTTAGCACAATGAATTCTGCTGCTGGAGGCCCAGGCAGACACACACTGCTGCATCTGTCCTCAGGAGAGACGGGACCCCCCACTCTGGCAGGGGTAGGGTGCAGGTCTTGTGGCCTTGATCCGTGGCCTGTTTCTTGCCAGAAGCAAGCCCACACTGCATACTTGCAGCTGTGGAGGTTTTCATCTCTCCTCTTAGCTGACTCCAGTACCTCTTTCATTTCCCTGTGAATGTGAGCAGCGGCAAGGAATGTGGTACTGGGGATTGGTGAGGGGATAATAGCCTGGTTTTTTTCTTTTCTCCAGTTAATCTCCACCTGCACTTTTCTTCTTACCTATGGGTTTGCATTTGTTTGACTTCAGTCCCCATTTTTTTTAGGAGATGGTGAACCTACTTGAATGTTTATCATCTGGCACACCGAAGATGACATCTGTGCTTCTGCATCCATCTCTAAGTGAGAAGCTGTGACCATGGCTGTCAGGAGATCCATGTCCAAATCAGTTACCAAGGAGCTAAATCCAGCAACTCTTATTCAGTTCTTAGCTTGGCAAAACCCCAATGAAGATAAGGAGAATTTTAACTGATTGAGGATGTCAGGTTCCAATAATGAGCATGGCTGTGTTTCCTGAAATGTGTGTGCATTAATTTGCTCAAGAGTATATTGCAGAGGTGTTTCTGACATTAGGCAACATTAATATTTAAGCCTTCCTGTGTTATTTTTGCTAAAGGAATTAGAAATTAGCATGCCATGATCATAATAGAGGAGCTGAAAATAAAGAACCAGATTGTGCCCTCAATCCACATGCCCAATTCCCATGGATGTCATTGGAAATTGTGTGCACACGCCTCTGAGGGAAGAATTTGGCCCAGCACACCTCTTTCTCTGATATGCACACTAGTCTCGCTGCTGCCAGCAAGAGAGGAGTGCAGGCCTAAATTGTTTAGAGCCCAGGCCACCTGCCGTGTTTTTCTTGCCGTATTTTTCCTTCCTTTTTCATGGTGATTGAAACTGTAATTCTTCCAGTGGCTACAGCTGATGTCTTTGCAGACATCCTGCACTCCTCTGTTAGCACAAGGGCAGTGAATTGCCTACGGGATGTGTCTCTGGCTGAGCAGCCTATTGGGGTCTGTACCAACCAGCTCCACCTGGTTCTGGTGGGATCACAGAGGTGTCGCTGGGACTGCCCCGGGGCAAGGACACGGGTTCCATGACCTCTGTTATTCATTGCAATTCAGTCTATGATGAATCGTTGCATCTTTTCTGCCCTTGAGCCAGGACCTGGTGGACTTGGCATGTGTTAAATGTTATCCTAATGAAGGATGCTTTTCTGAGCCAAGGTTTTTAGCTATAATATTGGGGTTTTTTTAATCTACAAGGCTTCTGAAGAATGGTTAGTTACATCACATTTATAAGGATTAATAAAAATTTAAAAAGAGAAAGGTTCTGATTTAAGAATTGCTCAAAAGATAGGGATGGTTCATTGAAAAATAGTTGACTTTTTACTTTTCTCCTCCAAAATACTCAGAAGTAAAGCAGTCCTAAAATTGGCTTGATTCATCAGCAACAGAGTACTCTCATGTAGCAAACTCTAAAAAAGGTGTCAGCTGTGACAAGACTATATGCACTATACATATGCTTTAAAAGTGAGTGGTAGCAGACATTTTGAAACACCATATTGTGATACAGCAAACTACACAAATACAACTCTCGTCATTCAAGCAAGGCATCTAACTCAAACCTTGATGAGGTTTGAACGACTGCTTTCCCATTGACTTTGTTGATGTCTGTCCTGCTCCAGGTATTTGGAAGGGCAACTTTTAAGCAGTGTCCCACCAGGTCACTGCTGTGAACTGCAGAGAGCTGTGCTGGCCCACAGTCTTACTCCCTCTGTTGCCTCCAGCTGCTAAATTTCAGTAAGAGAAACACACCAAATACTTTCCTAATAATATTTACAGATGAAAGTAGTGAGTTTATTGTAGTTGCCACAAGGATCAGATGCCACTGAAACTAGGAGGGGGTACTCATGGGAAGACATGGTCTGTTACATATCTTGTTTTGAATGTGATCCACCCTGTGAAAATGTTTGGAAGGAGCCTTCCATGTGCAGGATGTTCACAGCTGATTGGTTTTTCCTATACTTCCACTTTGGGACAGTGGATTTGCAGAAGAATGGACATGAAGTATATAGCTCTTCCCAAATGAAGAACATGTATACTTCAATCTCTATCCCAACAAAGATACAACCCATCACTAGGCATTTCTGAAAGTTTAGGATTTCAGGCACACAAAAACACACCAGAAAAAACCACCCAACTTTCTTGCTTCACATTTAAGTCATGCAATCAGTGAAACCAAAGACAAAAAGCACTGGCAGCAGATTTATGCATCTGCTGGCATAGCAAGAGAGAAGAATTAATGCTGAAAGTAGTGAAAAGAAAACCATTACACAGGATTCTGTACACTGTACTTTAGGAATCAGAGTTGATAAGAGGCTTTCAGAGCTCTGGGACAGCATTTCTGGCATCATTATTAAACATTCTGTATGTAATAGTTATGGCAGGCTGGGGAAGAGTGGGTCAGGGGTTGCAAATCCTGCTGTCAGTTCTGAGGCCTTGCTCCTGCTCCCAGTGAAGGGAAGGGGACATCTCCTGAGGCACATTGGAGAAAATATATGAGTTGACACTTTAAAAATTAAGCCTCCTGGAACTGCTGTGTCGATTATTATCCCAGAGTCAGCTTAAGTGATTTGCCTACAGTCACGCAGTGAATTGGGGTTGAGCCAGGAGTAGAAGATAGGGCTCCCAGCTTTGCTTCTGTTTCTTTTACCAACGAGGCACAACCCCAGAAGTACAGTGTAATCCACACAGGGACGAAAATCCAAAATCAAAGATTCATCTCACTTCCTAGCACAGCTGTAGACAGCTCTGCAGCACAGACATAGAGGCAAATCTTACTGCCCTGGTTAAGCAGCATAACCCACTGATTCCAAAGGAGTTGCTCACCTGATGAATTTTGTCTTCACAATACCAAATAACTTAAATCCCTACAACATCAATGCCCATGATGAGAAGAGGAGACTGTGTGGTAGCCCAAATTATGTGCCTGGGATTAGAGCCTTGAGCAGTTTTATCTAAATCTATTATATAAAATTACAGTTGTGTGTTACTAATGCTTCACTCATTAATGTGCAAAGGCGAATAACTTTGCTGGACTTCTCAGTATCACCTGGCCTATGCAGGGAGGAGAGGTTAAATACAGAACAGACCATACTTGTAAGAAGATTAATACATACAACAGGGATAGTAGCAGGCTTCTGCTGGGTCTAATCTGGCATCTGACCGGGACAGAGAGAGAGAAGGAAACTCTAAGCCAGTTAAAGTACTGGATTATTGATGACAGAAGATTCACTGCTGATAGGGGAGCTGGAAAGAGCAGGTAGTAGGGATGAAATGCAGGGCAGAGCACATAGCAAAAAGGAGGTAGAAGATACTATATTTTACAGGAAAAGACAAAAAAATGTGAAAGACTACTGAGCAAGGAGAGAAGGACCCAAATATATCCTAGCTCCCTCTTAACATTGTATTTTACACACCAAGGAAAAAAGTTACATCAAACTACTATCCAGGGATTTGAACTTGGACAAATAAATGATCCGAGAAGATGTGCTGGGTAAAAAGACTTCCAAGGCCACCATGACTTGCTCTGTGCAGACAAACACGGGATGGAGAATAACAATGTAAATCACTGATAATTATTGAAAGCCTGTCTAAGACTTCCATGTAGATAATGTTGTTTTGGGTAACAGGCAGCTGGAGCGGGCTGGGGGGGGTACAGGCCCTCTGCAGCATAGCTGGCTAATAAAAATAACCCTTGACAGATATTTTTTAATGACTGATCAACTTTGTAAAGTTCTGGAACAATGTTTAACAGGGACATTTGGGAGTAGCTCTCTTCTTTTTGCCTGCTTGCTTGTTTCCAAAGGAGGATGCTTCAGGCACCGAGCAGGGCTCCAAGCTGCCTGGAGTAGGTCATGGCTTTGAGGTGAGAAGGGGAAACCAATTCCTTCCATCGACAAGGAAATTTGGGACAGCAAAATGGCAAATTCACAGTTGGGAAGCATTTATTAAGGCTTTCCTATTACACCTGACAGGCTGGGAAGAGTTACTAATAAAACTCTTCTACTGTGCTTCTAAGAATTCAAATCAATGCACTTACAGTGTTTCTGCTCTGGCATAGAGTTTGCTGAAGCCAGCACTAACACTGCTTCTTACCTCTGCAATTACTTCTTGTACCTTCTCTGTCTGTCTCCTAGGTCCTAGCCAGTTCTGCCTGAGCTGACATGTCTGCTCCAGGTGGCTGCTATTTTAGCTAAGTTTTTCTCTTCATTTGGGGTGTGACTAGGACAACTTGCCTGTAGCAATGTGTTAAGAGATCATACTATAGTATGCATCATGATTAAGTTACACTAAAATTACAGACTGTCTAGAAGAAAATGAGCAATCCAGCTCTGAATATTGCAGAATATATTATCTCATAGATTTATTTTAATATTGTCTGTTTAAAATTCTGTGGGACTCCCTGAGCTGTCTATAGGCACTAGTTTAAATCGGAAAGAAAAAAAATGTATGTTGAGTTATATTTGGACTTAGAATTTGTAAAATGAGATAGGATTTTGATACACTTAGTTTTGTTGAAACAGCAGATACTACTAAGAGCTGATACATCAAACTAAGTTAAAGAAACTAAAATCTAAACGGCTTGAAAACCTAATTTCCATTTCCGTGACAGCTTTGTCAATGTACAACCTGTTACTGATTTTCTTACAGGAATGTATTGGCTATATAGGTACTACAATTTAAGAGCAACTCATTTTCTTTTATCTTAAATCAATTTCTAATCAACTTAGCCCAACAGAAACAAACTAGGTTTAGGTGTTTAAGTGTTTATTGAACATCCACATTTCTACTCATTTGGCTATACTGATTTAAATTGAGACCTTTATTTAACTGTCCCAAAGATACGTGCAGGTAAGGGCCCCTCGCAGTGAGTGCAGGGAGGTGGGTCTGGGACTGTGTGTGCTGGTAAATAAGAGACAGGGACAGAGCATGACTCCCAGTCATGGACACTGCTTGATTGCTGGCTTTCTCCCTGTTCTGATCCTGAGCTGATACAACTGGGGGACAGGTCAGCCCCAGAATTTCTCCCCAGAATCAGTTCAGATAAGAAGGCACCAAGTTTTGACTGCTCTACCCTACACAGACCTCCTCTGGGCTCACACATGCCCCATCCTACTGCCTGTTGTCCTCCCTTGGTCAGAAGCAGACACATTGCCTTTGTGACTGGATCTTGAGCAATGGGGGACTGGGACCTCCAGGGCAAAGGCAACACAAAGTAAATAACGGCAATAACAGCAAAATCAAAATTCTCTCTTGACTTTTGATGGATAGGCATGGGCAAGTTCATTCAGCTGCACACAGAAATGTTGCCTTCTTGTTGGTTAGAAAAAATCTGATGACATTTGCTGAGCATCTGCACCGAGCACTTAATTGCCCTGGTTAGTCAATGTCTGTTGCCTACCACCTAGTAGTAAAAGCATTTCTTATAAAAGGAACTTTTCTTCCATACTTCCAACATGATGAAAAAGGTATCCCTCTTGTCTTTGTACTAGAAAAGTGCAGGTGCAGAGAGTCACCCCTGACCTGGCTCTACCCTCTTGGTCTCACGTTGCCTTGCAGGGTTGAGGGAGCAAGATAGAACAAATGAAACCTGCACAGCTAGGAAAGGGTTCAGTGCCTGCACTCAGTCTATGTCCCTCTTACTCAGATGTCCAGACACCACCTCTGTGTGCCAGAAGGGCTAAGAACGTCCACAGTACCCCAGGAATCACCATCTTCCTGGTGCCAGGAAAACGTGCAAGCATGGGCTGGGATGAGCAGGGTTCACTCACAGCAGTTTAGCTGTCTATTCCTACAAATATTGATTCCCTGTCACCAGCGACAGGAATACTGGGAAAGGCTAAATCAAATCTTTATCATCTTCCCAGTCCTCAAGAGAGCAGACAAGAAATGTTAGTCAGGACAGCAGGAATTAAATCAAGTAAGAATTTTGATGGATATAACCAAAATACAGTGTTTCAAGCTTCAGTCAGGTTGCAAAGGATACAATTTTACCTGGGAACTGCACATAAAAAGGCACTGAGCCATACCTATAATTTTCTCCTGATCAAGTGATGGAAATACCTACAAAAGGAAAAAAACCCTCCCAGCCCTGAGAGAAAGATGGAAAACAGGATGCCAGGCTCTCTAGCCCCAATTTGCTTGGTCACTGCTGAGTTTGGGTGGCATTTTGTAGGTACCAGGGAGGTCAGCTTATACCTCCAACTGTAACTGTGCCCACACATCCTTGGGGAACTTTGAAATAGCAGAGATAATGTCAGCCCAGTTACCATATGCTTTCAGTCTGCCCAGGCAATGATTTTATAATAATCCCTAACAGAAAACTGAAGACGAAATTTCAAGTGGCTGCCAGAAAACAGTTTTTCACTTGGAGTGGCAACTCTGAATAAGGAAGCATCTGGCACATTTGATCAGACAAAGAAAATTAGGTCACTCAGAGAAATATTTGATGCTCTTCCTGAGGAACATAATACTAAAAATGAGTCTATCTAGAACGGCTTCATTCTCCTCTTCGGCACTGTTTCTCATATTGTAATGTGTTGTATTGTTCTGAGTAACGGCACTATATTTAGTATCTGTTAAATAGTGGAATAAAGATTATATAACTGATCATTTTCCCTCTGCTAGTAACAGGAGTTTAAAGTCAAAGAGGGTTTTGTTGGCCATGGGTTTTAAAAAAAATTCAAGGCAGGACAACTGCTTTTATACAATTGACTGCTGGATGGTTTCTATGAGGTTTTTTTTAAAAAAAGTAGTGTTGAATGAAAAGGTAAATGACCTTTTTTAAAAATATTTTTCTTCTCTTGGTTTTAAGCACATTCCATTTCTTATCATTTCTGGACAGTCAGTGGAGTGACACTTCACCAAAAAGATCTCAGAGACGGAGGAGTACACTGCTAAGTGCCCCTTGTCAGGGAGAGGAGGGGACGAGGATTGCAGGGAGGGTAATGGCAGGAGCTGAGCCTCGCAGGAGGGACAGAGTTAAGGTATGATCCTTTGCAAGTTGAGAACTAGTACTTCTGCTGACTATTCTTGCCTTGCAGTCACATGCCATTCCTATCCCAGCGAAATACCTTCTTCAAGGTGTTCAGAATGTTTGGGGAAATAAATACAAAACAACACGGGTATAAGGAGTGTTGAGGTGCTTTGATTACTTCAGTGAAGGGAAGATCCAGAAGCTGAAAAGTCCAAGCAATTGCATTCATAACATGAAGGCATGCAGTGGGAGAGGGGCTCAGGCTGTTGCTTAATCCTGGGGCTTGGGTTATGTTTTGCAGCAGCCAGCAGTTCCGGGGAACAGCCCAAGCATTTTGGGCAGCTGGCTAAAAGTGAGCTGATGCTGACTCAAAAACTATTGATCAGCACCTGAGTGCCATGGCTTGTCACCGCTCTGGGATATTAGGGAAAAACAGGGGTCCCCAAGACAAGCCTTGGCTAGCTGGAGAGTCAGCCTCGTTTGTGGTTTACAGCCTAATTGCTCATGGAAAAAACACACATCTCCAGCATTCTTGCTCCATTTACTTAATTTCCAAGAATCTATCCTCAAAGGAAGTTTTAAAGGCAAAAGTCTGGTTAATTAATGTAGATTTTTCCAGTTTCCTAAAACCAGGAATGGAAGCAGTGACCACAGAATTTTCAGACCCTACAAACTCAAATCTGATTTAATACATAAAGACATGGTTTTTCCTGCATTAATCCTTCCAGATGGTAAATGAACCAGCTTGTGGTATTTTCATTTGATTTTAAAGATGTCAGGTAACCAAAAAGGAGTTCCATGCTGCCATCTCAGCCTCATTTGTGGTAGCGTGGTACCTTGACTGGTTTAGTCACATCAAATCTATGATTCTTCAAATACTGCCTGAAGAACTGAAGTATTTATACGATATGCATAAAATCTGGTCTTGATTTTCAAAATATTTTAAACACAGACATAGATGTGTCCTTACTTCCTGGCATATTTAGTCTTACAAATTTTATCATCAGATGAAAGAAAGTTTAGTAAGGTAAAAAGCTTGCCCCAGGTCAAGTGGCACGTTAATTCAGAAGTGGAATTAGGCTTCAGGAGGTTTCTGCCACTTAATCATAAACTCAGTTCATTGGTCCTGCCTCTTTACAGATTCTCTTATTCAGTCTTTAGTTTTTACAAGGGTTTAACTGCCCTCATAAATCATTATTGCAAAAGTTTTCAGAGGCTTATTTAATTCAACAGCCTCAGAATGGAGTTTTAGCCTGAAAAGGTGCTTTTGAGAATATACAAAATCAAAGAATCTGGTGTAAAAGGTGGCTGAACAAATGGGATGGTCTCAGTTTCCCAGTGTCTATCCTCCCCAGCCTGGAATAGCTCCTTTTTTTGCCCCCTTCTTCAGGCTAACCCCTACTTTTTCAATTCAGATGAGTTCTTTCACTCTTTTGATTGTAAAATTGCATAAATGGGTAAACGCTTACTTGCTTTAGTCTATCCTAGGGTCAGGTCCAGTCCACACCAGAGAGGGATTGCCGGGGTGGGTACATCAGTATACAAACTTTTGATACACAATCTATTGAGAAAACTACATTTTTACCCCTGGGAGCTGTAGATTGAGCAGGAGTTGGGTCAGCTGCCTCATGGGTCCGGTGCAAAGGTGAATGGGGTGACATCAGACTGGTGACCTGTCACTAATGGGGTTCCACAGGGCTCCACCTTACACCGTGTGCTCTTCAACATCTTCATAAAGGACTTGGGCGCAGGACTGGAAGGGATACTAAGTAAGCATGCCTGTGATACTAAATTGGGTGGAGCAGCTGACTCCCTCCAAGGCAGAGAGGCCCTGCAGAGAGACCTTGACAAATTAGAGGGCCGGGCAATCATTAACCACATGAAATTTAGCAATGACAGGTGCAGGATCCTGCTCCTGTGACGGGGCAGCCCTGGATGTACAGCCAGACTGGGGGACAAGAGGCTGGAGAGCAGCCCTGTGGAAAGGGACCTGGTGGTCCTGGTCCATGGCAAGGTGACCCTGAGCCAGCAGTGCCCTGGCAGCCAGGAGGGCCAGCCCTGTCCTGGGGGCATCAGGCCCAGCATGGCCAGCAGGGCCAGGGAGGGGATTGTCCCCTCTGCTCTGGGCTGGGGCGGCCTCACCTCCAGTGCTGGGGGCAGCTTTGGGTGCTGCAATGTAAAAAAGACATTAAGCTGTTGGAGAGTGTCTAGAGGAGAGCTGCAAAGATGGTGAAGGGCCTTGAGGGCAAGCTGTCTGAGGAGTGGCTGAGGTCACTTGGCTTGCTCAGCCTGGAGAAGACTGAGGGGAGACCTCATCAAGGTCTACAGGGCCAAGCACTGATCTCTCTGGTGATCAGTGGCAGAACACGAGGGAACAGCATGAAGTTGTGTCTGGGGAGGTATATGTTGGATATTAGAAAAAGGTTTTTCACCCAGAGGGTGGTCAGGCACTGGAAGAGGCTCCCCGGGGAAGTGGTCACAGCACCAAGCCTGACAGAGTTCAATAAGCGTTTGAACAACACTCGCAGGCACATGGTGTGACTCTTGGGGACGGTTCTGTGCAGGACCAGGAGTTGGACATTGATGACCCTTGTGGGTCCCTTCCAACTCAGAATGTTTTGTGATTCCATGAGTGCTCCCATTTCCACTCGAGGGCTGTGAAAGGAGGGCACTGAGCCCCTCAGAGGAGTGCAGGATGGATCTCCCATTCAGGAAGTAAATATTCATGATTTTTATTGCTATTTATATTTTATCGCAAGGCTGTCCCTAACCAGGAATTTATACTAATAGCCATTACTGTTGCAAGCTTTGGACAGAATCCTTTTATTTTGCAGCAACTCCAAGAGAATACATCACCGAAAGAAAATGCGTTTTATTCCTTATTCAGTGTCACATAGAAATTTTTCACTTCTTTCCTCTATTGACCAGAAACCCACCAAAAAAACAAGTTCAGGGAGCAGATGTCAGCTAATCCCAAAGTCTGTGCTAAGAACATGATGGCAACTCACGGAGAGTTCAACAGAATCTAAATGTCTTGCTGGTTTGGTACAAGATTATGCTTCGAGCAGATAAGCCCCTGCATTTTAACTTGGGAGCTCAAAAGGGATAAATAACATTTCTGGAGCCAGCCAGCCAACAAATGGAATTTCTTAGCACAATGTAATCTTGCTGTGGGGGTTTTCTCAGGCATGTGTTTCCCATCGGGTGTTGTTACACTGCTGTGTGTACAGGGCTTATCTCCAAGCAAAGGTGGTAATGCTCGGCCATTGATACCCCACGACTTACTGAAGTTGTAAGATGGATGAGGAAGGATTACTTGAGGCATTTGATTCCTAGCTGATACTTTTTAAATAAGTTCAAGGATGTGACATCACTATTTGTCATAAGTGTTCTTGTTGTGGTAGGGTGTGTACATGGCAGGAGGGGAGAGGAGCTGTCATCATGTAGATAAGCCAGAGAACTCGAAATCATTAGCAATGAATAATTCACTGCGCAGAAGAAAATAACAGACAATGTCAGGCAATGGAATAGTGCTAGTTCACTTACATCTCTTTCCGTGTCTCTGATGAAAGGTTTTTAACCCTGATTATACCCTGTCTTAACGGTGAGATTTGCTTTCTGTAGGGATGCTCAGCTCCAGGCAAGATAGAAGGATGTTCCCAAATCCAGTAACTGGGTCAAGTCTAATTATCATAGATAATTTGCACATTTCATTTATGGTAAAGGGAAATGTGTCTCAAGGTAGGTGAATCCAGTTCGGTTTGACAAAGGCAGACTAAAATAGCTTCTAAACAGAAAGAAAAACGTCTTTCTGCTAGACCCAATTACTGAAATGAGACGACAATATTAAAAATTTCATTCCAAACCAATTTCAGCAATAAAATTAATCAAAGCTGTGACAGACTGTAAACCCCCCTGAATTTCCCGTGTCCAAAACCTGGAGTTCCCCTCTTGTCTGAAATGCTGAAAAGTCAACACACATCACAGCTGAAGATAAAATGGAAATTTCCTAGTATTTTGTGCAGGACAATAATACAGGATTTTTTCTTACAAATTTAACCATCTATCTCACTTGGATGTAGCCTTCAGTTAGGACAAGATTAAAACACTGACAAGGAGTAATTTTTACATGTAATCTGGTATATTACAAGTAATTAAAGCATTTCAGTATGTTCTATTTTGAAATAAAAGTAAAAACAGTAGTACTGAAATTGAGCTTCCTTTACTGTTGAGGGAAAAAATAAATTAGTTGTCATCTCTAAACAGATTTGATAAACTAATACAACTCTAGAGAACATTACTGGTTTCGTTAAATTAGCATTTCTTTTGAAAAACAGTTGTGCTGTATTTTACAAGTTCTTTATACCACCTGAAGTTTGAGGTGAGATGATTGTTCATCAATGTCTCTTTTGCACTCTCTCTACATTGTCGTAAATGCAGCCCAGGCAGGTGTGAAAATACTATACAACTTTCAGTGAAGAAAATAGACTCAAACAGTGGGTTTGTTACAGTAGGAGGTTTATTTCTGTACAGAATTGGTTTCTTTAAGTGATTTTTCTAGAGTACATATTTGTTCCGTCTCTACCTCCTTTTTCTCTCTGTGCAGCTAAATAATAAATTTTAAATCCCTTGTAAAAATGTACACAGCTGTAATGACTGGGAATTTTATAACATTTTTAGCACTCAATATAATCAAGCAGCTTTACAGATAATATCCTGTGCACTTGAATAAGCAAAACTCAACACATATTCATAAATATTCCTAAATTTACCATGCTGTATATTCCGTATTTCTGAAAACTGACATGGACCTGGAATATTAGATGTGGAATTGGTCTATGCACAAAGAGTCTGTGTGCAGGTATTTGGGCCCAGGTGCTTGGTGAGAGCTGGCTCAATCAATATGTCTGTATGTTTTCCTCTGCTTCATTTTTTACTGTAAGGTATTTGTTCCCTAGCATGCATCTGTGATGGAAGTCTTCAAAAGTCAAGTGCTGTAATTCATAATAGAGGCTTTTTGAAAAGAAAAGAAAAGAAAAAGAGGGGAAAAAAGGGAAAGGAAAGCAATGCAAGGCAAGACAGTGGAGATAAATATTACATATTGATCCATAAGAGAGGTGTGGAACTGCTGAAAAATCCAAGAAATCGAGGGAAAATTTTTGGTTTTGTTTTGTTGATGTTACAAAGAAGGTTAACTCTGGAAGTATATTTCTTTACTTTTACCTGAAATTCCAAGGATGTTCAGATGCTCTATTTCAGCTTCAGTCCAATTTTAATACCTCAGCCTAATTTGTGCCTCCTGACTTCTTTCTTTCTTGAGAAACAAGTGGAAAGGCAGCTGGGCATGCTGTCATGCCAGGAGTCTCAGAAGGTATCAGCTCTTTCATTAATTACTTCTTTGCTCTCCCTCTGCTTTATGTTAAAAACAGCCTAGTTGAGTATGTAGAAGTTGTGTCGGCTTCAGTGAAAACGTACTTATGGGACCCTTTAAACTGTCAGGTTACATCACGTAAACTGAAGGGATCATATTCAAACAATTGTAAAACTATTTTCTTGCCCGAAAGAGCACACCATGATGCCATTTAGCTGGAACCTGAAGCTATGGGTATCCTGCTGTGGTATCATGTGCAGCGAGCGCATGTGATTGTTCTCCTGAGGCATTTGTTACATGCATCTTGTTAACCCTAGTTCAGTCAAAATAACTGCCTTCACTGCTGCTTGACCTATTTTAGCATAATTTAGCCCCAAATGTGGTGCATTTCAGTTGCAGTAAGTTATTCTGCTGGCATTAATACCATGGGAACTTAAAACGGAACCACAAGAGTTTGAAAATATCAATCTTATTAACTCAACAGTTTGGTTTCAGTAATTTATGCATCTTTCAGAACTGACCTAATACTTAAATGTACATAAAAGACCAAGCAGTAATCAATCCCAGACTTCTCCATGTAACAAACCAGGCTTTTCCCAGGTTTCAGAAAATGGAGCATATTTAGGAGTTTTCTAAGCCTTGTTAATAGCTGCATCTATAGGACGTGTAAAAGTGCTAAAAGTGCTAGGAGGATTTACTGCCATTTCTGCAACAGCAGGAATAGAGTTAGATTTATTTAAGAGTTGAGTGCTAAGAGCAAGATCCAAATCACTTCCTTACTGTCTGTGTTGAGACTGAGGCACCATTCAGTCATCTGTTCAGAAAGCCCCCAAATCCCAGCAGACACTCCTGGCTGGCCTGGGACCTCTCTGGGCACCCACTGCTGTGACCTGCCTCTGCTGCTTGCATAGGACATCCCCTGGGTCCAGCTGGTACCCGAGCCCACGGCACATGCACGAAGTTCAGCTTGAAGAGCTGCAGCAGTGAGGGGCACACCTGCATAAACCTCCAGAAAAAGTCCCAGGTAACAAATCTCCAGGGAAAAGGTTTGAATCCACCAACTCCAGTACATGGGCTTTCCACCACACTAAAGAGGAAACAGAGCAAACACAGTAGGAAAGTGCTGTGCTGGGTGACTCTTGTGTAAGGGCTGCTATATTAGAAAGGGGTAGAAAGAAGGTCCCAGACACACTCTCAAGAATGTTTTTGATTTTTCCTAGTAACTGTTGCATGAAAAAAGCATGAAGGGTGGAAAGAGCAAGAACCTCTCAGCTGAGAGCCATAGCCAATTGCACCTCCCCAGCTCCCAGAAGATGCACAATGATGGAGAGCAGCTGTGCCTGCAAAGCTCAGTCCCTGGTGACCCGTTCAGCTGACCCCACCAGCTCCTCAGACTGGAAAAGGCATAAAGTCCCAGGTTTCACATGAGCACAAACATCATGGTCCTGCTCAGAGGCACGTGGCAGACCAGGACTTGTCAGTCCTTTCAGGTAAGAGGGGACTGCACAGTCTTCTGCCAGGCGAAGGCAGCAGGTTATCAGTCAAGAATCAGGCCCCTGAGCTATAGAGGAGGGGTCTCTAGATCATCATTAGTGTCTCAGCAACTCTGTCTTTAACGAAGAAGCTTTCTGGAGAGCCTTAATGCCTCAGTTACCCTTCCCACTGCCAGAGCCAAGTGCCTCACTACCAGACTGGTAACAGTGCCTCTCCTGGGGCCAGGCAGCTATTGCTGAGACATCACAAAATCTCAACCTGACAGTTAAAGCACAGTTCTGCATCACACACTCAAATCTGGTTGAGGAATGTGCTTTTTAACTAATAAAACCGTTGTGTGCTTAAGGTTAGACACATGCTTATAGATGTTGCTGAAATGGGGTCAAAGAATACAGCTCTCAGTCCTTGCTTCAGGAATTGTTGTACAGTAAGTTATTGTGACCTAAATATTGTGGCCTCTGCTGACACTTCATGTGATAAGGCAAAATCCATTTTAGAAATTTTAAGGGTGACATATTCAGTGGTGGGGAGAGACAGGAGACTGTTAGCCAGTACTGGGACTACTCCTTCCTTCCCTTGAGCTTAAATTAGAATGACATAATTTAAGGTTTGGGCTTGCAGCCTTTTAGTGAGGGGTGTAAATTCTGAATTTTCACCTGCAGTCTCCTGTGTGAGCTGTGTGACTGACAGAAATGCCTACAACACGTATTTGCAGGTGCAGCAGAGGACTCGTGGTCCCAAATGCACATCCTCTGAAGTCAAGGTACATCCCAGCCCAGGTTCAGAGGATGGAGAAGGAGCCAGAGCAGTGCCCAGAAAACCACAGAGCAGAAGGGCTCTGCAGGAACTTTACATGAAGTCGAACTTCACTTCACTTGTCAGCCTGCTCTGAGTGACTCACTGAAGGTGCTGAACAGACTAACGAGTGGGAGGAGGAAACAGGACGGGGGAAAAGGAAGAAAGGGAGACAGGCAGTAAAATGAAACTAGGAACATTGATATATGACCAAGAAAAAAAAATAAAAGAAAAGAGGCTGTTTTTTAGAAAGTTGCACTACTCCTTCCACCTAGTCCTTTTCCAACTCTAATGTGAATGGCATAGAATCCAACATCTCTGAGATTTGAGGAAGAAAAAAGAATAATGAATAACTAAAGTGAGATGATATCACTTTTAACCTGATACTTGTGATGAAACTCCAGGGGTTTGATTTATTCAGCTGTCACATACTGTTCATCCCAAGTGTAACAGAGGACATGTTGGAATTGCAACCTTTATTTAGGGTTTGTTAGCACCATTCAATTTTTTACTGGCCTTCTGTGAGTTATTTTTCATCTTTAGGCAGTTACCACTGCTAAGAGGAAAAGAGGGTTTTTTTTTCTTTTTTTTTTTGCAATCTCTAGTGCAAGATGGTTATTAAGAAAATGGGAATTTGAGTTTGCTGGGGTGTGTGCTGGGATGTCCCCTGACCTGTGATGGGAGATACTGCAGTGCTGTTTTTTGTTGGGGGTTCAGAGCAATAGGGCAGAAGTGAGTCCTTTGGGCATCTCTCCTTTGAAGGTACTGCAGAAGAGCAAGTAATGCTTAACACCAAACCAGATTTATTACTGTTGTTGAAGTCAGGGTATTTTACTTAGAGAACTATGATTAGCACCGGGACACACAGTGTCTCTAAAGACCAAAAGTCATGTTTATTACTTTTCCTGGAGAGGCTCCCTGTATCCTAACCTGGCTGTGTTCCCCTCATCCTTCCCCCACCCTATCCTACTTTAAGTCTTGCCTGAATCTCCTGAGAGCTGTTTCTCTTCAGACCCTCAGAGTTTGTCAACCTCTGCATTGGTGGTGTGATGTACACAAACAAAGATTTCTTCGAGACAGTTGTCTTCCTTCAAGGAGTAATTCGAGATTTATATCTTGATGTCCATAAATGAAAGGCCACAAAGTCTCTGGTCTGAACACTGTGCCCCTGCCCACACGGTGCCCCCGGATGAACCTGGGGGGTTGCTGTCTCCAGTGAGACTCCCACCAGGCAGTCAGTAAGTATCATGAAGTGGTTTTTCCATCCAAAGAAGGGCTGACGTGAAGGTACATCAAAGAAAACAATGAATGCCTCCTGCTCTGACCTACATATTTCATTCTGAGACACTCAACTACATCTGCTAGAACACTTGGAACAACTGTTATCTTTTAGAAATGAAAAGTCATTTCTCCAGGGAACAGCATGGGGTGGGGCGGGGGGACCCTGTAGTGGCTTGCTAGGGTGCAGAACATTTAAACTCTGCTGTATTGATTGTAGTTTATGACTGAATGTAATCATTACTGTGTCTATATTTTTCTGTTTCAATGAAACCATCAGGCAGTGAGTCATGCTGTGCATGTAACCCGGAGGAAAGTGCAAAGAGGCTGCTGAGGAGTAGCAGTACAAAAATACCATTGGCATCTTTTCCCTAGGAGAGCAGGGCTCTGGACAATTTCCACAGTCTATTGCTGTTTTTCTTTTACATGCATTCACTGTTAAAATGTGTAATAGAATTGAGGACATGGTTGTGAGTAAAGAGTCTTCTCGCACATGCTGTTCCATAATTAAAGAACAGCTATAATAGAAATCTTGCTTCTACTTTTTTTTTTTTTGCATTAACGAGCTCAAATTCTTATAGGCATTAAAAGGGCATATGCTTTTCTTCTAATTTAGAGATTAAAAAATCTCACAGCAGATCAAGAGGAAGGCTGCAGTTTGAACTCTTTAGTGAAAGAAGATGCACTGTCGTTAGCGACAAAACAATTTTAATTAGCCCAGTCCTGGATTTTTGGTAACACATGCCAAAAACATAGTAATTTGGAAGAATGGGAGATAGTATCCTCTTGGTTTAGTGCAGAGGGTTCAACTCCATAAGAAATGAGCACCCTTCTAAATATTTTAATTGCAGTTTTTAATTACCTGGATTTTATATAACATTTATGTTGTTGGGTTTGGTTTGGTTTTTTTCCACTGAAGATACTAAAATCCAGTTTGGGAATTCTCTCCTCCTTCCTAGAATTCAGCTTCTTTCAGTCACATTTGTGGATGGAGTATATTTTTATTAAACTAAAGAGAAGAAAGTCATCCTTATTAGCAATGCCTCATTGCATTAGAAATCAGGGTCTGTGGCTATCAACCTGTGGAGACGCAGTGGGAAGACATGATTGCAGTTTGATTCAGCTGTGCCAGGCACTGAGTAAAGATTATGCACTCAGACAGGCACCCTGTCTCAGAGCACAAGTGAAGAACGCTGTCCTAGCTGCACAGAGCATGGTCGTGCCAGCGTGTGAGCTATGGCAGCAGAGCCTTTCTTTAGTGGTTTGAAATGTCAGCTCTGTTGAGTTAAAAAACACAGGATTTTTAAGGGAGTTTCCCACAAACCTCATGTTTGGGACATGATACATGCCAAAACCACCCCAGCAGCTGCGTGCTGCAGCCCAGTGGCTTGCCTTCTGCCCCAGCAGAGCCTGGAAGGATTTTAAAGAGAAATGTTAATTGCAACACAGGGTAACTGCATGCTGTAGCTGGCTAACATATAAGTCCCAATTTCTCATCCCCCTGCTTGCCAACTTGTATCTGATGTGGTTAATGGAAAGCAGCTGCAGAGCTACTGTAATGGTGCCCTGCAGTGCTGTTCCTGGGCCTCCCACCCCACAACTTCCCCGTTGAGGGGATGTGTTACAATCACAGAACCACAGAACCGTGTGGGTTGGAAGGAAACTTACAGATTGTTTAGTGACAACCCACCTGCCATGGGCAGGGACACCTTCCACTACACCAGGTTGCTCAAAGGCCCATCTGAACTGCCCTTGAACACTTCCAGGGATGGGGTAGCCACAGCTTCTCTGGGCAACCTGTACCAGTGCCTCACCATCCTCACAGTAAAAAATGTCTTCCTACTACCCAGTCTAAGCCTACCCTCTTTCACTTTAAAGCCATTCTCCCTTGTCCTATCACTACATGCCCTTGTACAAAGTCCTTTTCCAGCTCTCTTGCAGGCCATTTAGGTGCTGGAAGGTGTATAAAGTCTCCCTGTGCCCTTCTCTTCTCCAGGCTAACCTGCTCCAACTCTCTCAGCCTTTTCTTTGTAGGAGCGGTGCTCCAGACCTCTGATCATCTTTGTGGCCCTCCTCTGGACTCGCTCCAAGAGATTCACCTCCTTCTTATGCTCAGAACCCAGAGCTAGGAAGCAGAGGATGACATTTGTGCGCGTGTTCATGGCCACTTCCCTCCCGCACTGCCCTGCTAAATGACCCCCTCGATGGCAGGAGAGGAGGCACCGCTGGAGAGCACCTGCCCGCTGAGGTGTCTGGCACACAGGGCCCCATGGGCCAGCATGTCTGTTGTGCCCCTCTGCGTGGTGGCCCTGGCCACTGCCACCCCCCGTGGGTGCCCAGGCCACCCCAGAGCCCCAGCTGAGCGCCGGCACCCAGCACAGCACTGCTCGGGGGCCGCAGCACCGGGCTGCGGGAAGGCAGGAGGGGCAGGAGTCACGCCAGGGCATCCCAGCCTTCAACTGTGTAGCCAAGTCAGGGTTTAATTTCTTCCTTTCCAGAGAAAAGAGAGAAGAATCTCTAGTCCTAGGGGCGTCTTCAGGAGGAGCAGGCGCTCAGGAGCCCCTGTAGGTTGATGGAGCTTCTTTAAATATTTAATTTCTCTTGAGGTGTGATATGTTTTTCTGTCTCCTGGGAGACTATTAATCTGTGCCCTTTTTTTTCCTGAGGGACCCTTTACTCTTCTGGCTTTTAAGTCCGTTTTTGGTGTCCTGTCACATGTTGGTGTGTACTCTGAGGGGATCTTGTAAATTGGAGACAAAATGGGCTCTACAAGCCTAGCACTGCTGTTGTTTTGCATGATTTGCTTTGCTGGGGGTCTTTTTGTTATTGAGAAGGATACACTCAGACAACCTAAGCAGGGATTGGATTTTCACCGTCTTTACTCCAGCAGGGCAGTGAAAGGTGACATTTTGGCATAATGCATGGTTAAATCAGATTATATGAATTGGAAACAGAGGTAAACATGGGGAATGTTTTTAGAAAATCCCTAGATGAGAAGGAGACCCTTCAAAAGCAGGGTCTCTTTCTTAGTATCTGTGACAAAAACATAGCTAGTCACTGATAGCTGAGCAAAGGACTTTGACCCAGTGGTTTTGCAGAAAAAGGGGCTGGCTTTTCGATAGCAACATCTTGCTAGGTTGTTGAATCCGGTGTTGCATGGAAACAGGATGAAACAGAAACACAAGGGCAGAAATCAGAGAAGTTGCTTAAAAATGAATGGAGAAATGTTTCTTGTTTCTTTATGCTGGGGCAAAAGTACATTTCACATCTGTCAAATGTGCCACTGACCCCAGGGGTGGCCCAGGCAACCTGCCACTGCCACCACCTTCCTCTCTGTCCAGGCTGGCAGTCAGAAACCTTGTTCTTCTGCCAGTACACAGAGCACATTGGAGCTGCTTGTCATTGTGATGGCAGAAACCCCAGAATGTCAGCATAAAAGTATTTTTTTTCTCTGTAGAACTGTATTTTAAAGAGATTTTTGAAACTTACTGGGAAAAGACTTCCACCTTGAAGAAACAAATGAATGGTGGTGGTAGTCTGTGTACTCACACAGACAGCTGTTATCTATTTTATTAGTCAGTGCTTGGATCTTGGAATCAAAATCTGAAATTCATCAACATTGGCAACACCCTACAGCATTTTCACAAGAAATGAATACTTCTGACCATAAGCAGAAGCAACTTTGATATTGGCATTAAGTTTCTGTTCAGAATTATCTGTTTGGGAAGAGATTTCACAAAACTCCTTCCTTTGTTAAATAGCAATGTAACATATCAAAACACAGGCATTTGGATCTAATTAACAATAGCAAGACTTTTCTTCATGAAGAAAACAGAGAACCACTTTGGCCCACACTGTTGTTCCTGCAGATGGGTTAGATGTTAGGAAATATTTCTAGCATCTTCTTCTCTTTGCGTTTTTATTTTGTGTACCGTTTCCTGGCAAAGGCACCATACTGGGGTGGTCTTTAAGCCTTTTCAAAATACAGGCAAATGCTCCTTTTTTTCCTGAAGTTACATACTAAATTATGATGAGGAGCTATTTCATTTTCCACTCATTTGTCTCAGAGAAATAAACATAAAAAAATCAGAAGTAATTCATAATCTCCAGACAACGTTATGCTTAATATGAGGGAAAATATTTTCCATCTATGTTACTGCCACACAGCACTCCCAAAGAGCACTTGGTGAATAACTCTGATATTACACTAAAGCCTAACCTTTAGGAAATCTGAGATGATCAGGAAAATATTCTGGAAAGTATAGTCATGTACCCCAGAATATTAATTTTTTCTACTAGAATAGCAAAATACATCCAAAGCTGGGATTTTCCAGCTATGCATCATTGACGTGTGTCTGGATTTGTGGGCATACATGTATGTAGCCTTTTGGTTGCACTTTAATGCTGAATTTCCTGATGAGTAGATGGACAATGACTACTCCTGTCTCCAGGTGCTGTGATACCTGTGCTACAGAGATATTTCAGTAAATTAGCAGACACTAATTTTCAAGCACCTCACACAAACTGTGAGTTTTTGCAAGTCTACTCAGCATCCTCAGCTGTGAGAAGAGTGGTTGGAAATTGAACTAGCTGCATGGACAAATCGCCAATGAGGCTGGGAGCGTGTCCTTCTAAAAACACTTTCCTGGGTCAAAACAAGGCAACTGGGTCTGGCACCGCTGTGCACCCGCACACTGGAAGCATGTCAGAGATCTGCTGAACTCCCTCTTCCCACTCTCAGAAGTTCTCTGTTGAGAGAGGAGTCAATGGCCCCTGCTGCGTCTCTCCTCTGTGACTGAAGCCAAGTGCCAAATATTGCTGCCCTACAGCTGGCCACTACCTCCTTATCTGCTCCTCCGAGCAGATGCCTTTTTGCCCTTATATCAGTGACATGACATTTTCCACAGGATTGGTTTTTTTCATTTAAATGTTCCTCAGTGTTCCTCTAAAATGCATATTCATTTCTCTTACCTTATGAAAGGAAGGCTTGCCCCCTCTTTTTTATCACTTAGAAAGATTAAATTAGCTTCTTAGCTGATAGTAGACAAGATCTACTTCATATTCCAGAGGCAATCTGACTACAAGGCCTGAATTGAGCAAGAGTAATTCAATTGACTCTACTCAAGCTGCAGTAATTTACACCAACTATAAATTAATCTTTTCTTGTGAAATATGTCTAGGAGTGACCTTGCAGTATCCAACTGACTCAATTAATTCTGGGCAGCATCTCACCCTCAAAATAATGTAGAAGTCCTTTTTAGGAGATTAGCCAAAACTTTGCATTTTCACCTTAAAAGATAACTCAAAGGGCAGCACTGGAAGAAAGATGAGGGCAGAATTAGGCCAATGTCTTACATAATTCACGTACTAACTGCATTTATCTATGATACAGATGATGAAAACACAGTATTTTTCACATAGTATTATTACTTCTTCTCCTCACTTGTTTCTGTCTTTTCACGGTATTTTTTATTCTCTTGTTCCTGCACAAAAGCCTACTCAGTACACTTTATCAATATGAAATACCACAGAAGAGGAAAGATCCAGATGGCTGCATGAAGACTGTGAATCTGTAAGAGAGATCTTTGCAACTTCTTCTTAAGCCACCCATGTTTTGCTTATTTGTGCAGGGTCACAGCTGTTGACGGGACAGGCAGCGCTACTGCAGGGAGACATCACACTGGAGGAACACGGTGCTGTTCCACCCAGGAAAGGGAAGGCAAAAATGGGCACAGACAGTTTTCTATAAGGGGCATTCAATTTCACCCAATGAACTGGGGCTCAGGCCAACCAAACCTGGCCATGCCATGCTGCCTGCAGTTTCTTTGCTGCCACCATATAAATCCATATTCATTGGATCATTCACATTGAATGTTGTTGTGCTATTTGGGACTGCAATGGCAAAGGTCCCAGCCAGCATGAAGCTTCCTGGTCTTCCTATGCCAACATGATTCTATTCTCTGATTCTTGGACTAACTGTCCCTTCTTTGATGAAAAGTTAAACCAATATTCGCCATCCGCCCCTTCTACCTGGCAAATGCAATCAGAGCTCTTTACTTACAGTAAATAACTGAATACATTTGCCTTAAGCTACCCTTAGCACCTTTTTAATCAGGGAAAGAAAGCACTTGCAGCAATTAAAGCAAAAGTCAATGTGTAAAAATCAGCTTATAAATTAGTTTCTCTGTGCTGTCAATTATTTTAAAAACATTTTTGACTGCTTAAATTAATTCCAATTTGAATTCAAGATGCACATTGCCACAGAATGAAATTCAGGACATCATTTTTTACTCATCACTACTGAGCTTTACAAGTCATATCTTTTCTCTTTACTTTTTTTCTGCTTCTCTTGAGTCATCGCTAATGGAAGTGCTAAATATAGGTATGACTAACAATGCAAACTTTAGAAACTGTGTGTAAACTACCCCAAGAAAAACAGATCAGAGAGTTATGCTCACCAGAAATTCAAACAACTGTTGCCAACCACTACATGCAAGTAATGATTACTGCATTTTTCTCATTAGAAAGGCAGCTGTCATATAGCTTACGGTTTGGACAGAAAGAAATAAGTTAGCATATTGCTTAAGAGCTGTCTGCTAAATCCTTGCTCTATTTTGCCAAAAATACACTGGAACATAAAATCCTTCTTTCTGCAGAATAATAAATGTCATGTTTCCATTTCCCAGTGTCTTGTCAGATTGTTTAAGATAATCAGGATCAAATGAGACAAACACAATGAGCCCCGGACCTCAGACTTCAGAGCAGTGGTTTTGACACTGACAAAGACAAGTGACAAACCAAGCAAAGACTAAATGCTTGGTACTGTTGCTTAACCCATCACAAGAATACAGTTTTTATCTTTTAGTCATAGTTTTTAACAAGAAGCTACCAATACAACCTGAGACCTCCACCATGAGACAGTAACACTCAAAGACTGTGGCAGACCAAACTAATTATTTTGCAAGCCCTAGCAGAGGCATCTGAATCAGATAGGAAACCAAGCATCTCTGAAGATGTTTTGTGCTGGAGGACCCAGATAAAGCACCAGATGATCAACCACCAGTTGATATTTAATACTACTACTACTACTGCTGCTGCTGCTGCTGCTGCTGCTGCTGCTGCTCTTGCTAGTAATTACAATGATAACATTGATGGGATAATGCAAAAGGAAGTTCACCACTCAGCTCCTTTTCCCCAGTCATTCTTTGCCTCTAATTCCCCCATGTTCAGGTGCATTTCCCCCCGTATCTGACAGTCCAGATTATCTGAGTATTTGTTTACAACTGGTATATGAGTTACCTATGGTGAAGACCATTCCTGCACAATTGCAATACATAGTTGGACAGAAAGAATCAGGCCTGATTATTTCTAGCATGTGGGGTAATTAAGTGTTCTGTGTTATTAGATGCAATTTATTACCTCCAAATTGTTTGAAGAAGTAAAAACTAATGTGAAGATAGCTTGACCAACCTCTAACCAGAGCTGATGCCAGATTTAGTGACTTCAGTGATGCTGAATTTAAGAGAGTTCTACCACCTTGTGTGGACTTTCACTGGAGTCTTCTGTTCTGTCTTATTGTCAGCAGATTCATCACTGAATTATCTGAACCCATAAGGCTAGCTTTGAAGAAATCTGTCAGTTTGAGATGAGATACTCACTGAGATTTTCAAAAGAGCTTATGTGTTGTTTTTACCTTGGCGTTTATAAAACTGCCACGTTGATGAGAACGATTCCCCAAGTTTTGCTATACCATATGGTCCATGTGCTGTTAGGAGGCCATCTACTGTGTTTCCTTGTTAGTCATTCAACTACATATTGCGTCCATCTGCAACTCTCATATGTAGTTTCACTGTAATTGCCCTTTTCATAGTGCATTTCATTCTGCTTCGTGCTGGCTTGTGATAATGTTCTTTCCAAGACGTGCTTCACCAAACACTTTTTGAAAGGTGCAGTAGTGCTGTGGTGAAAGGCAGGGTCCATGCAGGCACAGAGCACAGCTCTAATGTAGAGGAAGAAGGTTGTGGGTCCTCATCTTGGGGATGAAGGGAGACATTACTTCCCTTGCTCTCCTTCCCCTCAATCCTCAGCAAAGCATTTCAGCTTTGTTCCAGAGATGCAAAGGGTCTCCTCAGCCAGCTGGACTTGCACTACTCTTTTCATTCCCCACACTTTGCCACACTTCAGAAGGTCTTGTCCCAGCTCGGAGTCTCCTGAGGGGTCGTTAAGAAAACCTTCCTCAGCTGCTGCCTCACGGTATCTTTAAGACCCCTGGAAGCAACCGTAAGAGTGGTATTTGTGAGAGGCTGGAACTGTGAACAGATCCTGCAGCCAGATAATTCTGTGCTGTGATCACACCACAGGCTCCAACCTGGGCAGGAGCAGCCAGTGTGAAGGTCGTACACTGCACTCTGGTGTCAGCAGAGTGAGCAGGAGGCACCTTCCCCTCTGCCAGTGCTCGACAAACCTTCCAGCACAGTACTGGCTTTGGGGATGATTCGAGGCTGACACAATTTGTATTCCCTTAAAGACCTCATTACACATATTGCTCATTTAACCTTTAAAAAGGATGGAAGAAAGTGTGCCAATGGATTCTGGCTGATAAATATCTAAATTAAGTAAATTTAATTAAAAACTGTTGTAAATGTCATCTAATCTGTGGATGCTGTGAAAATTACGGTTGGAGCTTTGAACCAGTTTCAAAATGTATAAGGATCTCCTTACACAATTTTCTACAGAATATTCTTTTCTTCTTGGTTTCAGGAGAACAGTCAAATTGACTTGTATTTTATTGCTCAGTAAAAATACTGAACTCAAAACTTGGAGAACTTTCTTGCATCTTGTTACTGCCAGGTGATGCTGGCTGGAACAGTGGTTTCTTTCTAAAGCCATTAAGTGTTATTTTGCCAGATAAAAGATGGGGGAGGAAAGAAAGATATGTGCTAAGTTGCATCTAGGGAATTCTGCTTCTCAGTACACAGGAAATAAAAAGATCAATGCATTTTTTGTCAGCTTCTATTCTGGCCATGTTGTGCTTTTTGGGTGAAAACACCCTCAGCCCCTCTGTTACTTTAGTGCACACCAGTGACAGCTACTCAGTGGGGAGCACAGTTTGATGAATTTAACAAAATCTTGTTGGCTGACCTTTCCGTGCTGGAGACATGATTTCATTTCTGTTGTCTGAAAATGAGCACCAACAAGACAAGTTATTTCCATGTCTCAGCTGGAATATCATAGTCCTAATGTGTTTCCAAGTATTTCTTTATCTGTATAATGTTATGACTTTCAGGTCTATCTAAGAACAGTAACATTTCTTTCCTTTCTACTTTTTTCATGTACTAGCAAAAAGTCAGCTTATTTTGATCTTTTTTTCCAGTCACTCTGTATGCTGCAAATATCAGTCCAAAAACCCCCTGCTTCTTGGAACAGTGAGGTGGGAAAGCTCCCAGAGATGTATTTGCAAACTGATGCTGAGGCACATGCAGAAACTGGTTCAAGACCTAGTTCACAAGTAGGATCCACAACATGTAGGATCCCAGACAGACAAACTGAGTGGAGTACTGGCCATCCTAATTCAGTATTTTTTTCCAGTCACCTTCTGACATTGCTGCCAAGTTGGTTCTTCTGGTTTAATCATTCTTCTGATGTCATTAAAATTTAAAAGCCCAATCCTACTGTAAAGGGCTTGTGTCTTCTTTTCCATTTGTTCTTCATAAATGCAAAAGGGGTCATTCAACAGATCATTCGTGCAGAGGGTGACCTGGCAGAGCCACACTGGCAGAGCTGAGTTGGTGGGCCCCAGGGGTGGCCAGCAGCCAGGAAAGGAGTAACAAGCAGGTACAGCAGGGCAGAACAGGTAACCCATACCAGCAATAGGAACAGCTTATCAGACTGTGCTTCTAAACTCACTGTCCTCTGTGGAGGTGTCACAACCAACCACCTGTTGTCCTAAGACCTACATTGATGTAAGACAGGTATCTCTGAGAGGATTCCAAGAAGCAGTAAGTGTCTAGGAGCCCTTGGTCCTTTTGCTAATATTCCCCTGCAATTGCACCCTTCAGTGGAGTGGCTTATGTATCCCAAAGAAATGCAAAAAAGTGTAAAAAATGTTCAGAAAACTCAAAATATTCAAATCACTGTTCACTAGGTCACAGGTCAACCTCTACCACAGTTTGAGAGATACTTTCATCTCATTTAATAATTCATCTTTTGAAGAGTTTTGAAACCTTTCTCTGCTGCCAGAGAACAGATCTGGCTCTAAGGAACATTTATGTTTTTATTGCTTATTGTTCAGATAGTACAAGGCAATGTACCAATTCTGCTCCCAGTGAAGTCAGTGATACACGTAAAACTGAAGCAATGGAAGAAATTAAACATAAGGTGAAAAAATACAGCTAATATGGGTATGGATGTATAAAAACTTGTGTTTTGGGTTAATCCTGTTTTGGGACAAGGAGAGAGAACAAGGACAATGTGCTTCTTTTGAAGTTCAGATCTCAGGTCTTTATGAGATCTTATATGCTTATTTCAGAGAGAATTCCTTTCTGCCTTTTTTTACTGGTATCTCCTATGCAGGGATGATCAATCTGTTTTTCCAGTTTTAGCTGAGGATTACTATAGCAGGTACAATATGGAAAAAAAAGGTATAAGTTAGATTGATTTCTATTTGCAACATATTTTTTGGCTTTGCCTATGGCTTACTCTTGAGACCTTATTTCTTTATTTCATATCCTACTACCTTTCACATCCCCCAGCTAAAAATAGCCTTTACCTAGAAAAAAATCCTGCTAGCAGTTCCAGATCTAGATTGTATATACATCTCAGCTGACTTCAGAATCTCCTCAGACCACATTTTTCTCTATTCCTCTTGCTAACACTGCCTTTCTTACCATTTCCCACACTTTAAGCTTTCCTAGGGAGCGTCATGACCTTCCATGTGGCCATTCTGTCCACAGCTGTGCCTTTGCCCAGGCCCTTTGCCTCAGGACCACACTTCCAGGCAGGTGCTCCTTCCAAAGCTGGGATGTGGTTTCTGGTGGCCTTCTAGGCACAGCCAAGAACAGGCCTCAGTGACAAGACCAAGTTGATCTTGCTCGGCTCTTGGGGCAAGGGCAGCCAGATCCCACCACTCCTCATCCTCCTCTGTCAGCTCAGCCCTCCTCTGGCTGGTGCTGCATGGGAGAAGAGGGGAGGAAAGGACGGGACATCCACCAGGAAGCTGATTCTGCCCCATGTTTGCTGGCATCTTCACATGCTTCCCAGATAGGCACCCAGGAAATCCAAGTGCTGTGAGTACAACTCAATGCCTTCTTCAAAACCTATTTTCATGGAAGACTCCCATAGAAACTGGTGGGCCAGTTTAGGAGAATAAGCTCTATCCATGTTATCAACAGCTTTTAACACCGAGCTGTAGCAAGGTCAAATTTGAATGTGTGTAACCTCAACTCTTCCTGTCTGAATTCCATAGAGGCTATCTGGCACTCAACAGAGCAGAACATCCAAGTAAATTAGACTAAAAATCACCATTCTTTAACACTAATGTGCACATATTTTCTTGCTGCCTTCTCCCTCTTTGGGAAAAAAAACCCCAAAAACCAAACCCAAAGACAACTTTTTTCTCTCCTCAACATTCATACAGTGACTGAGCTGGTTCCTTTGCATGTCCAGCCAGCAACAGAAGTGGCAGGTGATCCTCACATTCTCCTGCTCACAGGATGCCTATTGTATTGCACCCTTATAGCCCGTGTGCTCTTCCGCTGAGCTGGACACCCAGCATTGTCACTCCTAAAATATTTGTGAATGCTACACGATTTTCTAGGGAAGGATTCCTTGAGGCGAGATTTAGTCAAATTTAATCCAAGTCACTCGGTGCAGCTCCATTTGTTAAGAACAGCTCCTGTGCTTGAGAAGAGACCGTCACTGTGTTTTGCCTCACAATGCTGCAGAACACAATAACAACAACATTAAACTCAATACCCTGAAGGGGCAGCTGTAGTCAAGGGTCACATTTTCCTTCATTCCAATTAACCTACTTGTCATATTGGATGGTAGATGCACTCTGCAAACTGCCCTCAAGTGTTTCTCATGCTCTTTTAGTAATAGAAAGTGGGGAGATATAAAATAGTTCATGCTTTGCTGTTTGACCTGTCCTTGGTATTTTATCTTATTGGGAAACCCAAAGAAATTAATACTGTTACAAAGATTTTAAGTGTCTGAAAGCACAAACAGGCTTCTCCAGTGCTGGTGGCACCAGTCCTAGGGAGAAGAGGGACCCTACTGTTTGGTTCCTGCCCAGATTTGGCACAACCCATCTGCTCCCATGCCAAATAAAAGAGCTGTGGTGGATGCCAGGTACCCACCAAGGCCATTGTGTATCTTTCTCTCCTCAGATGGACATGGGAGAGAAAATATAATAAAAGGCTTGTGATCAATAAGGACAGGGAGGGATCACTCACTGATTACTTTCACAGGTAAAACAGACTCAACTTGGGGAAAAATGAACTTAATTTATTACCAATTAAATAAGAATAGGATAATGAAAATTAAACCAAATCTTAAAAACATCTTCCCCCTCTGCCCCTCTCTTCTTCCTGGACTTAATGCAGAATTCTCTGCCTCCTTCCCATCAGTGGAATGGGGAGAAGAGGTTACAGTCAGTACATCACACATTGTCTCTGATGCTCCTTTTTCCTCAGGGGGAGGACTCCTCACACTTTTCCCCTTCTCCAGCATGAGGTCCCTCCCACAGGTGACACTCCCCCAGGAGTTTTTCCAACCTCAGTCGTTCCCACAGGCTGCAGTTCTTCACCAAGTGCTCCAGTGTGGCTCCTTTCCACAGGGTGTACTCCTTTAGGAACAGACTGCTCCAATGTGGTCACAAACCACAGAATTATCAAGGTTGCAAGAGAGCGTCTTGTTCAACTGTCAACCCAGCACCACCAGAATCACCCCTGAACCACAGCCCCAAGTGCCACATCCAGACACCTCTTGAACGCTCCTAGAAATGGTGATTCCACCACCACGTCTCTGAGCAATTTCTTCTGATGCCCAACCACTCTTTCAGTGATTTTTTTAAATTCTAATTTCTAGTCTGAACCTCCTTTGCCTCAACTTAAGGGCATTTCCTCTTGTCCTTCCACGTGAAACATGGCAGAAGAGACTGACTGCCACCTCACTACAACATTTCAGGTAGTTTTAGAGAGCAATGAGGTCCCCTCCGAGCCTCCTCTCCTCCAGACTAAACAAGCCCAGTTCCCTCAGCTGCTCCTCATAAAACATGTTTTCTAGACCCTTCACCAGCTCTGCCGTCCTTCTCTGGACATGCTGCAGCAACTCAATGTCTGTTTTGAAGTGAGGGACCCAAAACTGGACACAGGAAGCCTCACCAGTGCTGAGTACAGGGGGACAATCCCTGCCCTGGTCCTGCTGGCCACACCATTGCTGATACAGGCCAGGGTGCCACTGGCCTTCTTGGCCACCTGGGCACAGCTGGCTCATGTGTCACTGTCAACCAGCACCCTGGACTGGGGCATGGTGTTCCTCCAAGGTTCTCTCTGGGTGGGCAGGAAAGGCAGTGTACAGGTTTGTATGAAGCACATCTGAAAGTGGGGGGAACACTGTTCTAGAGAGTCTATTTGCAGCTACCCTGTTTCTTCCAAGTTTGTATTTAATTTCCAAATCCTGTGCTTGTGTTGGAAAAAACTATTCTCTACATTCTGGACTGGGTTTTGCATGGTAACCAGTAATAACCTGTACCCATTTTCAGCTAATGTATCCCATAAATATAGGCAGGAATTGTTTAGTGCCCCTGTTTCTCCCTCCTAAATTGAATGTATTGCTTTTGGGGAAGAGTTCTATCCACTTGTCAGAGGACCCCTCATTCACCACTTTATTTCACATGCATCATGAAGCACTCCTGAACTATGCAAGGGCCCAATCAAGCCAAAAGAGAGAAGCAGATGTTTGTGGAGACCAGAAATCTCCCATTTCTTGGCACCCCAGTGGCTTGTAAGATGCATAATCACCAAATCACCACCTTCATCACTGCAAAGCTGTGCTCCAGCCTGCAGCAGGAGTGCAGCCACAGCCTGTCCCTAAGGAGCCCAGCTTGGCTCTCATTGATACCTCACAGCAGCCAATGCTGCCATTGATGCCTTTGGTATCTTGAATTGGTTTTGACAGTGTGCTGTAGGTTCACTGGACATCTCTATGAAGATTAGTGATTTAGGCAATTAAATTACGAATAAATTTCAGCTCTCCAGTTTCCAATGCATGTCTGTGTCTCATCTTCATATGGTTAGAAGGAGTACTGCAGCAGGAACAGCGAGCTTATGTGAGTTCCCCATATGCCTTGCTGTGTTGATTTCTCTCCTGCTCGTTTTTTGTGGAGTTTGGCACTTTTAACATTTCCATGCTACAGTTTTATTGTTAACTTTTCCTGTTTGAGTTAATTGAAAGCTATAAAGCACCTGAAATGCCTCAGAGGCTTCCACTGTCAATAGTGAGATGAACTTCTCTCACATCTTCAATTTCCTCAGAACACTTTGTTTGCAGATACAGGATAAAATGCAGCTGGAACTTTGCTTGTTTTTTCCCCTCTGTTTCCAGATGGTTTTGAGCTCAGGTGAAGATATTAACTGCTCCAGTAATCTATAAAATGCAAAAATATCTCAATAAAGTATTTTATACTATGAGACACTGGGATGTCTCTCTGAAACCAATCTCTGTGCTACAGCAAGGAGATGCACTGATATTTCCAGATGGAAAGGGCATGGCTTTTCACAGCTGTGAAACATGCTCTTCTCCTTGCTGGCGCTGCCAGAAGTGGGAGCTTTGCAGGCCTGGATGACAGAAGCCTACCATAGTTTTTCTTTTGGCTTTTACCCAAGCTGCAGTTGGACTCTCCTCCTTGTTTCCTGCCAGCATTCCTCTCTCACTGCACTCCTGATCATCACCTGTTCTTCTATGCTCTGGGTATTCTTGACCTTAAATCATAATGTCCAGCAAATTGTGTTTTGTCTTGACTGTAGCCAAAGCCTGAAGCATCCTTTTACTGAGAAAATTAGAAACTAATAAACAAAAGGATGTGGGGATCGTCCCATCTTCAGCCTAAAGATGGCTGATGAGACCTACTAAGCAGTGCAAACCACTTGGCAGCCATGAGGACAGGAGCTGCTGGGACACCCATCTGCATGCACCTCCTTTCCTAGGTGGCTTGCAGATAACTGGGTGTCACACTGGGGAGGCAGCAGCAGTCTGCTCTCCACAGCCATGTTCTCCTGTCCTTTGGCTGGGTGTGAGCAGGATGACTGCCCTGCACATCTCCTGGTGTGAGACAGAGGGGCTGCCACATGGAGCCCTCTAATGAATCTCCAGCTGGCTGAAAAGACTGCACACCTTTTCACTGGAACAAAGAAGGCACTTAGTAGCCCTGCAAAGTCACCAGGGAAAGCAAGGTCTGCTTTGTCATAGAACCATGGAATCACAGAATGGTTTGGGTTGGAAGGTACTTTAAAGACCACCAAGTTCCAGCCTCCCTCCTGTGGGCAGGGACACCTTTCACTAGACCAGGTTGCTTAAAGCCCCATCCAACCTGGACTTGTCACTAATTTGTTTTGCCTCTGGGTCTTCACCTGAAGCTCTGGGGCTTAGCTGGCTTTGAATGTAAGAGCTGTGTAAAGGTATCCTGATTTAGCAAAGCACATGCTGGGTTTTCAGAATACTGCACTGAACTCGGATCTAAAAATCATCCAGCCTGACAGGGCTCCTTAGATGGGGAACTTCCAAAAGAGGCTCAGAGTGAGGGTTTGAGCTGAAAGCACTTTAGCCTCAAAGAACTGGAATTTCAGAAGACTGAATTACTGTACGATAATAGCAAACATCTTCCTCTTAGAAGGAAATCTGGGAGCAATCAGGATGGATCTGCCATGCCAGTCATTTCCGCAGAGCACGGCGGTGTTGCTGTCTCCTTGTAGGCAGGATGAGGAAGGGCTCACATGAAGTGGGGATCCCACCCACTGGATGTTAGCCTGCTGTTCAGCCCCAGTCCACTGCCACAGGGAAAATCCTCACAGCTGGTGGCCCAGCCATGGATGAGTAGTTTCCTTATCTGGCTCGTCTCTTGAATCCATGCAGTTTATCTTGACCCTTGATATTCAGCTTGGCTTCCTAAGGAAGAGTTAAGTTGCCTGAGTTTGCATGAGCACAGAATCCTGTCAACTCCCAACAGAATCCCAACATGCCTTTTATTACAGGTTCATAATAGAGGGAGCAAAGTGGGGCACTCACACTCATAATTTATTTTTATCATCACTTCCCCAATTTTTTCTCCCTGGCAAAACAGTCTTGAGCATCTAGTTATTCTCTGACAGTGAGACTGATAACAGGAGGATTTTTTTTTAAAGTATGGTGTTATTCAAGATCAGAAGACTTCACATCATAAAATATCATTAAAGTGTGAATTCAAGGTTGGGAAAGATGAGGCCTTTACAAGACTAATGCAATTAATTCTGCTCATTAACTACACACTCAAAATACATACATAGAGGCTGATCTCACTTCTGCTGTGGAGTTAGGTCTGAAAAATTATTCTTTTCCAGTGGATTTCCCAGTGATAAGGTGGCATGGAAAGCTCCCTCCCTGTATTACATACCAGTGAACACAAAGTCATTGCAGGAGGAATGCTATATGCTCTAAATCTTTTGGTGTGCAGTAACTTCTTGTCAAAGTAAGAAGCTTAAAGAAATTAAAGTCCAACACTAAATAATTTCAGTAATTGAAATGTGTTAGATTGAAAGTGGGTTTCTTTGCTTTTTTTTTTTTTTTTTTAATGTAATCCTTCTCACTCTGCAATCCTTCTCAGCACTTGAATTCTGGAAGGCCTCAGTTCTTTACAGTTTACCAGAGCTAAAACCAACCTCAGTCCTTCTTGCTTTCTTTTCACAGAGGAATTCGCACAGTGGGACATTTTCAATATAACAGAACTTTGATGTAAAAAAGCAATTTATTTTTCCAGCAGCTCTCAGTATTCCCTTTGCTATAGCTGAAGGTATAACAACATCACCCTCATAATCAGCCTCTTCTTTCTATTTGGAGCTACAAGAAAGCCTATGCTTGTGTTTGCCTGCAATCATTAAATGAGCATGTTTGTGTGCATGTGAGAGAAAGAAGAGGAGAGGGAAGAAATAAACATCTGTCCTACCAATATACAGCCTTATTTGCTGGGCCCTGGGGAGCTTTCCTTCTCTCCTTTCCCTTTTGCACAGAGTCACACTGCTTCCCTTACCTATCCCATGATTACTTGTATTGTATTCCCACAACTCCCTGGGAGGCAGCTCCTTGGGACAGGGACTTTGTCCTATAACCCAAAAAGCATAATGTCACCACCAGAAACAAGCCATTCTGCAAACAGTCAAAGCAATGAAGCCTGGTCTCCTATGGACATGAGGGGGAGGGTGAGAAGGGAAGGGAGGGAAGAGCAGACCAAGCAGCTGTTAGTTCTGCCCTGCAATGGGGAGAGAAGAGATGGGTGGATTTAGAAAAACAAACTCACAGAAAGATTTCAGAGCTGGCTCAGACTACTAGCTAAACCTAATGATCACCAGAAACTTGATTCAGTGCAGTATATTTGTGCTTCTGCCTTGCTTGCACCAAAAATGCTGCCCTCAGTTTACTTTTTTCATTGTGTGAAGGCATATCTTCAGTGCTTGTTTCATAGATTTTTGTTTCCATCTTATGGTCTTAGTGTCTATTAGACATACAGCCTTGAGGCAAACTTTCTCACAGTAGTGCCTTACTTTGTTGTATGCTGCAGTACACGTAGTTGGCTCTGACAGCATTAGTTCTGCACTGGTACACTGTCAAACCGGCTGCAAGAAGTATTGTGAAAAAACAAACCATCTGCTAAGTGAAAATAACATCCTGATTTGGGTTTTTATGCGACTATTCAACTCCATTTTAATGCCCTCTTTTGCCACATCTGAGTTTTGAAATGAAAATCTTACTGCAGCACTTGCATTTGACCTGACTTTGCCAATTCGAGTCCAACTGATAACTGCTTAATGTGCTTTTTGGGCTCCCTGTCTATCAGCCCTTCTCTGAACTGCTCAAAATTCAAGCAAAGTCATGATCTGACTGGTTTCTTGGGTCATTCTTTAGTCACAACTCCCTGAGAAAATACATTTTGGGTTGATTGGATAATCTTAGAGGTCTTTTCCAACCTAAATAATTTTATCATTTCACCCTGAGGATATAAACTCAGACAAATGTGAAAGTTTCTCAAGACCCAAGGGCTTTTTTAGTAAACCTAGACCAAATATTCCTATTTAGTAATGACACTAAGAATCAAGGAATTTTGCGGTGAAAGATACACACTGCTTATACTGTATGAACAACTTAAACATCTTCAACAGCTTCAAATTTGTGTCTGATTCAGCCTTTACCCAAAGTATTGGAGCCTAAATGGATCACGCATAGAAGCATTTCAGCCTGGGGCACTGGGAGTATATCTCTGAAGGCAGATAGGATACTATGACGTGGGAAAGACCAAATGATGTGCAGAGTTCTTTTTTAAAAATAGTATTAGTATTAGTATTAGTATTAGTATTAGTATTAGTATTAGTATTAGTATTAGTATTATTTGGTATGTGCAAAAATAAATGCAGAAGCATTGCCTGCTAGGGAAAATAGTGTAACAGGTGATTCCATCCTTGCACCCCATGGCTCTGAGGTGTTTGGGGCTGGTTTATAGGTCCTCCAAAGGTATAAGAATTGCTCACAAGACATCACCACCTGCAAAGAAAGAGGGCCAAGGATTGTTATTTGCAGTCGCTCCTTTCCATTTAACAAGCAGTGAAGAGATATGATCACCATCCCAGAGTGGCTGATGAGCAACAGGCAGCTGTAAACATAAACAAGTCTTTACATCTTGGCTGTTGGGTCGGGATCAGTGTGGGCAAACTAATATCCTTGCTTCTTTTCTTTCTTCTTTCTGGAAGATGCATATTTGTGCAACGGGGGTAGTGAAGAATACTTTGCATTTCTCATATATTCTTTTCTCTGCTTGCTGTAATGTTGCTCATTATTTCTTCTCACTTCACTGGAATTCTCCAGTTGGCAGAAATGTAATGAGAAATGTACTCTTGTGAGGGCATTAGATAAGGAAAAAAATTGTTTTCGGAAGGATCTCATAGATGAGATCCTGAAACCATGTTTGCATAGCTTTTAATGTTTTTGCCATATTGTTTATCCTTAGTGAAGTGTAAAACTGAAGCACATCAGTGTTGCCTAGGAATCAGCACGAGGCAGCTAAGACAATTTGTTAGTATGCACTTTTTTCTCTTACTGTGTATTCTCTGTGAGTATTTGTGTATGGAAAAGTACAGTGAACTTTTCAGAACTGTACAATTATTTAACTGTACTGATGCCATGTTTTTTCTTGGAAAGGAGGAAGTATGTTTCAAACTTATATAAAGACTGTCACCCATGTCCCTTTTACTGTAACTCATTGTTCATGCTGCTGCACTGACAAAATTGTTGTATTTTTAAAGTTAATGAAAAATATAAGAAAAATTATGTATGTCTCTGCATTTCTCTCTCTCTTCTCTTTACCCTAGCAAAATACTATTTATCATGTCTCATATCCAAAGTATTTTTAGAAACATAAGCAAGACCATTAACTTAAAAGTGCTGTTACAATTTGTGGTTGGTTCATTTCCTTGGCTAAACTCAGGTATGAAATTGGCATTGCAGCTAAAATTACAACTGAACACAGAAGTGCATAGCTAAGCCCTATTAAGTTCCCATAAGAATAAAAAATATCTGAAATAAATAAATATTGTAATATTGTTTGAATTTTATGTCCATTTTACTGAATATCTTCTTGCATAAATGCAGAACTCTATTTTGATCTGGTTTTACTTTTCAGTCTACTGGTCTACTTGGATCAAATACTAATTAAAATCTCTGGGCTAACAATCCCAGACTCACAAAGATCATATTCTGGGCCATCTAACAACACTGGGAATCTTGTCGTTTAGCCTCACAGAATCCAAATTTTGTGTAGCTTTGCAAAATAGCACCCATTAAATAACTATGCTGTCTTTCCACATGGTATCTTGCTTCCGTTCCATCTTCCTCTCTATTAATTGGTCTCAGAATCATGCACCTGCTTCAGAAACCCTACATGACTGAGGCCCTTGGTTACCCCCTCTCAGCCAGAGTTCTGTACCCTGATGAATCACGGAATCATGTTTGCTTTGACCAGGAGACTAGCCCACAAATTTTTGCATTGACTCTTTAAATTAATTTTCAGCAAACTGGAAAGTTTAAGTGGTGACCAAGGTGGGGAAGTGTTTGTGACTCCTCCAGCCCCTTTTGAACATGCCAGAGCTCAGATGCAATTTCAGCTTGCATGCTCAGGCTTGTCCCTGCAGCAGCATGTCGTTCTGGGAGCATCCTGGCAGGCTTGGCAGGGATGGTGCTGGCTGTCAGATCAGCTGCAGCTGGAAGATGCACTGAGGGATGTCTACAGCAGCCACCTCTGGGTGTTGAACTCGACAGGTGCTCCTTTAGACGCTCTGCCCAAAGACAGGAGTTATGCCTACGGTAAAAAGTTCTGTGGACCCACAAATAGGGGCCTACAGGGTAAAACAGTCAGTGCTGAGGCCCACTTCTCCAAATTTAACAATTTTATCTCAAATTAGGCCTGGTCAGTCCTGCGTGCCAAGCATGGATGTTCGTGTGGCTGTACCACTATGAGTGCCCTCCTGGAGTGCTTCTCCCTGTTTGGTTTCATCTGGAAGGTAAGAGTTGCTCTGCCATGAAAACCAGTGTTTTAAGTGGGGACAATTGGGATAGTCCCTCCCGAAGTGCACTCCTGATCTGAACTGAAATACCAATGTAGCTCATCCAGAGGCTCTGCCAAAAAATGACTCAAAACATCTGCTCTGAGCTGCTCTCTGGAAGTGCACTGGCTAAAGAGGAACATAAGAGAAACTATGCCTAAATGTCACTGGCCCGCACTGGCATGAGCTTGTCCTTCATCTTTTCCCTTCCTTCCCTGCCCTGGCATCCCCCACATCCCTTAGATCATTCTTCCATTTCAGCTTTTTTAAATGAAGAAAACAGTTTCAGTTATTGTTTTGAAAGGCTTCTCCTGTCATCCATAGTCTATATTTTGTGGTACGTATATCTGGTATCCAGCTTTTCCAAGTTACAGTGATATATTGTAATTAGGATGTATGGTAAAAGTTTGGGAATTAAGTTACATAAAACTCACTTTTAGCTCTTGATTTTTCTGGCAAAGTTATGATGAGAAATCAAAGTTTCCATTTCCCAATTTAGAAAGAAGGATGATCAAGTAAGAGCTCAGAAAAAGAGTGTCTGAATTATTTCTTTTTTTTTCCTATGGAAAATTGGAGAAGGAGTTGGGTATTTGGGACACAAATACCAATTCATTGTGTACTGTCCTCATTTTCCCCATGCAAAGTGCAGTTGGGAAGAAAAGCTCTAGTGGGCTCACATGCTAATTTTTCTCATTGCCTCTTTAACTTGCACAGATTTTTCAAATATTGACTAGGCTTTGAACTTGACCTACTTAAGGCACTGGATATGGTTTTCACTTAAACAAACGCCCCTTCAGATCATGTCAGTATTATAAAGGGGCCTTGCAGCTACTGTGAACATTGAGAATATCAGCATCTTAATACTCCTTTATACTACTAGACATACTGCAAGGGAAGTCAGCTGTCCTTCTCTGCTTCTCATGGCTTTTGTGGCTTTCAGCGTTGTTCCTCAGGACCAGGTTATGCTAATTGGTATGAAATTGAATTTATTATTAAGTCTGGACCTGCTGATCACCTCTAAGTTGAATCCCTCAGATCAACCTTCATCTTGAGCTGTGCCTGCAGTGGGGAACTCTTTCTTGAGGCAGGGTCAGAGGCTGAGGAGGCCACAACTCTCCTCTGTGTCCCCTCCTCGCCTGCAGCACCAAACTCACAACTCATCTTCCTTCTGCAGCTCATCTCTCCTCTCTGCTGCCTGGCATTTGGCCTGCTTTATTTACTCTTCATTGTTCAGGGAGGCATTTCGTGCTTTTCATGCTATCTCCCCAGGTTTCTGATTATGCTCCATGGGCAAAGAAGCAAAATACAATTCAAAGTCGGCCTGGTGAGAAAACTCAAAGGCATCTGCTGACAGAAAGAAAGAAAAATGATACAGTGTTGTGGCTTGCATGGATTTTTGAAATGGAGACTTGCATACATTTTTGATATATAAAATCCTTTTCCTTCTATACAGTTTCACAAGGAATGTTCTTGCTGTCAAGAATATTCTCAGCTCACCTGAGAAGAACAAAATAAATGACCTTTGCAATCTAACAATTTCAGTCACCCAGGAAGAAAAAAGCGTATTTTTTTCTGCTCCTGCAAAATCAAAGCTAGGAGAATTTTAATAGTAATAATAATAAAAGTAATATTTTACCTTCTTTGTCTAACCAAGATTTCTGCAATGAAAATAAACATCATCTAGGAAGCTGGAGTACAAATGGGGCAGGGAGGGTGAGAAGAGGCAGAGCTTTACCCTCTGCGAGTGGAGTGGCTTGTGGGCTGGGAGTTT
>VZRO01000700.1:385654-419969 GCA_013397915.1 Daphoenositta chrysoptera
AGAAGCGGGACCTGTGCATCGGCCCCGCCGCAGGAGAAAGAGGTAGGTGGCTGTCGAACAGCCCTGGCTCTCAGCTGGAGGGTGCTAAGGGTAGAGGAGGGCTGCAGAAGAGCAGATGGACAATTCAGGCGGGGACTGCGCCATGCTGGTGGGTGACTGGCCAGCAGAAGATAGAGCAGCTCAGCAAGTGAGGGTGGCGCTTGGTATCCTGTATCTTCTGTGGCTCCTTCATGCTTCTCCCAGCTGCTCACCGCGGGCCTCCCCGCCTGCAGGTCCCTGTCCCGAAAGGCTGCAGAGTCCCCCGGGTGCCCGGCAGGGCAGGTTCCCGCCGTGCCGTGCCGTGCCAGCCGTGTCCCGGTGCTGGCACGGAGGGATGGATGCCGAGAGCCCGCAACCAGCAGCNGATGCCCGTGTGCCCCCGGGCAGCGCCGCCGCCGGGCTGTCCCCGCACGGCCACCGGCCCCACGCCGCCACAGCCCTGCCGAGAGCCCGCAACCAGCAGCCGAGTGTCGCTTAATTCTTAAACTTGTGTGTACTTTAACCGGATCCTTTTATTCAGCCTGATGAAAATATTCTGTTTGATGTTTTCACAGACAGCATCTTAAGGCGTTACTTCGACTTCTTCTCTGGCGCTGCCCTTTCCGAAGTCATTATTACTCATTAGGTATATTGTGCAGAAAGCAAAGTAGGTCACGGATGAAAAGCCCCATCTTAGCGAGAGGCACCGGTATTGCACAAAGCTATTTTCAACTTTCATGAGATAAAAAATGTTTTCTGTAGGATGAAAGCTGTCACTGCCAACTTACAATTGAATGCCAAGTATGTAAAAACTTTCATTTTGGATTCCCAGGCTTTCATATGTTAAATGCATTGTTTCAGAAATTCATTTCAAAGATAATTCCCGCTGTGTAACGCACGCTGACTTACACATAGGAGTAGGGTATGTGCTGAGGACAGGCACTCAGCTGGTGTAGATCATTGTCAGCTCCACCAAGACGGGGCCATTTCACCCCGTGGGGCTCTGTGCTCTGGAGTCCCCAGAGGGGGAGCAGCAGAGGAGGTGGTCTGGGTGGGCACCTGGGGGCAGGATGACAACCTGGGGTGGTCTGGGTGGGCACCTGGGAGCAGGATGACAACCTGGAGCTTGGGCGCTGGAAAAACCCCTCATGGCTCTGCCTCTCTGCGCATGGCACGGGAAGAGTGAGTTGGCACCCGCAGTCTGGGACGACCTCTAAAGCCGAGATGACACCTTCAGTTGCAGCACCTAAGTGCACATCATTCTGCCATCGTTATTGCTTTGCACCGTGACCCACTAGTTAAAACAAAGACTTAATTTTTGTTTGACTGCTCCTCCAACTTTTATTTTTTGTGTTACTTGGAGATATCAAATAAATACAAAGTCAGACTTTCTGGAATGATCCTTCATCTCTTTAAATTGTTGTATGTCTCTCTTCTGGCGCTCAACTTAACAAAACATCCAACCAATTATTTGTTTTATCCAATTTCTATAAGGACTTAAACTCCGGGTTTAAGTAGGAATTAGACTGTATTCATAGTATGTCCCTTCATCAACAGAATATGTCTGAAGTACTTTCAACTGCTAGAGAGGTAATTAATAAAATTATACTTTCAAGTTATTACTGCATAGAATAAGTTGACCTGTATGGCAACAGAAATGTTGCCAAATATGTTTTCTTGGTGTAATCAGCTTGCTCTACTGATTTGAATCTATTGATATTTTCATTAAAAATCTGTATGTTACAGTTGAAATTAAATCTTATTTTTCTCTTTATAGTGCTTAAAACTAAAATGTAAAATATGACAACATAAGGGAAAATCTAAATTTATTATAATATATTAGGATAATATAAATTACAATAAAAATAACAAACGATATGATTTCAGCCATGGTTTAAAAAAAAAGACATCCTTCAACTAGGGAAAGTAATTCAGTAAACACTTGGAAATAGGGTTTGCTGCAGTCACAAGTATTTTTTAAATGAGAGATAACTTCTACTGTAAGTATGAATGGAACATTTTCTGCTTTACATTTTTTTCAAGTAGCCTTGGTCAAGGACTAGGTAATTTAAATTGAAAGCCAAGCACTCACTTAAAAAAACATAAATATTCCTAGTGAGTACAAACTAATGTGAAAGGATAAAAATTACTGCTTCTAAGATAATCAAAAGGCAGGTGGCCATAAATAATCAATTTAATTAGACAAACAGAAATGTTACCTCCTCTATTTATTAAAGGTGTTTAGTTGCTTAAAATGCTATAGCATGTTCACTTTGTGGCACACATACAGTGCATCTAAGTTCGCTTTGCTGAGATTATTCAAAAAATAACAAAGCTTTGATTTCACATGTTTTAATTAATTCTATTTTCATTTAAATTGTAAGTAAGAAGGAATCATCATCTAATAAATAAGAGATGCTTTGTTTGGCATTTCAAAATTAAGTGACTCACAAATCAAGGATCTGAATAAATGTTTGTAAACCATAACTAAACAAATAATTTGATGTGGATTTGCTCACCTTCTAGTGTTGCAAAAAAAAAAAAAAGTTCATCAATTATTGATTACAGGCTTTTGTGTGGGAAAATACTCTGAAAGTATAAAGTTAAAACAAGCAGCAGAAAAGGGTTTGCCATTTTCTGTTAATGATTTAAAATAATAATTAGAAATAATTGTTTAAATTATTTGGATTCAAATCAGTGTCTACAACATGTAGATATCCACTAGTTTATTCTATACCCTTTCAAGACATACAAAAGCAATTACCTGCTATGAAATCCAGCCTTGAGGACCATGCATGGAGCTAGGAGGCTTGGCCTCCATTCCTCCTGCTGCTGTAGACCTGCTCTCTGTGCCAGGTGAATTACTTAATCCTTCAAAGGATCACAAGCTGTCCCAGCCAGGACAAGACTTTCAGGTCCGGGATCTCAGCAGGCACCCAGAGCCACCTTGACACTGAGTAGAGATGTGCTACACTGCTTTAATGTATATGGTGACCTGCTGTTGCTGCATGCACCATTTGGTTGATTATCTTACTTGTCATTTCAGAAGAGTTTAAGCTAAACCCGATGTGTCTGTCTTGGTGTGGGTTTTTTTTTTAATTATGCCATACTTGCATTTGGGTTTTCAAATTGCCCAGAAAAGAGATGATGCCAGCCAAAAGGAGAGTTGAACAAGAGCAAGAAAATTATTGTATGGATGATAAGAAATCTTACCTCCAAATTTCTCTGCTTGTTTATATGTATTTTTTAATGCCTCCAACCACCAAAGGACTTTTGTTTGTCAGATGTTTCTGAGAATTAATGTATCGTGGAGGATTTCCAAGCTGCAGCAGATTTCTTAACCACTGACTCTGAATTTCCTGAAATGGGCTTTTCAAGGTGAGGGGAAACACAAAACTCTGATACCAGAAGAAAGGTAAGAGAGATGGAAAAACTTGGTGCCAAGGTAAAATAGTACAAAGCAGGAAATTCTGATTAAGTTAACAATGTGGAAAAAAACCCCAAACAAACAACAAACCAAAAATACCCAAGTGCTCGATTCCTTGATCAGAAGAGAAAAATGAGTAAAACCCCCAGATTTCTTTGAGAAAAAAAAAACTTGGGTCTATACAGAAAAGGTAAACTAAGTAAAAAGAAACAGATTTAGAAAGCCTAAAAGCAAAGGCTGCCATTGGCAGGTCTCCCTTGGGGTGGCTGGAGGAGGCAGAAGGGCCTGGACAAGCAGCAGACAGGGATGCAGGGACACAGGGTTTGCCTGCAGGGCACTGAGGAGCTCGGGATGGCATCCTCCCCACGTGCCCAAGGGAACAGGACTCGTTTTCCCTCCCCACCACATGTTCCTCACCATGTATAAGGGGAAAGCCACAAAGCAGCTAACAGTGCAAGGCTGCAAGTGGAAACTCCCAACATTGCATCTATCATGTCTTCTTGGAAAATGAAATGTCAAAAATACTCCAGGCTTTTAGAAGGACATAGAAAAATGAAAAACACTTTAAGCGGTAAGTGACTTGGTCAGTAATAGAAATAAGACCGTAAGAGTTTCTGAAAATTATTTGCAGTAGACTCAGGCACACAGAAATGGTAATATATGTCGCTCTTTGAGTGTGAAAACTCCACATCCATGTAATGTGATTTGTGAGGTCTGCACAATACCAGAGGATGAAGGTATTTTAGTCTCTGAGATGTCCTCAGATCTGCATTTTGGCTCGCAGTGCTTGAACTACAATGTCTGTTTAGAGAAAATTATATGCACGGAGTGTATCGAATGGACGACTGTGCTAAACCTCTTCCTTTTCTGCAGGTCAGGGTTTATTTCCTGTCAGGTTTGCATTAATGACCCACTGACCTACTTTTCTGATCCACCTGGCAGAACTCTGCATCCCTGAAATCTGAGACTTTGTCTGCTTCAAAGATTTGTTTTGGTTAGGTTTTGTGACAGAAACCATTAGGAGAGTGACACTGCAGATAAAAATGAAATGTGCTCTGCTCTTTGGTATTGCAAGTGTATTTTTATTTAATTGTGTAAGTGTTATCCATCATGATAGAATTGTCTGCTCCTTTTTTTTTTTTAATGGCTCCGTGTTTTATAAGGTTTTCTTCTCCCTCCCTCATATTACGAAGAAAAATGAGCTGTGTACATTTATCCAGTGATTTCTAACCAGTGCTGCTTCTTTGCCTGCTGTAGAGCAAGAGTAAGTGAAAAGGCAGGCGTAATGGATCAGTGAGGAAAAGGCATCTTCTGCCTGTCTTAAATCATCTACTTTACAGAGAATCTTAAGTTGCTAGAAATAAAAAAAACCCTCCTTGGCAGCTCAACAACTGCATATAAAACAAATCATATTTTTCAGTGAATCGCAAATGTCACCATCTCAGATAACATTTATGCTTTCATAGAAATAGGAACTTAATTTTCCCCATTTATATTATTAACTTACTTGGGTGAATCAGATCACCTACATTAAAACAGAAGCAGCCGGTGACTCAGAACAATGATACGTTTAAAGATCAAGCACAGCATTTGCAAGTACGAAGCTGCACGCAGATGGAACTGCTTCTTTGAACCACCAGATAAAGATTGATCTGTTAAAATCTTGCTAAAAATGGGCACCAAATGCTTGTTGTCAGAAGTGACTGACAGTCCTTGTCCGAAGCTGAAATGAAGTTGGGTTTGCCTATTCATTCAGTGGGTGCACAGTGACAGCGCAGGAGAGAGGGAGGGCTGCAATGGGCTGTGATGTGACAAGCAGATTGCCATTGCCTTGCTGTCCTTTTATAAATTCTCCAGGCTAGAAAAAAACCCCAACAAACCAGAAAAACCCCAACCAAACAAACACCTCTGTAGTTGCAATACATCGTTTAACATTTCAGCCTTTCTGGTTTGCTCCCTCTCCCTCTGGCTTGGTACTTGTACGGTCCCTCAACACCCTACTGCACAAACCTGTCATGACCATATAGAAAGCCAGCCTTGTACAATATAAAAGCCAGCATCTTTATTCCAGCTTGTCAGAAGGGGAGTTATGATGGGAAGAAAAGGAAATACTAGGAAATACCAAGGCTGCACAGAAAAATGCAGATTCAGTCCAGTGCCATGACCACAACCCTCCCATCTCCTCTTCTCCATGCATGTGCACTTTATTTGTTTAAGAGCTGGGAAACAGTGGCTAGAATATGCCCACAACACTTTGTTAGACAGGAGCAGCCTTGCTTTGCCTGTGCTCAAGAGCAGCCAGATGTGCAGTGTTGTGAATCAAAACAAAAGTGGCCGTAGTCAGCCTGGCACCAAGTATGAACCCTTCAGCTTGCTGTGTCTCAGGGTGCATTGAGCCAAGCACTGAACTCATGCGGCTCCAAGGATGCTCAGAGCCCTCTCAGGACTTGCTTGCTTTCTCCTACAGACATATCCCTAATAGGGATATCCCTCATGGGGCAAAGACTGGCCTTACAATACTCAGTTAACTCATTTCCCATATGACAAACTCAAAAAATTAACATTCAAAACACTGAAAAGAGTAGGTATCTCCCTCAGTCCTGGCAAGTAAGGGGTTGATAGTTGCATGTAAGATGGGCATTACTTGATTATAATTTAATTTTTGCTTGACTCATCTCCACTTTAGAATAAAGAGATGCTGCTGGTGACACTGCCAATCTTTTTCATGCAGTTATATATTTACTTTAAAGCAACGGAGCTCAGAGACTGACACAAATGCTTTGAAAATATGAGCTGCAAGTCTAACTCATACAAAAATATATGTGTGAATGATGATAGCAAATCCTGCATGCCAGCAGAAGACTGGGTGATGGTAGTATTTCATAATTATACCTAAGTGAAAGGTTCTCTGCTAGTTTAGGGGTTGTGGCATCTAATCTGCATTTTCATGAATTAGTGTTTTTACCACGTGATGAAAACATCTTGATATATTAATGAAAGCAATGTAAAGCATATGTCACTGTCAGATTCCAAGCTGGAAAAAGAGTGATTATATTTTTCTCACCATGTATATTCCAACCATTCCAGCTACATGCATATTCCATTTCATCCTAGCATTCCTTACTCATAAAAGCAAAATGAATCACAGGGTAGACTGTACAGCTATTTGATTCAGTCCCTGCAGATTGCATTGATTTTTGTAACACAATAAACATTCTTTTCACCAGTATGCTTTGCTCAAAAGATGTTTATATTGCACTTATTAAACTTCAGAGCTGTTGAGTTCAGAGCTATCTTTTAAAGCAAGTCTGTAGGGGTTTATTTTTTTGTTTCTGATTTTAAAGGTTGTTTTGACATGTGGCTGATTTAAGTCTCTTTTTAGGATGCTAATTTTGAATAAAACTATTTTACAGGTGACCATGGATTCAAGCATGGCTCTTCCAGAAACCCCTAAGGTCCCAGAGTGCCCACTAGTGACTTTAGAAACATGGAGACACAAATGATGGCTCTATTCATTTATTTAACTGTGGAGTGTTAGAATCTGTGACCCAAGGAGCAGTCATCAAGAAAAGATATGGAGTTGTTGAATGCTTGTGAGCTGACCCAGTTTGAGTATTTCTCTGTATTCAAGTGTCCTATGGCTTAAAAAAATGCAGTCTAATACAAATTTCAGGCATCTGAGATTCTTTTCACAATTTCTATTTGTTCCGTCCATTTCAGTCTTCATTGCTTGTGTTTGTGATCTTTGGGGTCAGTAATGGCTTGTTTTTCAAACTAAGCTTATGTTGAGCTAAATCCTCAAATAAACACCTACATACACACATTTGTAGCTGTTCCTTCATAAAAAATAGAAAACTAGCAAATTCAAAGTTTGCACTTGATTTAATGTTCTTTGAGTCACAGAAGATGATATTTGTAAAGAAATAAACATTTCCTTTCCAAATGGGAGCTCTATCCTGCACTTCACTGAGGGGCTCAGTGCCCTCCTTTCACAGCCCTCGAGTGGAAAGGGGAGCACTCATGGAATCACAGAACATCCTGAGTTAGAAGGGACCCACAAGGGTCATCAATGTCCGACTCCTGGTCCTGCACAGAACCATCCCCAAGAGTCACACCATGTGCCTGAGAGTATTGTCCAAATGTTTTCTCAACTCTGTCAGGCTGGTGCTGTGACCACTTCCCTGGGGAGCCTGTTACAGTGCTTGACCACTCTCTGGGTGAAAAAGTTTTTTCTAATATTCAACCTGAATCTCCTCTGACACTACTTCAGGCCATTCCCTTGGGTCCTGTCACTGGTCACCACAGAAAAGAGATCGGTGTTTCTACTTCCTTTTCCCCTTTCCACCATGGACGTTAATGAGGGCTGTCCTCAGTCTCCTCTTCTCCAGGCTGAACAAACACACTGACCTCAGCCACTCCTCAGACAGCTTCCCCTCAAGGCCCTTCACCATCTCCATAGCCCTCCTTTGGATACTCTCTAATAGCCTTATATCCTTCTTATGTTCTGGCACCCAACCCTGCCCCCAGCACTGGAGGTGAGGCCGCCCCAGCCCAGAGCAGAGGGGACAATCCCCTCCCTGGCCCGGCTGGCCATGCTGTGCCTGATGCCCCCAGGACAGGGCTGTCCCTCCTGGCTGCCAGGGCACTGCTGGCTCAGGGTCACCTTGCCATGGACCAGGACCACCAGGGGCCTCTCCACAGGGCTGCTCTCCAGCCTCTTGTCCCCCAGTCTGGCTGTACATCCAGGGCTGCCCCGTCACAGGAGCAGGATCCTGCACCTGTCATTGTTAAATTTCATGTGGTTAGTGGTTGCCCAGTCCTTTAATTTGTCAAGGTCTCTCTGCAGATTCTCTCTGTCCTGGAGGGAGTGGACAGCTCCTCCCAAGTCAGTATCATAGGCATACTTACTTAGTAACCCTTTGAGTTCTGCGTCCAAATCCTTTATGAATATGTTGAAGAGAACTAGGCATAAGATGGAACCCATTGGACAGGTCACCAGCCTGATGTGACCCCGTTTACTATAACCCTTTGCACCTGACCCATGAGCCAATACGTCACAGCCTGGCTTGGCATTTTGCAAAAGCAAGCCCCTGGGCCTCTTCTCTCCATGCCTTTTCTTTCACATCTTCAGCCAAAGAGCTATCTATAATTTTTGTCACTTTCATTTCCAGTATGTCACTATGGATTATGAAATGTAAGCCACTGTCCGCCCATTTAATGGAGCACATCACTGTGGATAATCTCCCTGGAATGTTAATCAGTTTACTGTTACCTGGTTACTGCTGGTACATGCACAAAACGGAGAGGAGATGGCTCTAGCAGGCTGGAGCTTTAATATAGGGTGGTGAGTGTCTATCAGACTCCCCTTATTTTAATAGCTGTGCTCAGAACAACACAGAGGTGTGATGCATTCATCTGCATGCATGGGAATATGTCCGTCTGTATTTAGAACACCACGGTGACAAGAATCATTCCCACAAGCCAGGTTTAAATGGAAGTTGCCTATCGCATCCTTTTTTCTTCCAGAGAAGCAGCTCGTGGTCTTTCCAGGAGGCGGCAGAGCAGACTGCCTGAAGGGCAGGAGAGGGCATCATGCCAGCTGGGAGGAAGGTCAACCAGGGTCACACACCGCCGTTGTGGGGTCCAACCCCACCAGTCTGAAGGAGCTCATGGCAAACAACTCGGTAAGAGTGGCACAGAGCTTCTCATCCCTGCATTTCATGTCCAAATTGAAGAAAAACATTGCAGAAAGGAGCAAGATCCAAGCTGAGCCTCAGTAGCAGCTCTGGGAACAGGAGGTGTGTGGCTGAGGAGAGCATTTGGTGCCGCTCACTTGTCTGACAATGCTGATGCCACTGTAGCTTTAAGTCAATTGTCACTGAAGGATCCAACATCCTTTAAATCAGTTTTTCTCTTACAGGCAGACTTTCTCCCATACAGTTTGAGAAAAGCTCTGCCCTTGAACTGGAGGCATTACAATAATGATGCAGGCTTGCCTTGCTTTTCTTCCCACAAAGGGCTGAGCACATAGGTGTTCAGTTTCCACAGTAAGGGCTTGTGAAAAAGCACACGTGCACGTGTGTATATGAATACAACACACACGTGGTCACAGAGTTATTGGCACAAAAAGATACCGAACCTCTTAATGGACATGGCAGAAGCTAAATCCTTCGTATTCAAAAAAGCTGGTGGTGTTTTAATGGAAGTATTCAGAACACTTATACTGCTATCCATGTAGAGAAGTGTTTGCTGCCAGAAACAAGGGCATTTCCAAGCAACAAATGGACTATGTGTTTGTTGTATGTTTTAGCACAGAACCATGCAGGCCTTACAGGGATGACCAGCACTGACAGATGTGACCAACTTGTGTCTGAGAGCACAGCGACAACCATGAGGCTGACCCCTAATGACACTAAGCAAAGCCCCTGAGGACATTAACCAAAACTCTTTCTGATTCTTGCAGGATGCCACTACTTCAGCAGATTGTATATTCACCATGCCAAAATTTTGTAAGACTGTCATTTCCAATTGTGTTGCATTCCTAGATATGGTCCTCAGAGCCTGCCAGGGGGAGAAATCCCTGTTGCTAAGGAAGTCCCAGGCAGAGGATGAGGAGAGGGGACATAACAAGGCTGTGAAGGTTCCTTCTTTGTTTTGGGGAGAATCCAAAGGCTATCTCACAATGAAACCTAATTTGTCCTGATCTCTGCATGGCAGTGTCCTGGACTGCTGCTTTAATTAATGGGCATTTAACAGATTGAGGGGTGGGTGGTCTAACCAGTACCTAAACAGATATTTGATTATTTAGCAATATTTAAAAAATATTAAGTCCTCTGTTCATATTGGATCATTATGTTTTATTATGAGCCTTTATCTCATGCCACTGATCAGTAACTGGTTAGTAGAACTTTATCTTCAAGTGGGAAAACATTTTGCTTTACCTCCTTCCACCAAGTTTTCAAGTTTCCCCTTTTTCTGCCAACAAAATCACTCTGCAATAGTGCTGATTTTACTGCTAACATGAAAGAATTCAGAGACTCTTTTTTTGAATTACACTAGACAACTCATTCAAGTCGCCTCTTGAGCCCACAGAGAATCTTTTACATTATCTGTTGGCATGGACATTTTTCCTACAATTGTATCTAAAGATTGTGCATATTGCATTCAGGTTCCCTTCCTTGAAATGCATAAAGTTAAAAGAAGAAACATTCTCGACAGCTTATTGTGTAAATCCTTCTGACACAGTTTCCACATTTCTGTAGGAGATGAGAACTGATCAGCACTAAGTAGGTCAAGAACTCCTAAGAGACACAGTGACTGCTTTTGATTTTTCTACCTTGAAGTTCAAAGAGCATGAGTAAGTTCATTGAAAGAGGAAAAATAAGTTATTTAAAGAAATAAGGATTCCACTTTACATGTAGTGACCAGAGAACTTAAGAAAGAGGAGCAGGTCCTGAACAGGGTGGTGTGAGCGTGCACATGCACATGCCAGTATGTACTTTCCAAATATTGTTTTGAGACAACACTACCATTAATTGATGAACTCTTCCTAGCACTAAAATCTGCTCTTTTAATAATGAGTTCAATGAGAAATTTCATTCTATATGCTACACCTATACACTATGGTTCATATCAACCTCAGCAGAGCAACTACTTTTTCAAACAATTTACTTGAGCGAAGAACTACACGGACTAAAATTCAGAAAAGACAGCAGCTACTCTCTCCTTTAGCTTCTGTAAGCTGAAGTAGTAGGCTTTCAGCATGGGAACTATTCATCCAAGAGCTGTACCCAATAAGCCACTTGGCTTTAGGACCAGGCATTGGTACCTCATCCTCTTTTGTTTGCAGCATGGACATTGCCTACATGGTAATGGTGTAGAGCAATAGAAATGTTAAAGAGAGTGATGATACACACTAGTGAGGAGTTACAGGACTGGGACTTAGATAATCTATGAGAGAACTACATGCATCAAAAAGAGTGACATTTTTCACTGTTCTTCTGTTCAAGGGACAAAGTAACTGGGGGAGCTTCAGGGGCATCAGTCTCAGCTGCCACACAAACGTGTGCCAAATCAGGTAATGAGGAAAGAGCTGCAGTACCTCAGGGCCCTCCTGGCCACGTTGTGGCTGCCTCTGACCCTGGTGAACTGACATTTAGGAGAGAAATCAGAGGAAGGTTAATGTGACAGATGGAGACAAATACCAAGAAATGATGGAGGGCTTATCCCAGAAACAATAGCGTGGTCAGTTTAAAAGCTGTTACTTGGATAAATTCCCCTTTCAAGTAGTGAAAGATGTTTGATTAAAGCTGTGTAGGTGGCTAAATTCTGTTCTGTACAGCTCTATCACTATTAGAGAGATACCCTTTGTTTCATACCAGAGAGTGCAAGAAAACCTGTCTGCTGAATTAGAGGTAACATGTGTAAAAATTGAAAGTAAATCGCTCCAATTTACCTTGACTTTCTTTACTTTGTATATTTTTTGTTAAACACTGCCATACTGCCACATGAAAAGTAGGTTTTGAGTGCTCCATACCACTGAAAAGATGTGCTATAACATTACAATGTGCTCTTCTTCATTCCTGTTTTCAGTGGCCCACCCAGAAAACAGTAATGGGAGATGGTCTGTCCCTCCTGTAGCTCGGAGTGGTGGTGTCTATCTCTCAGCAAGTCCTGGGTTTGCCTCAGTGAAACCCTCTTGTCCTCTTGCTTTGTGCTGTGAGTGTTCATCCACTGCCAGGCAGGTGTGCTTGTTGTGTGGTACCTATGGAAGAAAGGGTTTGTTTTGCTCTACAGCTTTTTCAAGACAGAGGAATATTAGGGAAAGGATTCTCTGAGATACAGGATAGCTTCACGTCAATAAAATTTCACCTATGAGCCACACTTGGACCTGTTGGAGCACCCAGCTCTCCTGGAGCCCAGCACAGGGTAAATAGGCTTTCTCTGGTGACCCAAGAGCACAACCTGTCTCATGGCACCGGTGGCCCTGGCATTAACAGGCATCACCTGTCAAACATAAGCACATAAAGCTGTTGACAAACACAAAGGCACAAAGAGTAATTTTAGAGGGTTCTAAGCCTTGCAATTGCTGAATAGTGATAGGAATTAAGAGCAATGTTGCAATAGCTGTGATTGTCAGAGATAGATGTAAGTCCTCATTTATAGTGGGGTAATATTTTTTCCTAGACTGGCTGATGTAGCTGGGAAAAAAAAAATATAGCCCAGATGAGCCCCTGGGAGCAGAAGCCCTTCTGCTGGTTGCCAGGTCCTGTTTCAGACCTTCATCACAGCCCAACAACTAGTCTACTCTTTTCTAACTGAATCAGTGGATGTAAGGAGAGATGCTACTTCTGCTAACAACCCTCATCTAGCTAGAGTGGAGAAATCAGATTTGCAGCTCTGGGATAGGCTGTTTGTGAATAGCTCTGATTCTTTTTCCTGCTGTGCAGTGACCTCAGCCAACACGAAGTGCATAGCTCTCACTTACTAACCTGTGAGTCTAATTGGTATTCTGTAAAAGTCCTCACAATGCCTTTTAGTTAAAGCAAATGTCAGAAAACACAAACTCCTGTTTTCTTTGTGAAAATCCCTCCAAAGGATATTGCAAGAACCCCAACCACACAAATGCTACCTCTCAGCACAGGCTGCACATCCAAGCACTTAATTTGGACTTTTGAAAGAAAGGCTGTGCAATACAAGCTTCAAGATGTTTACTTTCCTAAGTCTCATTCTGGCCAAGAAGAATGACTTAATTCACAGGGTGGTCCAAGCTTTGTTTTGTGTTCCTGGAGCCCAGATGCCCATTTGGAGACTCCCCTTGTGAGCCATGTGGACACAGCACCTCCCTGAGCTGAGGGTTGGGCTGCATTTAAGTAGGGTAGAAACATGAGGAACTGCTGGACTTCCCCCAGGGTGAAAACAGCTGCTCCCCATCACCTCCCATCCCACCACACAGTCACGGCAGAGGCACAAATAAGACAGATGGAGTCAGCCCACAGGCTGGATTTGGCCTCCAGCTGAAGCTGTCTGACTTCATAGCTTGGAGCTAGTTAAGCTGAGGATTGATTGCTCGGTGGCACTTTTTTTCTCTAATGACATTAATATAATCTGTGAAAAGCATGGCAGTTTTACTCTGATGGCTACTGTGTATCTTACCTAACCTTGGATTCCTGCAAGTTCGGTATTGAAGCCTGAAGTGGGCACCCAGTGCTCATTGTACAGCTGGTGCAGGGAAATAGGCATCTCCAGAGGGTCAGTAGTCTGATCTGTCTTTGCCATCTCTTCTTCTGTATTTCCTGCAAAGGGAGTAAAAGTCTGGCTGGCTCAGACTTGAAAGCATTTACCTTTAGATACCAAACTTATGGCAGATGAATCTCACACTCATTAAGGCAGATTACCAAATTAACTAGAAAGCCTCACTAGCCCTGTTCTCCAAAAAATACCCACTAAGAAAGCTGGTAAATAAGTAGGATCCTCACTCAAAAAAATCCTTCTGCCCTATATGTGCAAAAATAAAGATTACAGTCTCTGGAGTATGGTGATTTTCTGGCCTGTTTCTGGGGCAGCCTATTTTCTTGTACTCAAGAGCTTTCCTTTTATAAGAAAGGGTAGCAAGCCCCCTTGCTACCAGAAAACCAGATTTTCCTTTCCCATCCCCTTTAAATAAGGAAACAGCACCTTCAGTGAGCATGGGGATCCCTATGGCCCGTGTTTCCCTCGGTTGTCCATCACTTGCCAAGCAGCTCTGCATTTCACCCCAGCTGAGGGGCCCACTCCTCCCAAGTCTTGCCATAAGAGCCTCCAAAACACAGCCCTGCTTCCCTCGCCTGGGAGCTTCTTTCCAGCCATTTCAATGGAAAAAAATGGAGAGAAACGCTGCTCACCTCAGTACTTCTGTTTCTCCCTCGTTGACAAGAGAGCTTTCAGATGGTGGACAGGTATTGAATTTCTGTATGCCTGAGCCATGTGTGGTGCAAAGCAAGGTTAATAGATTTTACGGCCAGAGGGAGTATTCTGATCACCTCATCCAACCTCCAGCATCACACGGGCCAGAGGCAGGAGCTGTAATTACACCAAGTTTCCAGCAGAAATGAAAGAACACAGTCCAGACCTAATTGTCCTGCCAATCACATCATCCCACGAGTCCCCAGATTCTTTGACCCTCAGTAATTTTGCTGAGGAGAGTTTATAATCACAAGGTGTCTCAACATGCAGCTCGCGTCGCGTGCGAAGGAAGACTGATGTGTTCAGCTTCAGAGGAGGAGGAGAAGAAATTCACGTGCATCTTCCTGCAAGTGGAGTTTTCATTTGCTTTTCATATTTTTTCTCCACACAAGACGAAAAAAGCAAAAAGTAGGTGTAGCTTTCTCCTTCCCTGACAGCTCTTTACAGCTGTTTACAGCTGTGCTACACTCTCCTCATCCGAGCGAGGCCGAAGGGCAGCATTTCTGCTCCTGCCTGGCTGCAAGGCAATTAATAGTGGCTGTTGGCCCCTTGACCTCTTGTCTGGTGATGTGTTTCCAAATGCATTTCTATGCAGTTCCAGGACACAAATACCCTCTAAGACAAACAAGACCTACTTTTAAAAGTATCTAGAGGGTGAGGAAACAGTTACCAGACAGATTTATTGCTGATTTTTCTTTCTGTTCAGATATGTTAATAAAACACCATTCTGGTTTAAGGAAACTTGGACCAGAGAGTGTTTAGACACGACTGCAATTATTCCTTGGAACTGGCCTCATGTAAGCTTCTGCATTAATGAGGGATCATCTCTATTTGCACCAGTTCGCCAGCAGCACGACGGGCAAGCAATTAAATTCTAACAAGCACAAGGCTTGCGAGAAGACTCTCCCTGCACACAGACAAAGGTTGCTTGGGCTTGAACCAAACAAACGGGGGGATGTAACTCTCCTTTTCTCACCCAGGCAGCCCCTAATAGATATGGATTTTTTACCAGTTAATACAGTGTCATGCCCTTATCAATTGCTATGTCATCAAGTCCTATGGAATGTAAATTCTCCCTCTGCTGGAGTGTAATCCTATTTGGCAGAGCATTACAAGGGCTGTACCAAGAGTGATTGAGAGGTCGCAGCAGAGAAGCAGAAGAGGACTTTTGCCAGGGTGTGTTCAGCTGCAGGGGCCAACTTGACAATCTTCTTATCGTCTCTTTCCATTTCCATCCTCTGACATTCCAGCTCAGTGCTTAGACACCGTTTAGAGCAGGTGTAATTCTCCTTTCTGGATTGCCCTGATAATCCTCTCCAGAGCACCTTTGGCAGTGCCAGGCTCCCTGAAGACTGAAGGAAATCTGCCTTCCTCACTTGGATGATCTGGAAAGAGGAGAGCTTTCTGGAGAGCAATACTGCCCCAAGTGCCCCTGGGTACACCAGTGGCTCAGAGATGCCAATGCAGTCCAGTACTGAAACATACAAACTCTCCCCTTTATGTTCTGCTGTTTTTCTGTTATCTTTTAATGTTTTAATACGATATGCCTAGTAAGTCTTGAAAGGATGATTTTTAAAGTTTATAAGACATAGAAAAGCGTGAATAAAAACTTTATTATTTTCTTCTCAAACTTGCCACTTTACCAGTGGCTTAATTTCCAGGTGAATTACTTTCCTATAAAATGCCATGTTAATAATAATGCCTTTAACTCCCGAAGTCATCTGTTCCTTTCCTTTGTCCAAGAGGAACAGTTGCTTAATTTGGTCTTAAAGACTCCCAATGGGTCTGTGGCATGTCTCCCCAGATGATCCTGTCCAGTGCTTCATTTTCCATCCTGTTAGAAAGCTTTTACATAATGCCTAACTTAAGTTATTCTTGCTGCAATATGAACCCATTATTTCTTTTGCTTTTCACCAGGGAGAAGAAATTTTTTCTCTTCTCTCAGCAGCAGTCTTTTGCATATTTGAGGAATATTATCATTCTCCCTTCCCCCATCCTTAATCTTCTTTCCTTTAAGAAAAGCAACCCAAATGGAGTAATTCTTTCTGGTAGGTCATGATTTCAAGCCCTGTGATCCTTCCTGCAGCTCCCTTCTGGATTCACTCCAGCTAGGCCATATCACTCTGGGATGCAGTGCCCAGTGCTACACAAAGTACTCCAGCTGAGACATTATCTCTGCTGAGTAAAACAGACAAGATGGTGTATGAGTCTTCTGTGCTGCATGTAGTAATTTCCAGAGAATCTACTTTTCCAAAGAACGATAAACTATCCCTTTAATCCCAGTCCAAGCAGACTTTCTTACTAAAAAAACTGGGAGAGAGAAAAATTAATAGAAATTAAAACTTACTTTGAATGTGTCTAGGAAAACATTCTTAATCCTGTGCATGCTGCACTAGATACTCTTGCACAAACAAACATTTGCTGAAATGTACCAGCAGAACAAGTTCAGGAAGTTAAAATAAAGAGGTTTAGCTGATAGTGGGTAATGAGGTCTCGCATTTTCCCAGTGATCCTTGGTAGAGAGCAGGCCTTAGTCTCAGTTTTAATGGTTCCCAAAGTCACCACTGTTTTGGAGAACCCTGGGATACAGCACACAGTATCAAACTAAGCAGCACATCCAAGGTAGTTGTTACTTCTGTTTGAAAAGACTAGCTTAGGATCCAGCTTTTCTTCCCTTATACTTGTGTGCTTCTAATGACCCTCATCAACAATAAGAGTCAACAGATCCAGAGCTCAGAACAGTGTTATTTCGACAGGGATGAGGTTTTACCAGAGGACAGCAGCATAGGAAGGTGTTTCAGCCATGGCAAAGAGAGGACGAAGTTCACCCCCCTTGCCCAGGGCCCTCACACAAAGCCTGCATACCTCCAGTCTCCTTTCCTGCGGAGACAACACTGGCACAGTGTCAGTGGTGCTGCTCAGCCCCGCTGGCACGGGCAGAGCTGCTGAGCCTCGGGGTCGGCCCCTCCACCGCCTCCCCCCAGCCTGGGCTGCTGGCACCCACAGCCAGATTCGGGTTTCTGCCAGCAGCCTCCTGACGTGGTCAGCCCAGGGCCTGGAGCCCCGTGTGTCCCTCTGCAGTTTGTGAATGTCACCTTTTAGCAGAGATTATTAGTAGGCTTTGTCTGACTGACAAGCACTTGTGTTTCGCCTTGAATCTTCGAAGGCAGCAGGCGAGGGGGCAAAGAGCACTAATAGAATTCTTCAATGTCATTTTAATAGGATCACTGCTTTGTGCTAGCTATTTTTTCCCCTCTTTATCTTTTTCTGTCCTCTGCAAGGCTCTGTGTTAATGCCCTCTGGTGATACTGAATTCTTTCCAAGCTTCTCAAAAAAAAAAAAAAAGTCCCACCAGCATTAATTATTGTTCCAGGAGGATATCTTCCCTTAAAGATGCAAGGTTTCTCTGAAGCCATCTGTCTGGATTTTCTTCCCTTGGGACAGAGAGAACAGTTAGCAACTCAGTATTTCCAAAAGGAAAACCGCAGTTCATGTAGATAATACAAATGACCCAGTTGCCCTGGGAAGGGAAGCACCGTCTCGTGTGCGGTGTGTTCCATATGCTATCCATCCACCTTCCTCAGTTAATGAGGCTCAGACTTCTTCATGCTGGTCAAGACAAATATAAAGCTCCCTAACCCTGAAATCACCATAGTGAGGTTGCCATGGCAAAAAAAAAAGTTCAGTCCATCACAGATTATGCTAAAACCTGATACAAAGAGAGACACTAACAGTGCATTGAGACACGGAAACATGCCTGTGATGTTCTCCAAATTACCATGATCTTGGTACAGTTTAGATTAAAAAAAAACCATCCTGTTCTGTTCATTTTTCTAACAAGATACATTGGGATTCTGCCTTGTGGGAAGATGTTCTGAGAACAGGGCTGGGATATCGGAGCTTCCTAAACATCTAACTCAAGTATTGATGTTGAGACATGATAGAAGCAGAAATCCTGCTCCACACCACTTGCATTAATGTTTGTGACCTGACCTGCAAAAAAAAAAGGATATCTCATCCAAAATTTAGATCCTAACTCCACACTTCAGTTCTACTGTTGATAACCAGGCAGCTTAATTACCTCCCAGAGCGATTATGAGGCTGGGTTATTTAAGGTTTGAAAAGCTCTATGGAGGTTCTAATAACTGAATGTCAATCACATACAGGAATAGAGATGTATGGGGTGCTCTGCCCATGGGCACAGGCCATAGTCTTGTATGGGCACTGCACACACCCAAACCCAGAATTTCCTGACCCACTGTGCACACCCATGCCATGCATATGCCCTTGGAGAGCCCTTCTGCTCCATGTGAACAGCATAAATTGTGGATTGTGCCTACTGCAGATTAGAAAACTAAGCTTGGAAACCTAAAGTGCAGAATCTCACCTGGACGGGGCTCTGAAGTAGAAGTGGACAGTCCATCTCAAGGAATTTCAGTTACTCCTTGGTAAAATATTTTTAAAATTCTGTTCTGAGTGACTATCCCCATTCCAAGCAATAAACAAACAACCAAGAAACAGAATCCTGAAATCTCACAGAATAACACTACAGCTCTGTAAAGCACAGCATTAGACCCTAAGACTTGGGAGATCATATATCCTCCCTCGACTGTAAGATATGATGTCTACCCTGTCACTCTCATTATTAATGGCATGCCCTGTGCTCCAGCAGTTCTGGTTGGGTTCTCTTTGGCTATTTCTTAGTGTGCCCAGCCAGAGTCCAGCTCTGGTTTGTAAACTGTCCAGGTTTTATTTCTTCCCTCATCACCATACTTGATGGTCTTTAGCCATAAAAAAGGGGGTTTGACTTCCTCTGTAAATAAAGTTTCAAAGCAATGCTGTTATGAAAAAATGTGTTTTCAGAAAGAACAGAGGAAAGTGACCCCATGAAGAGAAGCTGAATCACCACCTGTATCAGAGAGTTGGGACAAAAGCCTTATAAGAGGTATTGTATTAGGGCTCAAATCCCTCCTGGTCTGCTCATGAGTGATAGACACTGAAAAGCTCCTCAAATGATTACGCACTGCTGTTCGTGCAGGTGGAGGGTGCTTAACCCTCAGTTACTGAGCAACACACGGGACTGCACCTTGATGTGCCCTCACCAAGACTAGAAATTAGTTTTTGCTGGAGGAGATGGCAGAATCTTCTGCTCTCCTGAAATGTCCTCTCCCGTGCCTCCGCACAGCCTCCCCAGGGAGCAGAGCTGCAGTGGGAGATGCAGTGGTGGCCGTCGTGTGGCAGCATCCTCGCAGGTGGCTCAGCTACAGGGAGACTGAGTCAGTGCTGCAGCTCCACAGCAGTGCCTCCTGAGGGGATGGGTGTCCACAGGGACCAGGGAGAGGTTCTCATGCCTTCTGCCAGGGTGTCTCTCCGCCGGGGTGGCAACCACCCACCTAGACTGGTACCTGCAATGCCAAGCCAGGGACTCTTCTGAGTCTCATCAGAAAATCAAAGATCTGTGAAGGGACTCTCACATATTTGCCTGATCAGTTTGGATTGCTACTTATGAATATTCTTTCAAATTAAAACCAATATTCATTACAACTTTTTTGTTGTTGTTTTTAAGTTTCTGGGTCTTTCTTAACACTACTGATAGATATTAGCCCTTAGATTCTTAACTCAAGACGGTTTTCTCAGTCTAGAGGTGTCCACTCGTGGTCCATGGTGCTCTCTACTCCGTAAAACATGTGAGTCCTAATGTATAACCCATGGAGCTCACTCAGTGAAAGTAATCTATTTATGCAGGAGTTTCTCCAGAGGAGTGTAGATGATACTAGAGAAAGGCATGGAAATGATTCTTACCTCAGACAGGAACAGTGACAGGGAACTTGCAGTCCTGTGACGACTTCCATGTCTCATACTTTGGGATGGGCCTGCTACAGACAGGTTAAGCTCACATCTCAGTCTTCTGGGTTTGGATCCAGGTTCTTTCTGGAGACTAATGCAGATGTGATGTTTTTGTGGACAAGATGCCTGGATCTGTGGTGACGGGTGAATCAGAAGTGTTTACAGTCAGCTATTGTGACCAACATGGTGCAGATTTATTCTTCCCAAAGAGCAGTCTTACAAAATTAATCATCTAGACACTAGGTTTAAGTGCACTAATAGTCAGGTCAGAATGCAGACAAAACAAGATGCTGTCTGGTGCATTCACTAGATCTGTTAGAATCCTGTGGGACAGGTTTACACGTGCCTGCAGTGAGACACATTTGAACATACAAATGGCATGTATATCTCTATGTATTCACAGAGTAGAACTGAACACCTCAAGTGCTGCCATTGATATTTTACTGAAGCCAGATTCTGTCTCAAAGTACACAGGGAGACTGTAGCAAGGAAGGAAGGAAAGGTTCTTTTTGTGGAGAACATTGCCCTCTTGTGTACAATTGCATTTACTTAGTGCCCAGCATCCTTGTGAGAGATGATACTGCAGAACTTGCTCACTCTTCTTGCCTCTCATGAAAACTCCAGGATGCCTCCAGCAGAGTTCAAGCCCTTGAATGGAGAAGTCTCCCTAAACAGCATCAGCTGTTCCAGTCCACAAGCAACAATAACAAGGTCTGAACTGCTTTCTGGGCTAGCCCATTTTTCCTTTTCGTCTGGCCAGGAGCTTCATTAAGTATATTTAATGGAGAAAACCAGCTGTACCACAATGAAATCAATAAATAGTGAAAAAACAGGACTGACAAAGTTCTACAAAAGTTTTTGTTCTTCGTCAAGTGGAATGGCAGCATTCACTCACAGACTATCTGCATGTGCTGGAAGCCATTCAGACTCACAGTAAGTACAGCAACAGTAGAGAACTCCCGTGCAGGAAAATCTGGCATAGATGGACAAATAGACAAACCAACAACTACTCTAGTTTAGCAATTACCCTCACACAGTGCTTCATAGCTCACTGCAGATATAAATTATAAAAAATTTGAAATAGCAATATATGGTCAGTAAACACAAACATTTATTCTGGTGAAGAATATGAGACCCGGAGAGCTGTGTTGTTAATGTACAGAAGAGCTGCCACAGCTATAACAGGAGAAGCTGATCCCATTTCCATGCCTCATCCATGAGCATGTTCCCCCTAAAACATAGAGCAATGTGTATCACAGCAGCCTGGCAGTCCTTCTGCAGAGGTGTGTGACAGATCGGGCACCCCATCATTCTCAGGATTTCCACACTAGGCTGCCATCCACACTCTTTTAATCATCTCCTTCGTGTGGGCAGGTCTGCTCCAGGTAAGTTTTTGTCTCCCTGCCAGCAAAGCTGGAGGGTGAGCCAGGGACTCCGAGCACTCCCTGGATCCTGGTGGACCTGAGCACCCCACCAGCGGCTTGCTCTCAGCCAGGGTCCCATTGTCCCTCCCTCTGGTTTGCATACACTCGCCTTTTGACGGGGTGATGGAGTGAAATGCACCGACACCGACGGGGACAAGGCAACTCCTCTGTCACTGCATGGAGGTGCCGCATTCCAAGGGGTCCTTTGCACCGGGAAAAACTGCTTGGGCCTTTTGAGGGGCCCTCTATGGAGGGAAGTTGAGACTGCAAAAAACTCTCACTTTCCACCTGCCTGTATCCAGCTGAGCGCCTGGATCTCCAGGGCATTATCTGCATTTCACAACAAGGTGCATGACACACAGCCCCGGGTCCGGTTTCTTGGGTAACTCTGTGAGAAACCCCACGTGTTCCTCACAGATTTGAGTGACGGTTACAGCTGGTGTGGCTTTGATGATGAAGATTTTCCCCTGATTGAAGCCCAGAGTGATGGAAGCATGCCAGTATTTTAGCTGGGAGGATGTCCATGTTCTCAGTGGTTACCCTGCCACCAGGAGAGGAAGAGGACAGGGGTTTGTGTGTTTTGCAGAGGGGCCACCAAAACCCATTCTCTCACCAGGAGACGCCTGAGGTTTTAAAGCCTGAAGTGTCAGCTACTCATCAGTAAAAGGACAAAGAGATGTGTCCTCTCTCCTTCTCCCTTTTCTAGCTGCATTCAACGTGGGACTGCTATCCATAAGCCAGTGATGAGACTGTTACTCACCTGTTTTTAAAATGACATCGATATCTCCTTTACAATACCACACAAATGTGTAGGGCAGCAGCTAAGTTTGAAAATGACAATGTAGTAGTGTTTTTAAACTGAATATGTGATTTGACATCATAATGTAGAGAGAAAGCCTGTACAGATCCACTGGGCTGGATCTGTAACATGAGCCAGGTAAGACGATGCCGCTAGTGCTTCCTGTGTCTTGTAAAACTGCATATAAACAGTGCCTCTCACCTGAAAGATCCACAGCTTTTCCTGAGCTTATGCTAAAGACAGCTGATTAGTAGGCAAGTAATACAGCAATATATTTTCCTGGCTTGAATTGCACATGCTTATTTTTTTACCAATCAATTTCACTTATTGAAAACCTGCCTGATTTCTGCTCTAAGTGGTGCTCACTTGCTCACCCCCCAACATTTCTGTGTGGATCACAGCATGCATCTTCACCTTTTTTATTCCTAGACACTGAAGTAAGGGATGAAGTTTTCATGGGTCTGCATGAAATCTCCTCTGTGATTTAATGCTGCCATCCACGCTGCTATCCTCTGTGCACGGTCTCCAGCTACATACACAAAGTCCATCTTTTGAGAACAGTGCTTCTCTCAGTCTACCCCAACACCAAATATTCCTGAATCTTTATCATGATGCAAGCTCTGAAATTTTCTTTATTATCTTCTTCACCTTTACTGTTCTTCTCTAGCAATGGTCAGACTTCTCTTTTAAGCTTCCCATCTGAGCTCCTTTTATCCTGCCTGTGCCTCTTGCCCTTCATCTCTTCCACTGTCTCAAGGGCTCTCCCCTTCACTTTTTTCTCAGGGGGAGAAAGAAGACAAGAAAAAACTTCTTCAAGCACTCCCAGGATTAGCTCTTTGCTCTGGACTTGGTTCATCCCACAAGATCTGGTTCATGTCCCATTCCTCAGCACTGTTAAATTTTCTAGATAGACATAATCAGAGTGAATGCACCTCAGCTGGAGAAGTTTGGGGATGTTTACAAGACAGGAAACCCAACTCCACATTTTGAATATTCTCCTGGTTTTGCTATATCTCACCGAACTTTGCACCCTTTTACCACCAGCACTTTCATGTTAAAGGCTATAGTTAATGCCTTAATGGTGTGGCAGATCTTTGCAGGTGTCTCTTGCTGGGCTTCTCTGCCATGGAGGCAGCCCTCACAGTTGCTCTTCTAATCACCCGAGGCCCACAACTAAGCCACAGGAAGTGACAGTCAGCTTGGAGGATCCAGGACATCCCTACTTTCAACTTAACAGAAATCATCTGCCTATGGACAGATAATTAATGAAGTTTCCCAACACCCCCAAATGGTCTGTACCTACTCACAGAAGGATAAGCTGCAGTCATGCAAGAAGGAGTTCAGTAGCAGGCTTTGCTGCCTTCCTTGTAAATGAAAGTATTTCCATGGATATTGAGGGGAGGGGGACCAGGATGACACATGCTGTAGCATGAGTCAGTTACTGTGGGGGTAGGCAATGGCTGTCTGAAAAACCAAGACTTGCTCTCACTAGAAAATGCTCTAACTTTTGCCTTTACAAGAAGCATCTTTGTGTTTGATGAAATACCGGAATATCACTTTTTATAGGAGACATATTGAAGCAGACACTTACAAATATGCATAATTACATACATCTCATTGCCCATTAATAACTTCTATATGCACTGTTCTGCCTTAGATCATGTAATTCCTGCCTTATATAACATTTGAAGTGTTAAATAGAAACAACTTCAGAATTATTTGATATCTTTCCTGACTTTTTTTTTATCAGACCTCAGTTTCTTCAGTCAGCTCTGTAAATTCAAATTAATATGATGAAGTCCTCAAAAATTTGGCTTGTTGTCAAGAGATGAAATTTTTAACATGGTATCTGAAAACAAGTCCTATTGTTCATCAATCTCCCACAGAAGCCTGGAGAGAGTCTCTTGCTGAGAGTCTCTTGCTGCTTGGATTTTCATTTTTTAATGGTGCTGCCTTCTGCAGGAGGGAATGAAGCTTTTTCCTGCATCACAAGAGCCATCTGCAAATAAAGAGACCTAAAAGTTCAATACTTCTTTTTAATTCTGTGACGAGCTAAATACATCAATAAAAGACTTTATGCCTCCTACAACCCTTTGATGACTGAATTAACTAAATGAGATTGAAATGAGGAGTGATTTATAATGGGCTGTAATGAGAAATTAGTTCAACTGCCTTCCAAACAATTGACAGGGAATACATTAGTTTTAGCAATGATGGGGAAGCATTCCCCTTTGAACTCAGTGAGAGTAAAGTTTCTTTAGACATGATCCAATCCGAACAAATATTGCAGCAAAATATTCATATAAGAGCAAGGGGTTTTACCCCCTTTGCAAAAGAAGAGCTACTCCAAACTAAGTTACTGAAGTTTCTGTTAGAAGTCTCATTTTTCATTATTATAGCCAGTGAAGCAGATTAACTTCCCTAGATTTCCAGAGGATAATGACAAATTATTCTGAGCTTGAGTTTTTAGAACAGGAATAAGAAGTGCACATTAACTTTCATGAGAATCACTGTAGATCAGAATCTTCACGAACTCTACAAAGACAAATAGTAGTGTTCAGGTGTCAGGCTAAGCTGTGGCTCAGCACTGTGTGCCCATCCTGTGCACTGATCCAACAGAGCTGGATGCACACACCCAGCCTTGCCACAGTGAGTCATCTCACCGGAGTTAAAGTACTCCCAGCAACAAGGCCAACCAAATACCCACCTGAGCATATTTGGGAAAGCAGGTCACAAGGAGGAGGCAGGAGAGGCTGAGCTGAGTCCTGGGGAAGTAGGACAAGGCCAAAACAGGTACAGGACAGCATGGCCATTCAAAAGACTCCCCTTCATTTCACCTCCTGCTGCCACAGTCCTGCAGACACTTCTGCCAATGTACAGGTTGTGTACTGATGTACGGGTTGTGTACTGTACTGTGTACCACTGATTGTGGCTGGATTCTGTACCTGGAGAACTGGCAGCTTAACCATGGCTTTGCCCTGCTTGCACAACACCTGGCTCTCCCTCTTCATGTGAAATTGATGTAAAACACTGCCCTCCAGGTGTGGTAGGGTTTGGTGAGTCCATACTGTGAATACAAGAAGATCTGGGGGAAAAAACCCCAGAATGGTAACTTATCCAGACCAGGGCAGCCTGCCATGAACCTAATGCAACTGCTCACGTGGCCTGGCTAAGCAGCAGACTCCAGACTTGCACCATGAAGAAAACTCTTTATTATTACTAGTGGTGCACTTCCATTTCACACAATAAACTCCAGAGTGACTGTCCACTAATGGCAAATCATCTTCCCCCGTCTATGGCCCGGGGTTACTTTTCCCCTCCCACCACCCCCTGGCACGGCTGGAGTGTGGGATGAGTCAGGGACAGCAACTCATACAAACCTCAGCACAGTTTACAGGATCGCTGCCTCTGATTTCTCCCATGATAGCTGACAGAAAGGCCCTTCTCACACCGATGGAAAGTGAGCATTGATCTGACACGAACTGTTGACAGGCTGCAAAAATATTGATATTGCATTTAGCAACACTGCCCCAAGCCTTGGCAAATAAGAGTTCACACTCTCCAGTTATTTTTTCCCATTATACTGCCCCGTTCTGCAATGTATATTAATTGGCTGTTTTGGTTTGCTATTTAGCAGCCAGCTTCCTTTTAAACTGAAGCTCATTCCCTTAACTGTGTTTCCACAGCTTCTGCTCTGCCAAAAGGTTAAACAGACCTCATTATCTGTTTCCTGCAGAGACCTAATTTCTACAAAAGGCCTTGAGCACAGCAACATGATTGGCAGGAAAAATAATAATGTTACAAAAAGCTGTTTTCACACCTAGCCAAAGAGTGAGAAGTGTAGACACTGTCTGAAATGATGCTCCATGTGGGAGTCATCAGCTGGGCAGGATATTCAGCCTCTTCTGGTTTGTGATGATTCTCACATCTGCCCCTTTCAGCATGGCATCATCCAGTGGCATCCCCCAACCTGTCAGCAGATTAGGCAGTTGAGGATAAAAGATAGAGGTCAAACTGTCTCCATTTCTCCTGAATTGCTGTACCAAAATACAGCTGCCTAGGAAATGGTGAGGCAGCCCCTGCTATAGCCCGGACAGCAGGGAGCAGGCACTCTTCCCCGCTCCTAGCTGTTCTCCTGGATAAACCTCCCAGGCAGACCAGGTCTGCTTCTTGTGAAGACATTAACTACAGCCTGGGGGTGCCACAGGTATCATTCCCAGGCACAGGTATCTGGCTCGCCACAGCTCAGCAGCCTGGGACAACCCATACACAGCCCTGCTCCTCCTCAGGAGCTCAGTCCTCTCAGTGGTCCAAGAGCTCACAAAACCCATTGGACCACACACAAAAGGGGAACACAGCTATGGTTTTAAGACCCTGCTGGAAGAAGAGACGGAAGGAAATCATCTGAAGTCCCACCTCCCCTTTTTATTCACCCCTAGCTTCTCTAGTTTCCTCCAAAAGGAATGCAGTCCACGTGATCTGAGGTCACTCCAAAGCACAATTCAATCTGAATAAGCAAAAGATAAACAAAATATGCAGTGTAGGCTTCTACAGGGAGGATGAGTTGTCCTCTGACTGTATGAAGTTGTAGGTGAGCACAATAAAGCATCAAGTCTGATAGCATTTGGGATAGTCCCAAATGGGATAGTCATGAGAAGAGTGCTGCTATGTAATAATATTCAGGATTTAAAACTTCTATTGTGCTGCATTTGGCTCACTTGCACAAGATTAATATTTTAGCTATTCTGCCAAAAAACACATAAGAGAAAAGAAAGGTGACAAGTGAGACTCAATCACCATTCACACCTCAAAGAGGAAGCTCTCCATCAGGATCTTACAACCTCACTTGAAGGAAAGTTATTCATTGTTTGGACTACACATTGATTTGTCTTAGAGTGCAGGAATCATGCTTGAAAGTCACTACAAACTTTAAAAAAATACTGTCACTATAATAAAAAAATTTTTAAAATATCACTGCTTCTTGAGTATTGCATTCTGTACTATTCACCCACAGAATCCACCAGCAATATAATAACAGCCTTGTTAGCAAAAGCTCTTGGAGATTGTTAGCCTGAGTGTAGACCAACTGAAAGTGTAGGTGGACATTAAATCCAACCCAAAATAATCAAGCAGCTCCAAGTATCAGCAGATCTATAATCAAGGTGGTATTTAAGTTGATGCTCTTCTAAGGCTCCAGTTATTATCACTGTAGCTAGAAGAGGGAAGTCTTTAATATAGCAAGATGTCAGTTCCTCAAACATCAACCTCCCTCCCACTTGGCAATGGCACTACTGTAGGAACACCTGACTTCTGATGTCGTGAGAAAGCAGCAGTTTCACACTTGAGCACCACCATCTTGAATTCTATTCTGCAATTAGCAGGCAAGATGGTGCAGGACGTTCAGCCCTTGTGAAAGGCAAAATAGTGCTGCTAACTCAAAGTGGAGTTCTGGACTCAGCAGGTCCCAGGAGAGGCTGGCCATCCCCAAGGCCTCTCTCAGGAAGCCTGGGGTCCCAGCTTACAACCACATGCTGTCCCTCTGGTGCCAGCACATCTCTGCAGAGAACCACACACCACCTTCAGAAGCACCCACACTGTGGTGCCCTCCCCCAGCTCTCCGTGAAGTCCAGGCTGTCAGAGGTCTGACCACAGTGGGATAGGAGATGGCCCATCTTAGTGCCATAAGCAATTATTTAAGAGCAGCTATTTAGATTTGATTTGTTCAATTTAAGCTTGTTAAAAGCAGTGCACTTAAGACCACTTCATATTCCAAATTTTTAAAAGAAGTTAGCAATTTACTACAGAAATAATAACAAGAGACCTGCTTCTATTCATGTCTATATTTTAAAACTTTTGAGTAAGATCTACTCAGACTTCACTATACAAAATGTCTTTCAGCATCTTAAGTGAAGCTGCAGTTTTTAAAAAACAGAAATGTTTTTAGTTTCTAGAGGTTTCTAGAATGAATGTCTTAAAAGGCGACCCTTCTGGGGCTCAGCAAGGCCTTGAGGAGTGTCTCCAGTGCTTGAGGTGGGAACACTGGCTTCGAGGGCACTGCATCAGTCTGGATGCAGTCGCAGGAATTAGTCATCCTCTGAGTCACTCTCCCCCCTGGCTGGGACACACGCCCTGATTGAGGACATGAGCTGGTCCTGGATCTGCTTCCTGGGGTTCTCTTCGAGGTCTGTCTTGATGGCACCCGACTCTGAAATCTTCCACTCCAATTCTGTGCAGTGCAAAACAAGAGTCATGAATGTAGGGGAGCAAACTGGAAAAAGCCCACCCTTCACTCCCCAGCTGACTTCCCTTATCACCCTACCACCACCACCACACCAGGGCCCTCCTACCCTTCTTCTTCATGCCCAGATCCAAGCTTCTGCCCTGTTTACCACACCTGCCCCAGGCAAGCCCTCCTTTCCCAGTCCCTAGTGCTGGCACAGGTCTCAGCCCAGGGCACAGAGGTCAGGGTGCTGCTCTGCAGCCCACCAGTGACATCCCCAGGGCCACCCTGCAACCAAGAGTGCAAAAGAGGTGATGGATACAGAGCAGCAGCTTTAGAGGCAACTCTCACAGTGAAAGTGAATTCTACCTCCTTCTAAGCATTAAGGGCAGAAGACACGTTTGCACATCTATTGCCAGTGAAGGAATACTGCTCATACATTACAGCCATTCCCATCATATACTCAGCTCACCACAATCAGAAGAGGCAGGGAATAAATTTAATAAAGGGCAAAAAATTGTGGAAATTTCATGTACACTTCTGAATTATAGGTATTTTTCAGGGATGTACCTTGTAAATAGAGTTCACCCCTTTGCCTCTACATCACACACTAAGTATTAGTTCCTTAAGACAGTAAAGAGAGACATCACCACCAGCAGTAGGCCCAAATTGGACTGGATTGCTTCCCAGAAGTGGTAGAAAGTCAATACAACACATTCAGTTGAAACCTTTCTCCTACTCCTGCTGACAATCCTATCATCAAATCTAATTTCCTTCAGATGTTACAGAATAATGAACCCAACCTCACACTTTCTTTAATCTCCAGCGGAAGGCAACTGGCCTAGGGGAGAAGGAAGGAAGACACAAAAGAAATCGCAGAAATTTCAGTGCACAGCTTCCTGTGATGACTGAATTAAGCTGACTCAGTCAGGAACAACAGACAAACATATGCCATAGTCTTAAAAATGAAACAAGGAGCCCTACAGTACCGTAGGCAAGTGCACAGATTATCACTGCAGGCAAGGGCAGTCATTCATGTCCAAGACACCCAAAGAGTGCATGGATACTGTTTACCCTTTGATATATCCAGCAAAATTTGTTTCACCCAACACAGAACATAAATACATGCACACACAAGACAAGTATCTTTTTGTTGACCTATCACTGCTTCTACAAGATAGCCATGTGATTGAGCCATAGGGGTGGAAAAAAAAGTCCAATATGATTTTCAGTACCTCCCTTTTCCTCCCAAGCCTCATTTCTCTCATTGCCAGCAAAACAGTTTTGCTTTTCCTTTGGAGACCAGAGATGCAGACACTCACCATCCCTTGTCAGGTTCATGCCACCAAACACCAAAGGCCCAATGAACTGAGCTTTGATGTCTCCCTCCAGGTACACAAATATCGTAGGCAGGTTCTTATCGGGATAGTTGGGAATGCAGGTGGTAGAGATGGCTTTGATGAATTTCACATCTCTGAACTTCTTTGCAAGCCCACTGATATGTTGATTTATTAAGGCACAGAGTGGAATTCTGTGAAGAACAGCAACACACACACGTAAGGAAAAAACAAGAGACAATTTAAAAAGTAAACAGCTCCAGAAGAAAGGTCAGATATACCAGATTGATAAGTTTCTGGAAAAACAAAAGTACCAGAAGCAACTTCTGAATACTTTTGCTGTCCAGTATTCTAGCATTCAAACGAGATCAGCAGCACTGGAAATTGTGGTGTGTGGTGGGTTTTTTATTTTAATATATTAGTAATGCAACCTTCCCCTCTATCCCCTTTATATACAGGGAAACTGGTTTATGAATTTAAGATACTTGGAAATTGCATGAGCAAGGGCAAAATAAAAAGAAAAGCTGCTCCTGGAAGAAAGTGTGCAAATGACAATCAACACCTGTGAGGAAATTAGAAACAAAGAACAACAGCAAGTATTTACAACCCTTCCAAAAAATTCTAGCAACTTAACAGACCTTTTTGACAAGGTTTTCTGTCATGGTGACAGGACTGGAAACCTTACTCACTCCATTTGTATGCCACTAGAAACCAAGCTAAATACACATTGATCCTTCTTATTCACAGCCCCTTGCATTCAATCCAGAATAATTTCCAAAGCTCGAATATTTCAGTGGCAGCAGCTACCTCTATGGCAGCTGTATGGTACACATCATGCTGTGTTGTACAGATGTATAAAAAAAGCCAGTTCATGGTAACATCATTCTAAAATGAAGTTCAGCAGTCTTGACTCAACAATATTGAAATTACTAATTTGTTTTTATTTCTTAGAACTCCACAATCAGTCCTTAGTTCCACAATAACTACATTTACCTTGGAGCATTTTCAGCTATTGATAATGCAAGGTTTAATGGTTAAAAGCAAATTCTTACCCTTGTTTGTAGAGGTGCAAGACTACCCAAATGCCTTTTCCAGCTTTTGTAACCTCTTGAACATAATCTTTTCCTGAAATCTCCAAAACTTCCCCGAATTTATTCTTCATTTGAGCTGCCTTCATTTCTGCTAACCTTTGCTGCCTGAATAGCCAGGAATGGAAAAGACATCTTGTGAATAGCTGCATTTTTCTGACAGAACAACACTTGAAGGAGCTGGTTGAAACCTACACTTCAGAGACACATTACAAACTTCTAACCCCAGAGCAATGAAAGAAAAATAACACAGTAGATGCTCTTGTATTTGCATCGTAAGTTAAAACCACCAACATGCAAGAAGTACAACTATGTTTTTAGAAATGCTTTTTTCTCCTCATTTCTGGCCTCACTAGACATTTCTTATGCAGATAATACCCTACAAGACTAAATGGTAAAAACCATGAGAGAGATTATGAGATAGAGGAAAACCAACACTAATTATGCAAATCTGCAGCACCTTAATCTCATTCACACAATAATTAGGAAATATTGGAGGTGATTTTCAAAGCTCTCAGGATCCCCAGCCATGCACTCAGCAGGTGCACATTATCTCTGCAAAGCTAGGTTGTAGATAAAGGATACTGAATTCAGACGCTGTTATCCTTTTAAAGACACTCAGAAGTTTCACAAGAGACCAGAAACACAACCCCCTTTTTCCATCATCCTAAAAACATCTTTTCTCTTCATATATCTAAAAGCATATAAAAGAAAGACCCTCCAATTATCATTAAAGACAAATTCTGCAAGCTGCTCTGACCTGTACATTTCAATAGCTTTCTCATCTTCCTCATTAAATTCATCTTCATTCTCTTCTAGCTCTTCCAGAGTCATGTCCTCATAAGTTTTCACTAAAATGGAAGAAACATCAAATCAGCAAAAACCTCATTCCATGATTGAAACTCATCAACTTTTATAAATCCAACAGAATTTATTTACTCTAAGGACGGATTAATAGGAAATATGGAGTGGATTTTTTGGAATATTATCTTACAATAATAGAATGGCTTAGGTTGAAAGGGACCTTAAAGATCATCCAGCTCCAACCCCTCCTGCCAAGGCCAGGGACACCTTTCACTAGACCAGGTTGCTCAAAGCCCCATCCAACCTGGCATTGAACACTTCCAGCGATGGGCCATTCACAACTTCTCTGGGCAACCTGTTCCCAGTGCTTCACATACCTCACTGCAAAGAATTTCTTCCTAATATCTAATCTAAGCCTACTCTCCTTCATCTTAAGGCCACTCCCCCTTGTCCTATCTGTCACTACATGGTATCGTAAAGTTGGAATTGCCCTTAGGAGTTGAGACTTCAGTGATCCTTGTGCATCCCTTCCAACTCAGGATATTCTATGGTTCTATTCTGTGATTCTAAAAAGTCCCTCCCCAGCTCTCCTGTCGGTCCCTTTGGCACTGGAAGGTGCTACAGTTCTCCCCTAAGCCTTCTCTTCTCCAGACTGAGCAGCCCCAGCTTTCTCAAACTGTCATTATTGTTCCTACTGGATTTTTAGAAAGTGTTATGTGCTTTAGACATAGATGGAAAGAATATGATGGAAAAGCTTTTGAGCTGAAGGCTGCCTAGACTAGCACCCAACTACCTGCAGGAGCTTTCAAGTTTAGGAGCTGCAGCACAGACATGCACTTCACCTGACAGACTCCCTTTGCACTGTTCTTGTATCAGTTTTCAAACGTTTAGTTCCATAAAAATACAGAGGTAACATGAAGAACAAAGCTTTCCTGTGCTGAAAGCATCCATGTGTTCAGGAATGTGTTTGTTTGATACCATTAGCAGCTGATCACCCTGCCCAGAAGAAGCTTTGGTATCCCTACAGACCTGGAAAACAATGCATTGCTTTACAGACATACAAACATTGCTGCTGGCCATTTCTTTGAAAAAGCTTCCCCCAGGAGCCATTCCAAGGCTTGTTCTGCTACTGCCTGAGTTGGCTGGTCACTCACCAAGAGATTTCTGAAGGATGGCAAACTGCTCCTCTTCCTTTGCACGTTCCTGTTCCTCCAGGTTTTCCTTTGGAGGAAGAATACCTTTTTTGCGCAGAATGTCATTCCACTCCGTGTCTTTGTTTGGATCCTGGAACAGAACAACAAATGGATGACATTTCTTCAAAGTGAACTTTACCACTTCCAGAACTTAACAGAGTTGCTAAACTGGTAACTAGCTGGATGGTGCCACAAAGTCACAGTGCAAATCCTTCTGATGCCGAGGCTTCTTTCCAGACCCAGACCTGCTGCACCATGAAGATTGACTCTGTTTTATTCCATCCCACTCACAGCACATACAGGAGGTCTTGACTGGCTCCCAAAGTTTGCAGCATTGTAACCACTGCTGCATCTCTCACAAAGTGCAATGAAAGGAGAGGGTATTATTAGCTGGGTGACAGGGAAGCGTGCTAGCCAGAGGGCTCCCTTATAGACCCTCAGCAGGACAGGCCACCAAATCAATGGTCACTGCATCGGGAAGCACTAGTGACAAGACACACAGGCACCAATCTTACAGACCTAACTCTCAGTACGTGGGAAGTCTCCTTGTTAGATTTAAGTCAGAGTGACAATGTAAGTGCTTAGAGAAAAGCAAGCAGTCTCTGACAGCCAAGCCCATTGCTAAGAATTCAGATCTAAATCTACAGCTAGACTATTCCTGAGACTTTACTGTAAAATAGTTGCAATAATCCTGCAAAACAAGGCCAATAGGCCCCTGTGTATTGCTGAGAAGCTCAGTATAACTTTCCCATTTAGCAAGCAATTTTATTTTTTAAAGTACAAGAAATCTCAGTGATAAGCACCCACAGACTGATTGTACTTCCTTGCTGTCTTGGCCTAGGTCCCCTTTGAAAACTGGACACACCTACTGCTTTGCTATAGCTTGTATCAGGACACCTTACACTAGGTCTGTTCACAGCCATACAACCGTATCTCTTCTCAGACTAAACCCCAGTACTTACGGACTACAGGGGACAGGAAGGGAGGGGTAAGGGGCAGAGGGGGAGAACAAAAAGAAGAAAATAAAGCAAGAGAACAATGTAGCTCAGCACACAGAACACCAGATTATTTTTTTTCCTGTCTCTGACCGTGGCCACCTTACCCTCGACCCCGCATTTACTATCGTTTTCTGACACGCTGATGCATTGCCTGAAACGCCCACCCGCTCACTACACTAGTGAAATAAGGACCGTATTTGCAAAAAAAAAAACCAA
>VZRO01000700.1:420176-437166 GCA_013397915.1 Daphoenositta chrysoptera
AAGGCTGCTGCCGGCGGCGGGAGGCACCGGGCCGGCATGGGCTTGGAAAGGGCTGTGTAATTGTTTGGGTTGAAAGGCACCCTAAAGATCATAAATCCCCCTCCTGTGGGCAGGGACACCTTACAGTAAACCAGGTTGCTCAAAGCCCATCGACCCTGGCCTTGAAGAACCATGCTTGAGCAGGGAGGGAGGACAGATGACCCACCGTGCTCCCGTCCAATCTTTCTCTGTGATTCCCTGTAACTTTTCTCTTTCCACCTCACTGAGCCTTTTTTTATCAGTTTGGATTTCATACCCTGCATTATTTCCCCACTGGTTTATCTGCCTATTTTTCTTCCCCTGATCTGTTAAAAATTAAAATAAAATAAAATGAAACAAAATGAAATTTAAAAAATAAAATAAGCGAGCAAGCCTATATTAAAAGGACCCTATAGGCATAATTACCTGTACTTGTAATATTGTCAGGATTGGCTCATAGCCAACTAACATTACCACAAATTTGTCTCTAGATAGTTACTTTTATTTCGGTTTTGAGTCCATGTTAAAGCGTCACTCAGAAAACACTGAGAAGTGTGTTGAGTGTGGTGACCCAAATCTGCTTGGGATCAACACCCCATTCCATACAAACGGGCACTTAGGCCTGCCCTTTCAAAGAACTGAGTAGATCTTTCCAGGTTGCTTCTCAAAGACACACAGCAGAGAAGAGGGAAAAGAAATGCTCCTGCCTCCTTTCCCCTTTTTATGCTCCAGCCCAATGGACAGGATGCTCACCAAGAAAGGGGGAGCCCAGATCTCAGTCCCCAGAAAAGGACCCTAAAGAATCTGGCAGCAGGCCTTAAGACTGTATTTGGGCATGTGGAGGCTGTCTGACATGGCTGACATGCACTGTCTCAGCTCTGGCAAGGGCTGAAATGAAAATTCAGAAGTCCCACACATTGTAAGATCATGGGCATCCCATTTACAGCCAGTTATTCTGAAGTGGGCTGGCCACTTTCCCTGTGCTGTGTCTGGGTTACTGAAGGGAAGGCACAGCCACCTTTTCTGCCTTCAGATTTGAAGAAATGGACAGCTGTGCTTTGAGAGGACATCGGTCCTTTTGGTGAGCATTTGGACACGCAGAGGATACCCCATACCAGTTGTCCAATGCCCTGAGGTGGCAGGAAACGCAACCTCACTCAGCTTGGACTAAGTGCTCATCCTTGTGAGAAAAGTGGGTGAGTGCCACAAACACAGGAGCTGTGAGGCTCTGACCCACAGTTGGTATCTGGCAGGCAGAACCAAAGGCGCAGCTGCTCATGGCAATTTTCTTGTCCAAATGTTTTGCCAGAGCCTGGACTTCCAGGAGTACCCTCTGGTTTAAATAGTCATCTTCTGTGGCTGAAATACTGTTCATACCCTTGTATGTTGCTGGTTGGAACCTACTTTGAATGCCAGAAAACAAACACAGAAAGAGTATGAGCAGGAAGTGAGCACTCTTTTTTTTTTAAAGGTGCTCAAAAATATTCCTTTGCCTGAGGTGATTTTTGCCCAGGTGAACTGAGAGGAAGTAGACAAGCACCCTCAGCACCAGAACCACTGAGCCCCATCTGGGACACAGTTACCAGAAGAGGGGGCAGAAGCCTAAATCTTAGTAGCAGCCCTAACACATCACTTGCTGGGGCTCAGACTCAATGTGAACCAAGCATTACTCTGCCCAGGACACATGTAAAGCAAATCACAGTTTCCCCCTCCTACCCAACTAAAAATATATTTATAAAGCCTATTTTCCCTATGTACTTTTTTTATCAAGCTTCATCAAGAAGGAGAGGACTGTTTTTACACATAGTGTACAGACAGAAATACCCCAGCCAGAGTGGGTGAGAACTGACAGCATCCTAGTGAGACTGAAATGTAGCTACGGCCCAGCCCTTGGGGACAGCCTGCCTTCTTCCCCCTCACACCAGCAAATTTACTTCTGAGCAGCTGTAATGTATTTCTTCATTTTGCCTCAAATCAGGGATTAGGTGAAGGAGGATGAAGCATGTATGCAAATGACTCAGTAATTATCCAGGTGACCCACTGATGAGGAGACAAAGTTGCTAATAAAAAGGTTCTGGGCCCAGGGGTAGAGGTGTCATGTGGCTTGTTTGTGGTTGAGTGCAGGTTGCAGCAGGGCACAGACTAGAACAAAATAAAAATTTTTGAAGGTAATGTGATGCATTTTTCATTTATAATGTTTTGTGGAAGATTTGGGGTTGTTGTGGGCTTCATGTTATTTTGTAAGTTAGCTGCCTCTATTGCACAGTATGCCTGTACTGTGAGTAATTTAGAAAAACTGTTGTCAGGAAACAGGGATATGGAGTTATGGTTTGGTTTGCTTGGATTTTATTAGGGGCTGGGATTTTTCAATTTTTACTTTTTTTAATCTTCTTCTCAAATCTTATTCTGATTTTTCTTAAATAGTTAAACCTCTCTGTAAAAACAGTACATATTAATGTAGTGATGGGTGTTCTTTGTATATTGTAAGTAGCTCTGCTGGAAGTTAACTCTCCTATTTACTCATATACTAGAAATGTTATTTAAATGAGTATTTTTGCTACTCCAGTTGTAAGGGTATTCTAGATGGGATGAATTTCCTTCATCATGAGGAAGTAGATGGTAATTTCTATTCTTCAGTCTGCATTGTACTGTCCAAATCAATTCATCCTTTTCCTGATGCAGAAGACCTCCTGTAGTACTCTCATAGCAGCCAGAGAATACCACTTGAGGAATTAATTTAAAACTCTGTATGAAAATGTACTGGAGTATTTTGGGTATAACAAGCTGTGGGCTGCAAGACTTTTTCCATTTTTAGATTTAAAGTGGAGGAAAGTTGTAACTTGATAGTAGAAGAAGCTATAATACAGATTCCTCTTGGAAGAAGAGACAGGCTTGGCCTCAAGTTAGCTTTGAGGTAACAGTTGTGGTGTTTAAAATAATCTTAGTGAAGAAGATCCGCTGTGCCTCAATCCCAAATACATTCCAAGTAGCCGGGTAAAGCCTCTCTTCTTTTGAGCTCTTCATATCTAACTTCAGTAACCCTTGAAAAGTTTTGCAATGAGATCCTTCTCCTACAAGGCGGGCTGTAAAAGGGCAATAACAGTTAAACTTTTAGCTCTGCTCTTGATGAACTGTGGTATGTGTTGAGCTCTTTCCTCAAGAAAAGCGTGAGCTTTCTCCTCGATGTGGAAGAGCAGAAAAGGTAACTGACCTTTCTGTTGCCTCCTCTTGCTGTCCATTAGCTGTAGCCCAAGCACCCAAGTATTTTGAAGACCTCCAGCTCCCTGTGTCTCCTTGCCTGTCAGAATGTCTGGACGTGGAAAGAAACGCGCAGTGGCTGGCGAGCCTGCAAGTGCATCGAGGAGAAGCAAATCAGCCAGGGCAGGCCTGCATTTCCCCGTGGGTCGTGTCTATAGAGTGCTCCGCAGAGGGAAGTACGCCGGCAGGATCGCTTCTGGCGCCGCCATCTACCTGGCTGCAGTCATCGAGTACATGGTCACCGAGGTCGTGGAGCTGGCAGGCAACGTCGCGCACGAAAACAAGAAAACGAGGATCCTGCCCAGGCACATTCTGCTGGCTGTGAGAAATGATGAAGAGCTGAACAAGTTCTTTGCCTGTGTGACCATTCCTCAAGGCGGGGTTTTACCAAATTTGCTTTCTGAGCTCCTTCCAAAGAAAACTCGTAGAACTGTTTCTTTGTCTCAGGAATATGGTGGTAGCCAGTGAAACTTGCTTTTCCTGGTCTGGGCTGTGCACTTATGGATGATGGGACTCAGTGCCACTAATTTGTATGTGTTTGCTTCTTTGTCGAGTATTTTGCCTGCTAATTTTAAGGCATTTTTAAAGCACATAACAAAGTTTCTAGAATGCAACACTGGTGTCCTTTTCTCTTTTCTCATGGCTGGAAGAACAGAGAAAATATTAAAAAAAAAAATAGCTTAACATAGCACCTGAATAACTTCTTAAAAAAAGTCCAGTACATATTTACTTTTGAAAACATGTTACAGGTACATGTTGTGAAGCAGGGAGAGGAGTGAAGACACACACTGCTGTTCCTGTGAACTTTTCTTCCATCTAGCACAGATTCATAGTGCAGTTAGTTCAGTGCCTCAGAGGTTGTTTAACTCTGCTTTAGAAGTTAGTAACCCTGTGCTTTTTAAGGCCTTATCGCTCCTAAAACTGTAGTGAACATCTGCTTCTCTTTAGACTGCTCCATCATTACTCTAAGTCTCTATCATGGCAAAGCATGCAGAAACTGGTGGAGCCATGTCTTCTCTCAACACAGATGACAATTTCAGTGTTTGTCCATTGTACAAAGTTAAAGAATTTGAGAAGGGATCTACCCCCCTTCTCTCCTTCATAGTCCATTGGTTTTCCTCTGTGGATCCATAAATTTTTTTAAATAGTCATTTTTGCATCTTTTCAAAAAAGTAAAATGACTCCTGCATATTCAGGGGCATTTAACTTACTTTGACTGTAATTAACAAGCAACAGTTCCTCTCAAAGGAAACTTGCTCTGGTATTTGCTTTATAGCATGTTCCTCCTCAGAGCCTTTTCATTGCCTTCTTCCTCTGTACTAGGACACTCTGTGCTGGGGCAATAGGAGGAGGAAAGGGTCAAGTAGAAGTTGTTGTTGAGAGAAATAGTTCTGAAGTGGTGAGAAACTGTGAAATGTGAAAATGGAGCTGAAAATGCTGTAAAAATAGAATGAGATATAGATATAGACCATGAAGCAAAGAGCAGCATAAATGTCAGCAGGAAGTGAATGTAAAAATTGTGTGAGGTAGCATTTCACAATAGAATAAAGCAAAGAATAATTCCCTGTGTGGCAGGAAGAACGGGGTGATACCCTTTTGTTTACACTATAAAGCTTGTCAAGCAAGAAGAATGTCAGGATACTTTCTGGCCATTCTGGCTCTGCATTTATACCTGCTGTCCTGTTACTTGCACAACAGCACTGCTGATATTTTCTGGACATTCTTTCTTCCACAACACTTGTTAAAAGTGAATGCAGCTCATTAAGCTTTGAACCAGCCCTGGCAGGGGCCACCAACAGATCGAATGTTCTGCTGCTGAAGAGGAAATAAACACAGTTATGGCACTTCACTGCTGCCTTGCAACACCTCAGCAATGAAATTATAGATCCTCAGAAACCTGGGGGTAGAACAATGAGAAAAGTTGGTTTGTTGGGGGTTTTGTTTGGTTTTTTTTTTTTTCTTAGAGGTGTTGCCAGTCTGAGAGGTAAAAAAGGCAGAACTCAGTTTTGGCACCCAGTTTTGCAAAATATATGCTGAGAAGTACCTAAACATTTACTGGAGTAGTACTAACTAAAATCATAAATAATGATGCATTCATGTAATCAGAAAACAAGGTTTTTTCAAGGATGAATTCTCTTATTTGATCATAAGGTAAACTCTCAACAAATAGTACTAGTCTATTATGGTCATTAATATCATTATTTGTTCTTAAACTTAGACATTGGGAGCAAGTTCAGACTGATATCCAGATGATCAACATTTGGCTTCCTTGGAAAGTTGGGGTTGTATTCAGGTTGATTAATAGGCACTCTGGATGAATTTGGACTGAAATGCACAGAGCATCATAGTAAAACTTTGAGGCTAAGTAACCATACCCTTTTATCACAAAGGAGGAAGATAGGAAGGTGTCATCTTCGTAGTGTAGATGTTTAGCTTCATATCCACAGGTAAGCTCTTGTTCAATAAAGTGCTTGGAAGTATGGAAATCACACCCCAGGTGATTCTATTGAAATTGTGATAAAAACTTTCTTTTATGTAGTACAGTATAGGAGATCCTCTTCAAACTACAAATCTAATAGAAATAATTTTGCTTGTTCTGTTGATTGCCAAAGTGCCCATTTACTTGAACAAATCAAGACATTAATTGCATGGCACATGACTAGTTCTCTCATGTCTCATGCTATAGGTTTCAATTTAGCTCAGTCAGCTGTAGCTGAGGCTGGTATGTGACTTAGTAGCAAATCAACGCAAAAAAACCCTTTCAAAACACAGCTCCTCTGGCATCTCTCTTGTTACTGATGCTGCAATACACATTTATCTTGATGTGATGTTACTTTCCTAACTGAGTTATGTCATGGTGCCACTGTCTGTCAAGGAAAATAGATGTCTTCAATAACACCTATTAGAAAATGTGTGTACATGGTGCTCCACAATTCAGTGAAGTGGTGGGCAGATGGAAGCATGGAGGTGAAATGATGCCTGGAAAAAGTCTTCTTCTTTTACCTGTCTAGAGGACTGGATGCTGTTGATGGATGTCTCAGTTGAGCAGAGTGCTTGTGGTTCCCTTCGCATTGAGATTTGTGTGTTTATAAGCTTGATATCTTCTGTCACCTTCACTTTCCCTGTAACGAGAGGAAACATCCCAAGTTATGGCCTCGGAGATTCTTGTCTTGGTGAGCACAAAGTCTGAACTCATTCACTACCCGGTCTGGTCAAGCCCATTGCATGGTGGAGAGGGGTAGGGCCCGGAGTGCCTCTGCTTTGAACATCCCAAATTTGATCCTGGCATTGCCCTCTGCTGACCAGTCCCAATATTGCAAGTCCTAAACACTGACGTCCTCTGGGAAGTCAAGTGCTGCTCTCTTCAAAGTCACAGAGTGGTGAATTTGGGTTGTAATCTGAGATGATACATAGTCTGTGAAACTATGCAGACTATACAGAGCTCTGAAAATGAAGGAAAAGATGTAGTGTAAGACTACTGAGTCATATCAAAAGCTATTTTTGGTGTTTTTTTCACATAGCAAAGTCTCTGGTGAAGTCCCTGGAGAGGCCAAGGTGCCCAGCAGGGTAGGGGGCTGTGGCACATCAGTTCACACCAGGGTCATGAGAGGAAACATGACCTTGGTGTTATGCTGAATGAGGCTCCTGAATTTTGCTTCTCTTCTGATGGATCACACGTGATTGCCTGTGGGTGCTCTGAGGTCGGTTCATGTGTGTTCTGCATTTTTGCATTTTGGTTTGGAAGTTCTAGTCCATGGGTAGGTATTTTTCTGGTTGATATTTGGATAACTGTACTCTAGAAGCCTGTATTTATGTGTACACATTTTTCAGTGCAGTAATCCAGCAGGTACTATCTGATCTGCTGTGTAGTGAACCCTGGGTGCAGAAGCTTTGTAGTAAAGATATGCAAAATACTTTTCTTTCAAGTTTGCCTTATGTTGTCATTCAGACTTCCTCTACTGATCTCTCAGCAGGTTGAAGGCTAATAGAGAGATGGTGTTTGGTGTGCAAGGCTCTTAGCACAAGAGAAATGTCAAAATTTTAGGTGGTGAATCATAACCTGCTATGAGATCTGTCATATTTTTGGATTTGTACGCTGGAAAAAGTAGATCCAGAAGTGACTGAAGAAGGAGACTTAGTAGCTCCTTCTAGTTGTTCAGTGCAGAAAACTATCAGAGTGATAGATATACTGATTAAGACAGTTTATGCAGTCCAGCCCAGTCAAAGATATGTTTCTATCCTATTTAATAAGGTAGAGGGATGGCAATTGCAATGTGTGAGTTGTCTGGAACAAGTAAGTAAGTCTGAAGAGTGATCTCTGCATAAGCAACCAGTAGATATCCTGGAATCACTGCTTGACTCTAAGATCCCAGCAAGTAAGTAAACACGGGCATTGATGAATGCTGACAGGAATGGTGATCTTAAAATGAAGCATTTTATCATTCCCCTCCTCACACTTTCTTTCTTGCAAATCAACCACACTTCATTCAGAGTTCCAATTTTCCTTGACCTCTGCCTTTCCTCTTTGCTGGTGGTTCCCCTTTCTTCTCCTGTATTGCTCTGTACATGAAGCCTTACCTATATTCAGGAATGCAACATCTCCCCTGTGACAGTCTCTACAGTTTCTTATTCATTCCACATTGTATTTTCGTGTTCTCCTCAACACTGTGATATTTGACTGTCTACAGTTACCCATCCCCTTTGCTGCAAAGCTGCAATTATTATTCTTCACTATGTGTAATCACTTCCTTTCATCCTCAGTGAGCTGTACATATTTTTTCCACGTGTCTTTGCCAAGATCTTTCTGAATCCTGACTCTGTCCTGCATTGCCATCCCTCCCAGCTTGCAGTTACCTGAAGATTTAGTGAGTTCTTCTCTGTGGGAGCTGAGAAGGGAGCGAGGCTGTCCAAGGCACAAGATCACGAAGGGACCAGAGAAGATGAAGTGAAACACCAGGAAGGTTTTGCTCTTGTGCTTCGTGCTCTGTCTGTGGTGAGCAGCATGCCGTGAGGCTGGGCAGCCCTCACTCGCACAGCCGGAGCATTTCCAGGTCCCTCGCTGCGCGCTCTGCTGAGCCGCGCCTCGCTGAGCCCGGCTCCAGCAGGCCGGGCTTTTAACGTCCCAGGCCAGCCTGAGGGATCTTCAAGTCACGTTAGGTGGCACGAAGGGCTGCACTCCTGAACATTCCTGCCTTTCCAAGAGTCCACCGAGCTGTTTGTAACCACATGCTCTAAGCTATGGCAACTGGTTTCAGGAGTTGATTAAGTGCTACAAAAAAAATTCCCCTTCGCAGCTGAAACATGTTGCCTCCCGGTGTAATTGAATGTCCCTCCTTGCTGCTTTTTATTACAATCGGATGGATAAGCACACAATTTACTTTTCTAAACACACTCATTACTTTGTATACCTTGTCATGAAACTCTTGATTTGTCTCTTCTCTGTCTGACAGTGAGAACTGAGCTTTCACCTCTTTTTCTTGCAGAAATATTTCTATGCTTCTGATTGTTGTTGTCACCAGTGTCTGCACTCCTGAATTTCTGCTGTGGGTTTTGCAGTGGGATATTCAGAAAGAGTTTCAAGCCAGAGATGACTTTTTCATTTCTATATTATTAATTTCTCTTGTTTCACAGGTGACATTTGCATTGCTCCAGGGAGCAAAGATTTCCACTGAGCAATGAACAAGAGCTCTTCTGTGCTTTTTATGGAGGAGCCACAGTTACTACAGATATATGACTGAGGAACCTAAGATAGGTTCTCACCTGCAAATTACCACCTATTTATCAATCTTATTTAAGTTTCAAGGCCCAAATAGATGTTATTCTTGAAACCTGTTGTGGGTGAAGGAGGCCATTGCTGACTGGGAGAGCACAGCATGAGTTGCCTGTGGTGGAGTACAGCTGTAGTTTAACCCCAGCCAGCTTGTTTACTTTCCCCTGCAGGTTGGAGAGAACTGAAAGGGTAAAAATGAGCAAAAACTGGTGGCACTACCTGGATATTTCAACCTCTCTTGATTCAGCTTATGCCTGTTGCTACATGTCCTCCCACCCCACACTGTGAGGAGCCCACCTGTCTCCTTGATGACCCTCATAGGCACTGGAGGGTCTATGAGGTTCCCCTGAAGGCATCTCTCCTTCAGGCTGGACCAGCCCAGTTGCCCTTGCATCTCCTCAGGGGCAGGTGATGCAGTTCTCACCACCTTGGAGGCCCTCCCTGCAGCTTTTCCATGGCTTTCCTTTTCCATGTACTGTGAGGCTCCAAACTGAACACTCTACCCTAGATGCAGTCAACAATTGCCAAACACCTCATCACTTCTCTCTATCTGCCAGCCAAACTTCTGTTAATACAGCCCAGATTGAGAACTTACCCAGATAAAACCCCATAAAACAACAAAACACAGGTATCTCAGGGTTTGTTTTTAAAGGTGTCTCCAAATCTGGTTCACATGTGGCTGTGCCTGTGTAACTGAAATGGTACTATGCCATAGTAGCCAAAGAGATGGAGGGATAATGAAGGGCTTGAGGAAACCAATGCTATAGTCAGGAATTGCAGCCTCATTTCTATCCCCAGACCCTCAATTTTACTATGCTCTTTTCTTCCTGAGGAAGTAACTGCTTAGTACTTGAAGTTTTGTGCCCATAAATGTTTCCACGTACTCAAACACTCCATACAGTGCAAGCACAATCAGCTGCACTACATTTTTAAATGCATGATTTCAGGAGAAAAGGGCAGATGTTCAGAATATTTCTCAAAAGTGCCTCATTTCTGCTTTATGATAGCTAGTACAACAAGGCTGAAAAAAAATACATAAAATACATCATCTGATCAAATAATGTCTGTGTCTAGCAGCAGTACTTGTTCCTCTTCTTTCAAAGTGCTTTGGATTCATCAATTATCACACTGAAGCACTTAGTTACTCAAAATAAATCATTAAAATGTCAGTGATAATTTTAATATAGTGTTGTTCAGGATGCCTATTCTGAAATAATGGGGAAATATATTACCTAGTCAAAAGGACAAGCTTATCATTTATGACCCTATTAAAGAAGCTGTTATAAAACTCACTGTTGGATTTGAAAATTGTCGATATTGAGATGATTGATTTCCTTTGATTACAGCTGGCACCAGGCAATGCTACTCTATAGCCCAAGGAAGCCTAGTGTGGGCTTCAATAAAAAAAAGACAACAAAAAGCATTACTGATTGCAAATTTATTACATGGAACAGCAAATTCCAGGCAACTGAGTAACATAATAGACAACCAGTGCAATGGGAAGTCTCTTTCCTTTATGTAAACCAAGTCATCAAGCTGGTAAATGAATCCATGAACTTCATATTCCACGGTATTCTGAAAAAAATTAACACAGTATCTAATTTTATGTTGAGATGTTGATCTGAATATGACTTAGTACTCGGTTCTGTACATCTGGTTCTTCTCAAAGTTAGAAATTAAATAGCTTCAGATTCTAATACCAGAAGACTAGGATGTTTGAAAGTTTAGATAAGCACCCAAATCTGTTATTTTTACTCAAACATGAATCCTTCCTCCTCACACAGTTCTCTTTCTATCATGTTGTAAGCCTGCTGACCTTCTTTTAGAGTATGGAAGCATGATGAAGAAAACCATCCCTTTGTCAAGGGTGTGCACTCTAAGTCAGTGAGCATGAAAAAAACCCACATTTCTGTCAAGACAACTCTTAGTGGCCATATGAAATGTGTGTATCTAGATTGGTGCTAGGTTTGTAATGCTTCTCAGTACCTTCTTTTGTCATGAGGATCATCATTAGTGAAAAGACAGAAGAAATTCTTGATGCTTTTTGTTTTTACTTACCACTGCCTTCAATATTTCTTCCATTTCGAGGCTGAAAAATATAATAATTAGATGATTGTAAAGAAGTAATAGATTACAGACCTATAAGCACACCAAAAACACATCCCCATCATGCAGAGAGAGTACTGTATAAGACTGTACTAAGATTTTCTTTAAAGAAACATGTCAAATGCTAGGGGATCTATGCAGGGTGGGTTATGCCTTTGAATATGAGAAATTTTCATTCAGCCTCTGCCCAAAAAATTAAAGATTCTGACTTTAATTATTCTCGATGCATTGGGGTAGTATAGGCACATGCCTTAGAAAGAACATACAAATACCAGCACTGAAATAACCTGGATGGACACACTTGAAAAAACAAATAATTTGAAATTAAACATAAATGACAGCTGAAGTGGGACTCTGGTTACCTGACATGACCTACTTTACAATATTTTAAATTTTTAAAAACGTGTTCAAGATATTTCTAAAGATTAGTTTGGTGTTAATCAGGGTGTGTCTAAACTAGCACAGTGGGCATTAGACCATGCCATAGCTCAGCAAGCCCATGGGTGAAAAACATGACAGAAATTATGACAATTTTGCTTTGGCTTTTCACTGTTACACAGTGGGACTTTGCTTCCTGCCAGCCCTTTCAAACCAGGTGGATACTCAGCTCAGGCACATGTTTGATCTAATTTATTTACATAAGTGCACCTTGACAGTCTCAGAGATACAAGCCACATGGATAATTTGGCCCAAGATAAAACATTTGCAGCAGCATATCTTCAAACAAAAAGAAGTGTTTAATCCATTAGTACCCCAGGTCTCATTATCTTGTCATCTTTTAGTCAAACCAGAGTTTTTTGAGCAAATGGCTCCCTCAGCTTTCAAGCAAGGGATATTTGGCCTCTATTCAAAACAACTGCAGCAATAATTTGTGAAACAGCTGCTCGTCTGTGAACATATAACAATGTCCATGATTCAGATTCTTTAAAACGAAGAGATTCAGATACCCTGAAAAGGAAGAAAGGCCGCCCCAGAGTTCCATGACTGTCCTGTAAAATCAAACACAAACAATAACAAAATACTTTAAACTCAGTTCCACAGATCTGTTACCAAATTTTACCATTCTATCAGAATATCAGTAATCTGGGGCCTTTTTCAGCAGCATGCAAACAAGATGTTGATTGTTCCCAAAGCCCATTAATCTGAAATGCTGATTAAAAATTAATGCCCAAAGGACATTGTGTCTTGTGTAAATATAATAAATTACTGTAATTAAAGATCACAGGGTTTAGAAGAAATATAAAAGAAAACTTTACGCATCGGGTATAAGCAGGATCAGCACAGATCACTTCCCAACCACTGAAAAAAACCAAGCTGACTTTAAAAAAGCAGCAAAAGAAACAAGGAAAGGGACATACTTCCCTATCCACTGCTACTGCCACTGCTTGTCTTCACATTTACATACCTTCTTTGTAAACTTTGCAGAAGCAATCTGTGATTCCTGCAAGTGGACACTGTAAGTTAATCAAGATGCCAGCAGGTTTTGGTTTGTTACAGTGACCCTCTGTTACTGATGAGGTTGGTACATTCCATGTGAGGGGAGAGATAACCTTACACTTAGCACAGACTGATGTAAGAACAGCAGCAAACTGATCTTTTTAAAAATTGATGTGAAGCCGTGTCTGGAATGTTACTCACTTGATTACCATCATTCAACAGGCTTCCCTCGCTGTACAGCAAAGTGCAGCCGTGCTCTGGGGGTGAAGCAGAGCTCAGCCTGGAGCTCCACTCCTCAGGCTTGAATTGTACTGATGGCTCTTTCCTTGCTAAAATGTGGCTGCTCTTCACCTTTCAGACTGCCCTTGGTTTTAACCCCAGAAAGATTGCCGGGTTTAAGCCTTCTCCTGCACTCTTTATTCTCCAGAAAATTGCTCATTTTTCTACTCAGCTTTACTTCAAGGAATAGAAATGTTCCCCATGACTTTATGCAAGCAGACTAAGTTCAACATGTAATGCAGCCCTGAACCTGCAGCCTGGTTGGGAGCCCTCCTGCCCATGACAGCTGCCAGGCTGTGCTCCCAGCCAGCCAGGAATGGGAGGGCTGTGTGCCACAGCCACACTTGTATCAGTGAGTGGGTTTAGTTACCTGGAGTGGGCTTGAAAAACAAACACAGGTAATGGGCAAGAATGTGAAGACAGGGTGAGAACAAGGAAAGCATGTGGATGATAAACTGCAGAGAAGGAATTTTAAAAGACAAAATACACAAGCAAGAAATAGGAAATCATGGCTCAGGGTATGAGAAGAGGATTTATTTCATTCAAGCTGCAAGACAACAATTTATAGAGCAACTGACATCAACTTACAGGGCTATGAAATACTCTGGAAGAAAAAAAATGCTTGGTCAATCAAGGTGCTTTAAAGTATGCAAAGGAAGAGACTATTACAGAGAGACAATATGAATGCTACCCTTGTTCTGCTATGATTATTACACACCAAGAAAAGACAGAGATTGACTCATGACTTAGCCTGAAGTTTCAACTATCCTAACTAATTTATAACAGGTGAGAGATTACTGTGTGGAAGAAATATGGTAAAAACTGAGCTACTAAACAACTCTAGGATGGAAATTTCAAACACACAGTGAAGTGATTGTGATGTAGCTGGGTTTAGATAGGTCTTTTTGCTTTCTTTGAAAGTACCATCTACAAGGTTTACTCAAAGATTAGACAGTGATGTTCAACAGTCTTAGTTCTCACAAAATATTTTAAATTCCCCAGATGGGGTTCAAGTCCCATTCAAGCCCAAATTGCCAGGGACTTCATCTTTCACCGTGCTGAGGCCTCGTTCCTTCTCTTGAAAGCCCATCTACCTTCTCTATAGAATCTGTAACTCTGACTGAATTCTTTTTTATTATTCACAGAAATATAGGATAATGTAGAAAGTTAAGTTCAGCTGACATCAGTAGGATTTCATAGCTGTTTCATTGGGTTCACTACATACAGACTCATGTTTGTAGTGTCTTCTCAAGATTCCTTGTGGGCTAAGAAAGTACAACTTCATGTAACACGAGATTTGATCAGCTGGGTAAAACTTCACATAGTTCTTTTTAGATAAAGTAAAAATGTGTACATTTCATATATTTACTTTATCTCCTGCTTTACCCAGACCACACCTAGAAATCGTATTGCAGATATGTAGCTCATATATTTTGAAATGTTATTGTATGAGATTCAGCTTCCAATCTTGAGGACACATAATTTTTTGCAAAGTTAGTAACTAAAATAGTAACCAGGAATAGGACTCTGTTCAAAGTTACCAGATGATTCTGGATGTTCCCTCATTAGCTAAGCTGTGGAAGCATAAGAGTCAATAGTGAACGCAAAAACATTTATTAGACATTTAAGACTGAAATGCTAGAATTTTTTATACAATCAGCTTCAGTATTGTAGAGTTTTATGACTGCTTCAGGAAAGCATGCTTGGAATTATAATAAGCTAAAGACACTGGCAAGAAGAGATATTGAAATGCATTTCAAAATACTTTCTGTTATTGTCTTGCAGAATCTGCTCCTGCTTTGAAACAACAGAGGACTCAGCCTCCACAAGTAAACTGGCCTTTTTAGCTTATACCCAGGGGCTGAGTGAATTTTATGGAAAAGGTTCTTAATGAAGTGGTGATAATAAAAGAGTGATATAAAGCAGAACTGACATTGAGGTGGTTCCTAAATGACTGCACCAAAATAAAAGAACTATACTAAATAACTCCTGAACTTAATCTCATTAATCTGAGTCAGAAACACACAAAAAAAAAACCAACCCAAGATCAAATAGAATATTAAAATCAGTAAAGCAAATCATACACCTCCATGTTCAGCATGATATAAGATATGCTATTGATCCAATGTTATGTATCTTTTTAGCATATTTAACCCTGTGTTATTCAAAATTGAGGGTCAGGTTAAAATACTGACTGACTGTAAGTGCATGCTTTGGTTCTTGAGCTCTAAATTGCAATTTCATATAAATAATTTAAAGTAACTAAGAATTGCATGCAAACTACTAACAAGAAGAAAATCTTTATATACCCTTGTACATCTCTTAAACCATCACAGTATTAGATTATACATCATTGTTTGGAGAGAAATGTCAAAAGGTTGATCGTGAAATGGTTGCTTTTTAAGTTTAAGAAGGGGTTGCTTTGAAACAAAAGAAGCAATTGCACCTTACCTCATTTTTATGCATGCTGTTGAATATGGAATAACAGAGATCCAAAACAGTGCTGGAAATCTGGAAAAACAAACAATACTTTAATACATTTACTGGGAGAATGTGGTGTACATGGTTTGATAGAAAACAGGCTTGATTCTGATCCCAGATCAATTTAGATTGAGCACAGTTCCCTAAAAACACTCAGAGCAGGGGAAAACTTACTGATGCTATTATGAGCTGAAAAATTAATCTTTTGTTTGAGGAGAATACACACAATACAACAGTTGTCAATGCAGTCTGGTGCTATAAAGAGATCTAAATCAACCTCATATATTTAAAAAATATTTTTCTATGCTCATTGTTCTAGGGATGGCTTTGGTTTGTGGCATGTTTAATCTGTGCTCATTTTCACCTACAAGCATTTCAGTCAATCAATACTATAATCTTTAATTATGAATACAGAAATATACTTTCCCATACTCACTGCCACAGGACAGGGATTTGCCTATGCATGCAATCACATTAAATGAGAACTACAGCTTCAAAGGAAGTGAGGTGTAAGACACCTAAAAAACAGGCTCTGGCAACTGTTTTCTACAAGTTTTGGTTCACAAAACTGTAAGATTTCAGAAAGAAAAAATCAGCACAAAATGTTTAAAATTTCCAAATACTTTCTGATCCTGGAAATATTTTTCTCCCCACTTTGAAAATGACCCTTGGGCTTGATATTAAATACAGTGCAGCTGATCTTTCACATACTGATTTTTTTCTTTTAAGATGTTTGTAAGCTCTGGGCCAGCAGAAGTGGTCTGTGAATACTTCCCCTTGCTCCCCTCTTCTCTGAGCACCCCAGAAGAAACCCATCCATCCACCAAGCACCAAGCCAGGACCACACAGGACCTTTAATTCCTGCAGAACTGTCCAGCACTTCTTGCTTCAGTGCTAGCTACTACTGCCATGGCAAGACAGGAAAATAAAAGTGCTTGTCTTTAGGTCGGCATTAGCTTCACAAGGAGGAGAGCACATACATCAACAAACTCGCTCTGCTCTCCAGAGCTGCTGGCTCTCTGGCAGAGGCTCCACCACCTGCAGACATCGATGCTCCGGTTATACAGGACAATTAATATGTCTGGAAAAGAGAGTCTCAGCAGGTCAAACACATGACCAGAGTCAAGTTACCTGGGGTTGATCGGACATTTCCATCCACTGACTGAAACACAGTGCCAGTTGCTTTAAAAAGTAAAGAATAGACATTAACAGTGAGTCTATCATACCTTCGGACCTGTGTTTTCACTCGGGAGGTCGGGACTGGCTCGTTGTTAGCCGGCCCGGCTTTTGCTGACCCAGGTACCCTATTCTGCACCCGGCTGCCCACCACACCCCTGCCCATACCTGCTTCCCCGCCGCTGCGGGCGGCACAGGGCGCCAGCCTCCCTCCTCTCTCTACCAACCCCCCAGGGTATTTAACAAGGCATTGCCAGTCCGTTCCCGATTTCCTCCCTCTTTTCCCTGCCACAGACGAGTCTCGTTTTCCACCTTCCCCGTCTCTGCCCTACCTCTCCACCGCGCATCGCTGTCAGACGACAATGACAGACGCACCTGGTTTTGGGGCAGCTCCACAGCGTGCCGGTAGCGCGAGAGAGGCTGCGGGAACCCTGCGGGACGGGACACGGGCGTGTGGGGATGCCG
>VZRO01000700.1:437178-453185 GCA_013397915.1 Daphoenositta chrysoptera
CGAGCCGTTCCGCGGGCCGCCCCGCACGCCCCCGAGCGCGGTGCCGGGACGTACCCGAGCCCCGCGGGAGGGCGCAGAGGCAGCAGGCGGCCAGCAGCCAGGGCAGGGCGGGCGGCGGCGAGGGCATGGCGGGGCGCGGACGGACGGACGGGCGAGCGGACGGGCGCTTTATGGGGCCGCGCCGACCCCCATATGGAGCCGCCGAGCCAATGGGCGCCGGGGCGGTCCCAAGCACCGCTCCCACTGTCGCCCCCGGTGTCGCCCCCGGTGTCGCTCCCGCTGCCGGACGTGCACTGCCGCCCCCGCCGCCCCGCGGCTCGGCCCGCCGTGACGAGAAACCCCCACCCCAGCACAGGGACTCCGTTCTCCACACCCTAGAACCCTCCGTCAAAGCTGCTTTCCTAGGAGAGGTGACCGAGAGGAAAAAGTGAGAGATGAAATGATGATGTTCACATGAGCATCACGGAGCAATAGAAAATTCAGTTTTGTAGCAGGGCTTGCTGAGTGTTTGGAAGTTATTTCTCCTCATGGCAGCTTGGGAAATAAGGTCTGCCTTCTAATTAGAAAGGATGTGAACTTTCATCTTGAACAAGTCCTGGCTCATTTTACCTTCACGTGAAATAAGGAACGCCATCCACCTCTTAATTCATTTCATATGAATTTCGTATGGCTGTAGAAAAGCTGCAGATCTGCTCTCAACAGAAAGTGATTCTCCTTTCTTCCTGATTTAATCATTGGGTTTGACTATGGAAAACTCTTCTTGGTTTTCTCTGTGCAAGTTCTAAAGGCAATGCTTTTTAATCTGATCACAGACTGAGAAACGAAGAATTTTCCCAAACTCTTTTTTTTATAGACTTTCAGCCTGCTGAAGTAAATATATATTCAGTTGTCCAACTTCTAACATAGCGGGGTTGGAACTACATGATCTCTAAGATCCCTTCCAACCCTAACTGTTCTATGATTCTATGTACTAGATGTGCTTGGGAGGCAATGGCTCCAGTGTGGGATATGAGACATAAAGAGCTGCAGAAGGTATTACTGTCACAGCATCCCACCTCATCTCATAATGTCCCTCAATGGCTGTGCTGCACACTAAAAGGATGACGGCAGGACTGTTCCTGGTGGGAGCATCTCAGAACAGTCAGGGAGGAGACACACTTGCTTTTTCACAAAGAAAAAGGGAGCCAGACTTCATCGACTTGGTCAGCTACACAGCTGTGTGTCCTGAACATGTTAAGAGGCACTGGAAGAGCCGAGTGGCCCCAACACCATTAGTTCACCCTTTGTTCCTTCCCCTGGGAGAGATGGCTGTCTTTGCCTCATCACAGCCTTTTGGGGGCAATAATCTGAGTAGGGAGATGTCAGGAGAGGTCAGACATTGCAGGGGTAGACACTCAGCTGTCAGATTCTCACTGTCTTAACTGGAAATGGGAGTTTCAAGACAGGATAGAATTCAAAGAGATTAGTCCCTCTGACTGTATAATTTTTATCCTCTGTGGGAGCTAAAGCAGATTGCAGCGTTTTGTGATGATGGTTTCTCACAGCAAATCCTCCCAGGTTTTCATTAACAAGAAGATGCAGAGTTCCAGGAAGCCCATAGCTCCTATTTGCAGTGGCCCTGCTTTCTACCCAAGCCAATGAAACCCTGGAGTGAAAGGATGCTCTGCGTTTGTTAAATTTGCTCATAAAAGGAGGATTGTGTTTTATTTTTGATGGCAGCAGAAGCAGGTTTGTTTTGGTGTAATTTATTTAAACCATTGTAGTCACAGAAGTGTGAAAGCAGAGCCCCACTAAGTGTGAGCTGGGCTCATCAGAGGTAGACAGTAAAATGAGAGGAAGTAAAGATACTCTGAAGGATTGCACATTTTCATATTAACTATCTTCTTTCTGCCTTTCAACACTTTAACCAAACTTTAAATTATTGTTCGCCAACAGGGTTTCTCTTGCCATGCTTGTCACAGATCTTGCATCCACATCACTCCCATGCTGCAGAATCACAGGATCTTAGAGAGACATTATAGATTCACTATTTGCTATTATTTTTTTAATATTAACATATGAGATACCAATCCTTTTAAATCCTAATAACTTGCTATCTTTTTAGAAGAGAATACTTGTAAATTATTACCAGATTGCTAGTGATATTTCACTGTAAAGGGATGTGGTTCTCTGGCTTTTCCTTTCTGAGGAGAAAAGCAGAGTCTTCTGCTTTCTTCCTCAAGTGACCCATTGCCTGCCTAAATTCCCACTTCTTTCTCACACAGCATGCTGTGTAGTAGCCTCTTTAAATACACCTGAGTTTAGGAGTGGGATTTTTTTTGTAACAGCATAGGAAAAGTGGCATGTGATCATGTTGGGTGGGTAAAATCTACTTCTACCTTACATAAAATACTGGTTGCTACCTGAACCTTTCCTTCCTCCTTCTCATGCACAATAAACCATCTGCTGCTTTATTTCACCCTTTACCAGGGAGTACCCTAAGTGTACTCTGTGTCTTCTTTCAGCAAATTTTGCCTACAGTAAAGCCTATGGAGCTATTCATTTGCATCAAGTGAGGCTTAATACTTAAAGATGAGATAAAAATTAACTCATTCAAACTCCACTAAAAAAAATCACAACGTATCTCCTAGCTGAAAATAGTATTTTATCACAGCTGTGCAGTATGAGAGAAGAATGGGAAAAGTGTTGAAAAATAAAATTTCAAATATATGAGGGTGTTATATTATGAACACATTCAGCTTCCTTAAATCAGAACTTTCTTTGCTGCTGGATGTTTCATTTCAAAGGCGTTAGCTAAGGTGCAGCTCTGCCAATGGATATATCAACACCAAGCCACATTAATGAGCCACACTTCTACTGCATAAATAAAATTCCTGCTTTAAGGTCCTGGGCTCTCTACATGAAGAGAGAAAAACAGGGTGATTTTCAATGCCCACAATGATTCACAAGTGAGTTTAAAAAGAAGCTTTAGTGGGGGGGGGGCGATGAGAAACAAGAGGATTTTTTATTGTGAGTAAGGAGGCTTGGCACATATTTAGCAACAGCAATATTATGACACCCATAATTTCAGAATGAAACATGTTGTGATTGATAAATGAATAAGACGAAAATTTGGCGTCAATGGGCAGAAAAGGTGAGGGGCTCGTTTCCTCTTTGTAAATGATTTCTGCAATGAAATCAGTCCTTTTTGCAGACAGCAAGGACACAGTCTGCAAAATGTCACCATTGAGCAGTTCCCGAGTGCATCCCTGTACAACTGGCTGCTTCTGCTTGCTCATGCCTCTCCCCCTCTGCAGCTCAGCAGTACTTTGTACAAAGCCTTATCTTGCTCTGAGGGCTTTCAATACCTCACCCACAACCCGTTTGGAAAGATGAGGAACGCTGCAGAAAATGGAGGGTATTTATTAGGCAAACCTGCCACAGAGCCTGCAGACATCTCACACCACTCATCTTCTACTACATATGACAGTGCCTACTTACATTGGATACAAGGCTGTGTTTGATGTGGTTTTAATTAACATTTGTTTACCTTTCCAACACAGACAAGTGGTCCAAACAGTGGGAGCTTGTCTCATTTTTGTTTTCACATGGGCAAGGCTCCACTCGGCACTCAGAGCTGTGTGCCCAAACTTTGCTTTACCAGCACATATCACACTTTTGTAAAACCGACATCCGCTATAGGTGCTGATTTGGTTGTCAGAAGGTCAAGTAAGTACAGAATAGTCAATCTTATGCTTTTGTTTGTGGTTGGGTTGCTATACTTTACAGCTATAAAGCCACAGTCTTAAAGTTGAGTAGGCCAGCAAGTAAATATTTCAAGGGGATCAGTTAAAAGCATGTCCCACAGGACAGGAGTTCAAAGACAAGAATTAATGAAAAGCATCAAAATGGAGGAGAGATACTAATGGTGAAGTTAGGAAACTAGACCAGGAATCTGAATATTTGCATTCTTTTGGATAGTTTCTTGGCTAATATTTGGAGAAATGTGATTTTTTGTCTGCTACATTCAGCCAGAAAAGTGTAAATTCCTCTGAAATGGAGTAATTTGCACTTACCATGTTGTGCTGTATGGAATCAGTGCTGTAGCAACGGGCTGTATTTGGCTACAGTGGGATAAAGGTTCAGTATAATTTCTAGATTTTGAGACATTTGAAAAGATCTTTAACCTGGAGCTCTGACTTGGCTTAATTTTATTTGGTGTTGCCCCAGCTGAACAGGGAAGTGATATGCTCTTCTGCTTAGGCAACTGGTGGGATAACTCAATCAATATCTGCAATCGAGCTTTCATCAAGGATTTGTCCAGAATGATTCATTCCTGGCATCTTAGCCCTGCCATAAATTTCCAGGTGGTCTCTGAGTCAAATGCTGGAGTGGCTGACACATACTTCACACCACCAGCTGAACAAATTTGATTTTAATAGCTGAATTATAATGCTGACACTCATTCATCCACGCCTCCTAAATCTGAATGATTTCTTTTGTAGCTTTAATTTTCTTTGAGTATAGCTATATGTAAATCATAATTTTGTGTTTATAGAGGGATCACCACAGTCTGTGGACACCTTACACTGATTACTAGAGTAAAGGACTTGTGTTAACATGCATACCATACGTCACAGATTTCTGGCAAATACCCAAATCCTACATCTCCATTACTGTATGGGAAGACAGTAGCTGAAAATAAATGTTTGTCTCACCAAGAACTGACTGCAGGGAGAGCCAATCCCAGACCATTTTTACTACCTGACCATGTTTCCTCGAAGATCACACACTCTAAACCCACCAGCCAGAGAGAAGAAATCACCAGACTGCATTAATCTATTTCAGTATCATATGACCCATCAATCCTGTGCTGGGTGATATGACCCATCATCTGTCTGACTTTAACATGATACACAAAATCCAACGCATCTGGGAAGCTGAGTGCTTCAATAACTGGAGCTCAGGCCTCTGGACACTCCAGCTGTTGTGTCACTTATCACTGAGTGAGGAGCAAAGAGTTTAACCCAAAGCTCTGCTTCCCTTCGCCATACTTATTAGCACTTAATCCTGTCAGACATCTGAGTTGAGTGCCATTCAAAATGAGTAAGTACTCAAACACTGTCACTTACAATTATTGCTAAAGATATGTGTATTTTTCTTCTTAAGTAATTTGGCTTACTTAATATGAAAGCAATTAATTTTTCTCATTCCTGTTTGAAGTCAACTATACCTTTACAGAGTATTGCTGGTATTGAAAATGAAGTGATTGCTTCTTTGACACATTAAATGTCATTTGTATGAACTATTGTATGCCTTCTGACTCCTGACTTAAGCTGTAAAACTTAAGCTAATTTTTATGCTGTCCTTTGGCCAAAGTGGTTATGCCTTGACACTCTTTGGCCTGAGTATTTTTTTTATCTCATTGGATTATATCACTCCACAAAAGCTTTACTGTAGCAAAAAGCAAAACTTTTCAGCTGTTAGAGAATTTTATTGGTCTGAAAATACTGGAATTTTAAGTTTCATGGAAATGCACTCCTGCGTCTAGCAATCAGACCAGACTGTAAACCAACAATAAACTAAGAGCCATTAATACTAATCCTACTACTTGGATTAGGGTCCAAACCCGTCTGTCAGTAGTGATGCCTCATCCACAGCCTCTACTGAGAATTGTGGCTCACCCTCAGAAGCTGTTTCTCTCCACAGCTGAGTCCTAGAGCCCTTTGTGCACAGAACGCATACATCTTTTCTCTATGGCAAAAAGTCTGCCTGGTCTGCCTGTGAGCAGCTGTCCAGAGGAATCACAGGCAAACAAAAGGCAGGTTTTCCTTTGAAGGAACAATTTTACAGTTGAATGTCTTTTAAAAGCTTTTAATCTCCTTCTCAAATAAATTTGAATGAGGTTATTTTAATGGTTATCCTTTCCCAAAGGGCTGTTTGCAGAAGCACAGTGGCATTTGTTACAGAATCAGAATTAATTTGAATCCATTAACACCCTATTTACACGTTATCTTCTTGAGTTTAGTTGCTCCATGTGGGACCTTAATTCCAACCTTGAATTAAGAAAGCTCTCTCTGCCTGGGGAAGGACCCCATGAATAAGCCCTTCTGCTCACTTGATCCCTGCTCTGGGAATTGTGTGTTGCTCAGCCCTTTCCAGGCCCAACAGGGGCCAAAGTCCAGTCCAAGATCTAGACACACCATTAGACATAAATACATAGAAAAAGACCTCCCATAATATGATGCACCAGCAAGACAAGACAAATGAGGGAGAATCATAGTGTGCTGGCAGGAATACAGACATTTTGAGAACTCCTATCCTCCATCTAAGAAGAGAGAGTATTTACTTTCTCTTTTTAGTAAGTATTTCTTGACAGCAAAATATTGTGTGGGGGAATGCTTTTGTGGACCACCCTTGACAAAATAGCCTGGTCAGACAGGAAGTTGAGTGTCAACAACGCACATGAGTGGAACACCAGAAACTGTCTGAGAAGATGCTTGCCCAAACTGGTGCTGCTTATAGGTGAAGAAGACCATAACCAGGATTTAACAGTAACCAGGAAATTGGAGTCTTTTGAAATAGACTGAGCTTGAAAAGAAGTGCAGAAGATGCACCAAAATTTGCAACAGAGGGTAGTGCCCTGATGATGGTAACAGAGCAGGGTTTGACAATGATAGGGGCCTTGCTCAGCACTGGCACTGCCGCACCCATGTGGCTTGGGGGACACAGCCAGCACCCAGTAGGGGTGACCCAGTGGATGTAGTGCAGACTCTGCACCTGTGGTCCAACAGGGCTCACTTGGTGGCATGAGGGTTCAGGGAGTGTTGGGAGCAGTGGGGGATCACACACAGCCAGAGCGCACACATCCCCCAAAGGAGAAGTGGGCAGGAGGGGAGCCCCTTACCCTCAACAGAGGAGTAGGCACTTGTCCCTCACTGTGCAGAATTTGAGCATTTGGAGATTAGTTATACAAGGGTGATCAAAAATGTCTAGTTCAGTAACAGTTTTTGAGTGTCTAATGTTGAGGTTTACCTGTTGGTATAGATCTTGAATATATTTTTCACCAATTGCTGATCAATATGCGCTGTTAATAATGCAGTAAACTACTTCAGTCTTGAGTTGGTTTAAAATATGAGCAGTTTTTCCCTGTGATAAATATGCACCTGAATGTCCCTCAGTGCAACATTGGGCATGAAATGCAGTAAGGCCAGCTTGCTTTTCCCCTTTACAGCAACACATCTCGAGAATGCATTTTGTCTGTCTCAAATGGCAACTGCTGCACTATCTGCTGGCTCTGAAGGCTCCAAGATAAAGAAGGAATTACCCCAAAGCCAAAAGGGAACGGGAAAAAATTGAAAGATAATTTGAAGGAAATAATGACAAAGAACAGAGTGGAGTGCTTATCCACAGGGAAAACTGCTTTCTGACTCAGCAGAGAACCACTCTATCTCTCATGTTTTGTCAAATGCAGTCCCTGCCTCTCTCAGCCCTACTACAGAAAAATGTGGAGGCTGGAGCTTCTCTAGCATATAAGTGGAGAAGACAGACTTTTCGCTGCAGAATAATTTGCTGTAAGACACCCCACTTAAAAGTGAGCCGAGAACTTAGGGTTTTTACCTGGGAAGATTTAATTGTTACAGAAGAAGGAAAAGCCAAAACAGGCAGCCACATCAATGGTTATATCAGATACCTTTCTCCTACGTACGTGTCACTGGGGAGAGGTTTAGCAGAGATGACACATTGGGACCGCATCTCATAATTTGTTAATATAAAAAGATACAGTGCAGTAACTGGCAAATCCTGTTTAGTTTATCACTGCAAACCTCAGAGATTTCTGATGACCAGAGGTATGTGCCGATCATGAAGTCACATGAAACTGGAGATCATGTTATGTTTATTTAGCTGGATGAATAGTCTTGAGACAGGAGAATTAATTGCATGCAATTTCAATTTTCTTTTTCTTTCTGTTGACAGAGTTATCGTATTCCCAGTTGGCAACAGAGTGTCTAAAGAAGGCAGTGTTTAATGGGATAGTGAGGAATGATGTAAAGTTAAAATCAATTCATCTACGATGAAATACAGTAAGATAAATGAGTACAACAATAAAGAAGCCAATAAAGACCATGATAAAGCTTCATGAGGCATAATAAAGTTACAGAAACAATTTCTAGAGAGTTTACTGGATATATTTCCAAAACCCAAGCTATCATTCGAAAAATATTTTTAAATGTCCTCTGTTCTACATGAGAAACATATTTGTGTATCCAATTTCTGCTGGTTTTACATTTAAAAAAATACACATTCACTTCACAGTGTAGCCTGGCAGGTTCTAGCAATTTGCTGAGTTTTTGGCATAAAACAGTGAGGCTGCTGTGGTTCCTGATCCTCCTTGCAACTCTGAAAGGCAGTCTTGAAGTAACTTCTATATCAAACTACCATTATCAAGCATTTTTTTAAAGCAGCTTTATTTTTGCCATGGAATCCATAACGTGCTTCACTTATCCAGTTGTAAAATGCTAGTGAAGAAAAGAGATTTTTCCTGTGTGAAGGAGTTGGATAAGATGAAATCTGTGTGCAATGGCTTCAGGATAACCTCATAATGACTACAGTGTGACAATAAAAAAAAAAAAAAAAAGGAGAAATCAAGCAGAGCTCCCTGCCTTCTGTTTGGAGAAAACATAGCCAAAATAATTTTCCTGTTCTAACTCCAGCAATATGAAGAGCAGCAGAAGTTGATATGACCCAATAACTTCTGTAACAGGAGCACATTTAGACAGTGCAAGGCACAATGGGGCACCACGAGTCATCCAAGAGAGCGAGGCTCAGTGTGTTGCTGTTGTTTATCATTTCTGAAGGAGAAAACAATCTGCCCTCTTTGCAGTGGCTGGATCAATGAGTCACTGCTTAGTGACACAGTTCCCTTAATGAAGTGAGTGCTCAACGAAGATGTGTAAATTAGGAAATAAGGCTGTCACAGCAAAGTACATGCTAACTGCTCTGGTAGGGTTTTTTTCAAACCAGGAAAGCCCACTAGTTAAATTATGTAAAATATAAAAGAACAGAATGTCTAGAGGTAATTTGTAAGTGGATGTATGGATGGCAGCCTCCTTCCTTTCTGGGGATACAAGTTAAAAGAAAGACAATGTTGCTGTGGAAATATGCCTGCCTAAGTGGTGTGATGTTTCCAAATGCAGGGCTGGGGTGTTCCTTATACTAAAAAAGAAATAGTTGTAATTCTCAAAGATTATTGTGAGCAGAGCCTGAAGGTGAACAGAGGATCTAGTGCCCTGCAGCAAGAGCTGACAGTCTAAGAAAGGGAAAGGTTTGGCTCCAAATGGTAAAAAAGATTGTATTTAATAAGATTTTATGCTGTTATATGGTAAGAGAGGAATGCTTAATACAGCTGATATGGGCTACCCACAATAGTTTTAAAAGAACTGAGAAAAGAGTCTGTAGGATCTGTGCTACAAGATGGTATCTTGAACCACTAAAAAAATTTAGTTTTAATCATAATACTTAGTTCACACTTGAAAACAACATCTTGGCTTGGCTTACTCTTTTTAAATTTTATTTCATCATTTTGAGCTCAGATGTAGATTTTGCAATTTAGAGCAACATCACTTGAAAAAACACATCATGATACTTTCTTAAACACTACAGTGATGGATATAAAACATTAAACAACAATGACTTTTTTCTTTGCTTGAAGTATAAAGCTGGCACCTTTAATATTGCCTTTTATCAAATACCAATTGCAATAGCAACGGGGATATATTCATTCAACCGTATGCTTTGTAACTGAGTTTCTTATAATACTTGTCAGAGATCATCTGTGAGTATGAATTTCATCTTGTTAACCTTCTTTCATTTAATTTGAATACATAGCAAGAAGATGTAAAATCATTCTCCCTCTTTTTAGGTGAAGAAATTCTGGAGATAAAACATAATGCTTTTCATGGTTGATCTATCACGGCTGGTCCTGACATAAGGTTTGATGAATGGCTGGGGGTCACACAATTCCAAAACATCAACTGCTCTTTGGGTGAACTGAATAAATGGAGAGGTTGGTTGATAACCATCAGTTATACTTCAGGAGATCTCAAAGCTTTACATTAAATGTTGAAATCATGTTATACTCTCAAGGCTTTTCCTTGTAGTGAGGCTGAAAGCAGTGTCACTAAAACTCACCGTATGTACCCTACCCCTCATATTTTCAGGGCTCTTTTTGGTGGTGGTTGCCATAACTGGTTAAGCTACACTTATTTTAGAAATGGGCATTTTCAAATAGAAAATCTCCCACGTGTTCTCACCTTAGTGAGAACAAGATTTTATTGTTGCAGGCCAAGACTGGCTGTGCCCTAATATCTTGGGAAACATTAAGCTGAAGGAAATAAAATTTGCCACAGAGAATCAAGGTAAAGCTAGATCTTGTGGGCCTGATGTCTCTGTTTTTCAAGGGCAGTTTCAACGTAAGTTTCAGTGACTGAAGAATTCATCTCACCTCAGTATTGCAACTCCAAAGGCCCCGTTTTTCAAAACAATCCAACTTCTCCCTCTTAATTCTTCTTCCCATCCCTATTTCTGTGTACATGGTGACTGGGGAAGTTGCTTGTCCCTTTTTTTCTTTTTTATATTGTAGCATGTGAACATGGATGGTAAGTTAAGGACATATGGTAACATAGTTAACAGCTCATATTCAGGAAGGCAGTAAAATAATCCTCTAAAAACACAAAGTATTTTCAACCTGTGTTTCTCTTCTTTTGGGGGGTGAGGGGATTTTTTTTGTTTGTTTTTTGTTTGTTTGTTTTAAAGACTCAAGGAAACTATGGAGCAGGCTCCAGATTCTGTAAAATGATGGGCTCTTAAGTTCCACTGGAAACAGTCACATATAAATAGCTCCAAAATTATTCTTGGATGAGGGCCCCAGAGGATGACACTCTGAGGTTTGGGACAGGGGCTGCACTGTGCAGGAGGACATGGGCCCTCCCTGGGGAGTCACTCCCTGTGGCCAGAGCACGGTCTGCATTTGCAGTGCCTTGGTCAGGAGGATGTGCCAAGAGCTGTGAAGTCCCACCTCTCACAGACTTGCCCACCAGAGTTTGGATTGTAGAGCAATGCCTGTTATTTTAGGATAACCCTTTTAGACTTACATCACCTTGAATTTCTGGCACAAACACTTTTTTCTTGCCTTCACAATAGTGGTGCAGCTCCTAGTTAATTATTGAGCTTTAAGGATATGGGAAACAAATGTTCAAATTCCTCCTGATAGATACCACATCTGCCACCTCCCAAGAGCCAGCCCTAAACAGCAAGTTATAAATTATTTGAAGCACTCAATGTCCCTGTGAAAGCTGTTCCACTTAACGTAAAACATTCTAATCCTACATACATTCATTTGCAAATGGGACCCAGGTTCTGTGTCTGTCTCCACCTCTCTTTTTTTTTTTAATCTCACACCCCCATGACCCAAGTCACCCCTCAGCCACCTTCAGGTGTTTCTGCTTACCCCAAAACTGGTCGGTTTTCTAACAAGGGGATAATCAAGCAGAAGACAACAGCTCTCCCAGCCCTTGCTACAGCAGCACTACTGGTATCAGATACATCAAGAGTTGTGTATTCATGCTGTCCCTAGGTGTTTTCTCAATATTTTAGAGTGTAATCTCAAACACTGGTAAAGAGAAGTATTGGTTCAGAGCAGCACAGCTGCCTCCACTCAATCCTTTTTGAGAAACAGTAACAAAAAAAACCCACCTGAAAATCTGCCTTACTTCTTTATCTGAGCCTAGAGCAGCTCTGGTGCTCTCTATCTGTGCAATGCCAACCTTGCAGCTCCTCTCGAGGCAAGGCACAGCACTGCCAGGTGCCCGGGCACCTGCAGCTTGCCCTCACTGAAGCCTAAATCACAGATGCAACCATGAGTGCCCTACCTGCAGGGTCACAGCAACTTTCTCACCTGGAAATAGCCGGAAAAAATTTGTCCCTCGGGGAATGCAGCAGGTGAATTTAAGACTCAGCTGCTTGCCCGTTTGACTCTGCCAGCCATAGAGAAAATGGAAAGCTGGTGAATCCACATGTCTGATTTAGGCAGCTTTCTGTGGGGAAAGGGGAGGGTTAAAAGAGGGTAGCAGGTCACTTCACAATACAGTAACTTGCTTTGAACACTAAGTGATTCAGTCAATTGTCTTAATTTCTCTACTTTGGAAAACACCCATAACTGGGACTTAAAATTCAATTGTTATTTCTGATTTTTATTTAAAGAATTGACTTACCTTGCTAGGTTGACATGATAATTTGCTGATTGGCTGCACTCATTTTATGACCTACATAATTAATTTTGAATGATTAGGTTCAATTTTAATTGAAATTGGTTTGATAATTAAATGTAGTTCTCAGCTACTCTAGTCCAGTCCTAGCAGCACATTTGGTTCTTTGCTATTAATAAACTTCTCAAAGCTGTTTTCCCTTCTCAAACTACCAGCTCAGACTAAATGTCTGAAGAATATAAGATAAATTAGATGGTTCGACTAATGACCTACTTACCTCAATCTAAACTTTTTGTCTCCTTCTCAAAGGGCAATCAAATGGTGTAATGATATGCAAAGATTTAAGAATTCCAAGGCACTCATCATGAGGTAAAACTTGCCTCTAACCCAAAATAAAAAGTTAACTTAATATTCAAATGAACACATTTCATTTTCTGCTTATGGATCTGATTTTACCCCTACTATGGGCAAAAACTACTATGCTTTTGCTACAGATATCAGCCCTAAGCCCCCCCCCAGTCCCTCCACACACCTCAATCTTTCCTATGCAAGAGCTGGTTTTGACATGCACTCTAATCTTTGTAAAGTTATTTTATATTAAAAAAAATCCAGGAAACACATGCTACTTCATGTATGATATTTATGCCATATTAGTAAATACTGCATCTGTATGAGTCTGTACCTCCCTGCATTCATCAGCCTGCCTTTTTTATTTATTTCTACAGTGTCTCTTAATAATCTAGAGGCTGCAAAGTATTCTATATGTTGTATCAACACAAACTACATTTAAATAAGCTCCCTTAAATTCCAGAAAGAGACAGAATCTGGTGATGAAGATCGCACCCTAATAAATGTGTTACATACCAAAGCTGCCATGTCTGACCTGCAAATCAAGGTACTTGTACACAGGAGATCACCTTTGGTGATCAGTACTGCCTCAGAAATGCAGTCAAGAAGCAGATGGATGATTTCACCAATAATGGCACTGCACTAGGAAAAGCACATCTTCCTGCTGATTTAAATAAGATTTATTTAAATCTTCATGAGTACGTGATGCTGAGCAGGTGACTTGTCTTAAGATCAGCTCTTATGGAAACAAAGCATGACTAAAAAGGGCTACCAAGACTAATCCTGGTAATCGGCATTGGATTTAAACCTGAAATAACAGCAAAGAGAAAAAAATAAACATAGCATAAGTTTAACAATATGGGCAAGCCTAGGCTTCTGCTGAATAGGATGAGCTTGGAAGGTCAAGGAAAATGAAGGTTCTTTCACTGTGATTAGGCTGGATGTGTTCAAATGCAAACTGCATTACTGATGATTACTTATCTCGTCCAAGACAGGGGCTCATTTAAACATTTTGGTACGCTTAAATGCTATTTAGAATTAACTTATACCAAGGGCAGTCAAGACAGCCTGCCACTGACAGATAACTTCTTAAAATGCTTGACTGAGCTACACCTGGTCTTCCCTGACTGGCCAAGCTGCAAACGTGGATCTTTTGTAAGACTGTTCCAGGAGAAATGTCAAACCTGGAATAAAGATATACAAGAGTTATTAGGATATACGCCCTTTTTTTTTTTTTAGTGGCATAAACATTGAACATAACATTATTTTTTTAGGTTTAGGCCCATATCTTTACAGAAAAAATGGGTACATCAATTCCATTGGCTTTAGCATCATATATCTGGGAAAGACACTCTAGAATATCCCAGAGAGAGCAGGGTGGCTTTTCACCAGCTCAATTATCCTTTACATCTCTCTCTGGCAATGTAAAAATTCTCCAGTATTAAAAAGAACCCGGACTCACACATCGATTTTGCTGCCTATTTGAAACACTGAACTCCATTACAGTTTAGCATTATTAGTAGCAAGAATCCTGTTGGCTTGAACTAGCAACTGTATAATCCAACAGTACAGTTGCCTATGCAACGCATTCTTCAACTTCATCAGACACTTTCAGGCCTGATTACTGACAACAAAGCTTATTAACTGGTCTTAATTTGGAAAATTGGTCTCTTTTGTAGTGGATCAATTATTATACATGTCAGTAACAACGTACTTGAAAGGTTAAAGTTCCTAAATTGAGCCTGATAATCCTGCAGGAATTGGTTCCACAGCTGGAGACTGCTTATTAATAAATCTATGCGTAGCTGCAACTACGTTTCAGTACTGAAACCTGAAGAAAGGAGCAGCTTTCTGGACTGTGCAAGACTCAGACTGGTGACAGCCACAGATTTCCAATGAGCTTTGCCAACAAGGTAACTGTCACAATCATTTCTACTTCACGGGTAGAGAGGAAGGGACACACAAGAATGTGGTGTCCCGAGGTGCTGATCCAAACAAACATAGAGTCAGGCAGAGAATTGGGTTACTGATTGATTACTGGCTTTTAGCCACTGGTTCCCAGTGAGATCTATGTTTCTGCTGCTTCACTGGAGAGCAGCAGCCATCAGCGTAGCACTGGACACATGGTTGCTAACACATTTGCATTAGCCTGTTCTGCTCCATCGGTTGGCCACGGTATCTGTACCAATGACAGAGTCCTTGGACTTCCTTGGTCAGGCTTCAGCAAAGTGCACCGCGGTAGTCAAGTCCGAAAGGCATACATCAGAGGGACTAAATCCTCCTCTAACAGGGAGGAATGCACTGTAAGACTACAATATGTCCTCAAGGTGACCTGTTTAAATAGATGTTAAGAAGAGACTCTTCACCAGCACGTGGTTTTGATGGGGTTTGTGGGTATCAGAGTCCTGTAGGTGAGCATTTTGCTTGTCCACTGTGAGCATGTTTCTTGTGCAGTGAGCAGAGCACTGAGTGTGCAGCTGTGTGCAGTGACTGCGTGCACTGTGCAGTGCCTTTGGGGGAAATGGAGCCTGGGCTTGGCTACAGGCTGTGGACAGCGGCATTCAGACAACACCTGCCTTCACACTACAGCTGTTCCGCACAGTGGTTTAGGGCAGCTTTCCTCTTCTCCTGGAGCATACACACGCCCTGTGTCTACCATGTCAGGGTGAGGGGTTGGAGAATGTCTGGCTCTGTCAGCTGCTTTTAGGTTTTTGGTTCATTCCTGCCTGACCAAGGGCAACTTTCCTGCCTGATGGTGGGCTTCAGAAAATGGAAGAAATAGTAAGAGTTGTTCGGAGAAACGTCAGGAAGGAAGTCACATGGAAAGGGATTCTTGATCTCTACAGCTCCCTAACAGAAGGTTGTAGCCGGGCGAGGATCGATTTAATCTCCCAAGTAGCAAGTGATGGGTCCAGAGGAGACAGCCTCAAATTGCACCAGAGGAGATCCAGGTCAGGTTTTAGGGAAAATTTATTGATGGAAAGGGTTGTCAAACATTGGCACAGGCTGCCCATCACCTTACTGAAGCATTCAAAAACCATACGGATGTGACCCTCGGGGACACGGCTTAGTGGTGGTCTTGGCAGTGCTGGGGAAATGGTTGGACTCGAACATCCTAGAGGTCTTTTCCAATATTAATGATTCTGTCATTTCCAGATCTATACATATATTTTTAAACACGAGCATTAGTGACCTACGAAAGATGTTTTAACCGTTTAAGAAAACCAAACATAACAACCCAAATACACGTATACACGTGTATATATGTGAGTCCAGCTAGACAGCCACACTCGAGAGGAAGGAGGGAAGAGGCGGGGAGAGGAGGGCAGAGCTGCCCAGCCCACCCTCCATTCCTCCCTCCCTCCCGCCTTCGGGCGGCCGGGTGCGGCGCTGCGTCTTCTCCCAGCCGAACCG